>CAWZYM010000205.1:760000-1247288 GCA_963966185.1 Rhabditoides inermis | reverse complement strand
CTCTCTCCTCTCTCCTCTCTCCTCTCTCCTCTCTCCTCTCTCCTCTCTCCTCTCTCCTCTCTCCTCTCTCCTCTCTCCTCTCTCCTCTCTCCTCTCTCCTCTCTCCTCTCTCCTCTCTCTCTCTCCTCTCTCTCTCTCTCCTCTCTCTCTCCTCTCTCCTCTCTCCTCTCTCCTCTCGCCTCTCTCCTCTCTCTCTCTCCTCTCGCCTCTCTCCTCTCTCCTCTCTCCTCTCTCCTCTCTCCTCTCTCCTCTCTCCTCTCGCCTCTCTCCTCTCTCCTCTCTCCTCTCTCCTCTCATCCTCTCTCCTCTCTCTCTCTCCTCTCGCCTCTCTCCTCTCTCCTCTCTCCTCTCTCCTCTCTCCTCTCTCTCTCGCCTCTCTCCTCTCTCCTCTCTCCTTCTCTCTCTCTCCTCTCTCTCCTCTCTCCTCTCTCCTCTCTCCTCTCTCCTCTCTCCTCTCTCCTCTCTCCTCTCTCCTCTTCCTCTCTCCTCTCTCCTCTCTCCTCTCTCCTCTCTCTCTCTCTCTCCTCTCTCCTCTCTCCTCTCTCCTCTCTCCTCTCTCCTCTCTCCTCTCTCCTCTCTCCTCTCTCCTCTCTCCTCTCTCCTCTCTCCTCTCTCCTCTCTCCTCTCTCCTCTCTCCTCTCTCCTCTCTCCTCTCTCCTCTCTCCTCTCTCCTCTCTCCTCTCTCCTCTCTCCTCTCTCCTCTCTCCTCTCTCCTCTCTCCTCTCTCCTCTCTCCTCTCTCCTCTCTCCTCTCTCCTCTCTCCTCTCTCCTCTCTCCTCTCTCCTCTCTCTCTTCTCTCTCTTCTCTCTCTTCTCTCTCTCTCTCCCTCTCTCCATCATCCCCTTCCAGGCCCTCCTGCAGACGGGTCTCATCTGCATGTTCCACTTCTCTGCCGGCATCATCTACGTCTACATGCAGTTCGTGCCCGCCCAGATACTCGCCTTTGTCGGCGGCGCCAGCTGGCAGCTCGTACACGGTACGGGTTACTGTACTTTGAATTTTGGACTACTGTGTTACTGTACTTTGAATTTCGGACTACGGTCAGAGTCAGAGTGAGAGATTGTCCGAAGTCGCGTGCACAGCACCCGGTACTTTGAATTTTAGATTACTGTATTTGGCATTGTCAGAGTCAGAGTCAGAGGTTTATCCGGAATCTTTTATACATGAACATGACATCGCAATCACAACAATATGAGAGGAATCATACAACGTACTACTGTATTTGATATTGTCATTCAGGCTCTCCCGGATTGGTCTATTTGCTGATGAATGGGAGGATTCGGCGGAGGGTCGGATGGTTGCTGTTTGGGAGGGTGAGTTGAGAGAGAGAGAGAGAGAGAGAGAGAGAGAGAGAGAGAGAGAGCTTGCAATTCCAGGTCTACCGTCCCCCACCCGTTCTTCTCGAAATGAAGAAACGCAACAGAGTTGCCCCGATGCCGCTATCAAGTGAGAACAAATACAAGGTGAGTGCAAATCACAACAACAATAACAAGGGTGCATATATAGCATATAGTCAGACTTGTACGTTCTGCCTAACACACCGAGTATCGATAGTACTCATGCGGGTCACACGCAATCCCTCCGAACTCCGAAGCATTTCCAAGAAATGGAACCATTTCGTGGAACCACTCCGAACCATTTCGGACCACTCCGAACCGAATGGAACCACTCCGAACTCCATTGCGAAGAAAGTTCTTCGACACTGACCACATCTGTTCAGATCTCGACGCCAGTGGCATTCACATGCAGGGCGACTGTGGTGGCGCGCGCCCACTCCCTCCCGCCCATACAGTCCGGCACCACCACTGACGCCACCGACGGGGTGGTAGACATAGAGAGCCACGACTGATGAGTACTCTCTCTCTCTCTCTCTCTCTCTCTCTCTCTTTCTCTCTATCTCTCTCTATTTCTTTCCTTTCTCCATTTCTCTCTCTCTTTTACGTGTCATTATGAAATGTTTGTGTTTTGTGGTATTTTTGTCTCATAAATGTGATAAAAATAAAAATAATAGATTTCGATTCTCTTCTGATGAGCATATCGTGTTTGTCTGTTTGTTCTGCTTACGATTGACACAGACACGCATAATCATATCCATTCACGGATCAAACACAATAGTAGACAGTAGCTAATGCTTTCCCGTGTTTGGTTAAGTTACGAGAGAGAGAGAGAGAGAGAGAGAGAGAGAGGAAGAGAGAGAGAGAGAGAGAGAGAGAGAGAGAGAGAGAGAGAGAGAGAGAGAAAAAGAAAGAGAAAGAGAGGAAGAGAGAGGGGCGGTCAAGCGATCCCGAAAGATTAGCATCTCCTCAGTACACGCATCGATCGCATCTCATACACACACGCACCGACCTTGCCCCCAGGCCATATTCCCTATTTCACAGTTCCACCACTTTCCTGCATTTCGAATGTTATGATCTGCGGACTGCGTCGGCCGGATGTGAAGACAAAAGCGAGAAAGTGTCTGCAGGTAAGTCGCACTGCGTTCAGTTTGTTCATTTTCCACATGGCCTGTCGTCTGTGTACGATCGGTTTGTGATTCACTACTACACAGAAACGCCTTTCCACTACCACTCAGTGTCTCGCGATATGCCTTCCAATAACTTCCAACTCTTTCAAACTACGTCCGAACAGCCCCCAAAACACTTCAAACGACCGTTTTCAAAGTCACTCGAACAGACTGATCATTCCTCGATCGTTCAGTTCCTTCGCACGCACTGCGCATGCGCGTCTATACGAGGACAATGCACGAGGGGGTACGAAAGGATAGGAGAGAGTGTGCCCAGGTGGGGACTGTTCCCTGGGAGAGAGAGAGAGAGAGAGAGAGAGAGAGAGAGAGAGAGCCTCCCCCCTCTCAGCATGTGCCATCGCTCCACTCTCCTCTCCCCTCTCTCCCCTCTCCACTCCTTCCTCTCTACCCTCTGCCGCCCCACCCAGTGGAGGATCGGCCACTGCACAGTCGTCACGCTGCTCTTGATGACGTTTGTCGTGTTGTATAGGGTGAGTATTTTTGTAATACGTTCTCTCTTTATAGTGGTTCCCCCGTCTTCGCGGTAGGCGAATTATCTTAGAATTAGCGAGTTAGCGAACACTTCATTCCACCAGTAGCACTCGATAATTCGACGATTACGGTATTGCGAATGAAATTATGAACAAGATAGCAGCCTTTCGACTCATCTAGTATGCGACTGTGCATAAAAAAGGACATAATGAAGAAATAGTATTTTGCTTACCTCTCAGTCGGGGGATCCACTCCCTCTCTCCTCACCCCTCCCTCTCTTGCAGGTGCAGTACCAACTCGGCATCGACCTCGTGCCCTTCTTCCCGATTGACAAGAGCGGATTCGAGTGAGTCAGCTTTCGAAACCCTAATACTTCTCTACATATTTACAAGTGTGCTGCACTCTACATTTACATACAAATGTAGATGTACTTGTACTCTACATTCACACATGTATGTATGTAATTCATACACATGTACTTTGCTTACTTGTATACCCACTTTACTGAATAATAGCGAAGAAAATAGCAAACACGTCACTAGACCACAACGAGGCGGTCAGAACTCTCTAATAAACTGCAGCCGCTTCTCGCCCGCCCTGTACCCCTCGGTGCAACAGTCCTACACTGCCATCAGACAGCCGAGGAACGGCGCGATACTCTGCTGGGTGATGACCACCGGCGTGTATCACAGAACCAGGGTGAGCTCTTCCATTCCCATGTTTTCAATTCCTCTCTTACCTCTCGTGTGTTTGTTCTGTTGAATATCGATCACCGGCGTGTATCACAGAACCAGGGTGAGCCACCGTTTCCATTCCTCTCCCCCACTTTGTTGTGATTGTGATTTGGGATTATGATCTTGAGAGAGAGAGAGAGAGAGAGAGAGAGAGAGAGATAACTCCATAGATCCGCGCCATCAACGACACCTGGCTTTCCCTGTGTGACTCGTCCCATGTCTTCACAGACACGCAGAAGGGCCTGGATCACTCTGTGCCCTGGCACACGCTGTTTCAGTGAGTTCACAGTCCAACAAATCAATTAATATATCCGGATGTTATGATAAAATGTTCAGCTTTCAAGGTGATAGCGCCTGGAGAATGTCACATGTTAAACGTTTAGTGAGTTCGTAAAACTGCGTTACAACTATGTGGTTTTCTATGTGTTGTTTGTCTGACTTATTTTTGAGGGGAGAAGGGACATGGCGGATGGTAGAACATGACAGTTGTGACTCATATTGACGCGCTGAAGCGTATGTATAACATTGAGATGAATATCGAACAGAACTTTTATAGTTTAGTATTTTGCAATTAATCGTGCGCATATATTTCGATGAGTACGATTCATACCATGATTTTTGCATAACAAAACTACAACTGATGGATGAATCTTGAAACGTATTCGACATGTGAATTTGTGTATTGACAATGAAAAAACTTACATACCGCAAAACAGAACAATAAAAAAATAATCACGGATTTTTCCAGCGGTCTGCCCACTCACTATTTCCAACTGTTCTGGAAGACGCGACTAGCACTTCACTACACATACACGCAGATCAGCGATCAATTTCAATGGTAAGATTTTTAACTTATCGATTTTTGATCGATTCATTGAGGTACGTGAAAGCCGACGACGACACGTATCTCGTGATGGACAGCTTGCGAAGGTGGGAATTAGTTCATTATCGATTGATATTGATCGATTTCAGATACCTCGCCACATTAGACCCGGAACAGCCACACTTTCTCGGATTCCGAATACGACGACGAATGGTGAGTGTTTGTTTTTGTGGTCAACGGTTTCAAATCAAATCAAATCAATCGTTTGTCCGGAATCGTTATATCTGAATATGACAACACAATCATAATGATATGAAGTATACAGTAGTGTCTAAGATGCTAGATACATAGACTAACGCCGGGGAAAGACAGGTAGGCTGACGAGGTTAGCGTTAGTGGTGGGAAGACGATACTCAATCGATAATCATTCCTGGGCCATTAGAGTACCATTCTTGACGTGAAGAGCTCCGCGGTTTCCTTTGCTTCCGTGCCAATTAGTATCTCCTCGCGCCATAGCTGCTTCTACATGAGGGTACTTCCCGCCGCCTCACTGGTTACTCGGGAAGGATTCTTGTCGATGACCGAAAAAAAAGCATTCGCAGTGCAGTGCAGTAGAAATGCAGTAGAAATCGTCATGACAAGGACGTTTCCAACAACTTGAACAAGTGATTTCAGACTTTTGTATTAATGAAACACCAATTGGAGCCGCGATGGGTGCTACCGTTATTTACGCACAAACATACATGATGTATCCTATAGTTCTATGCTCGCAATAAGTTGCGCGCTGGGGTAGATCAGAGGGCAAAAATAGCGCGCAAAAAAGAGAGGCAGACGGTTATGGCATCGTATTTCGAACTGCAAGCTAGGTAGATCGAAAACTAAAAGGCTCTGGCGCAGGCTATATGTATACATGAACATGTCATCTTCAGACGTACAACGCCGGCGGGTCGGGCTACGTCCTCTCCCGCCCGGCCATGCACACGTTCGCCCACCGGCTGTTCCCAGATAGACACGCGTGCGATCATCACGAGTGGGAGGACTTGGCTATCGCGAGGTTCGGAGGGTTACTGTAGCGAATAATTTGATCTGCGACACTATCTTAGGATTACGGTAGGTGAATAATTTGATCTGCTACACTCTCTTAGGGTTACGGTAGGAGAATAATTTGATCTGCCACAATCCCTTAGAATTACGGTAAGAGAATAATTTGATCTGCGACAATCCCTTAGGATTACGATGTGCGATTAATTACATCAGCGACAATTTCTAGGTGAGATAATAATTTGATTTGCTCTCCTAAAACTTACTTTCGATTTACGATAAATGAATAAGTCTATTTGTCTATGTTCAACTACTTTTTAGGTGCCTTGCTGCGGCAGATATTCTACCGGAAGACACTCGGGATGAGCTGGGCAGACAGAGGTAGGAGAGAGAAGAGTTAGAGAGAGACAAAAAAGAGGAGAGAGAGAGAGAGAGAGAAAGAGAGAGGAGACGCACAGAGAAAGAGATGATTGAGAGAGATATAGATAGATAGATAGATAGATAGATAGATAGATAGATAGATAGATAGATAGATAGAGAGAGAGAGAGAGAGATCACCTCAGATTCCTTCCATGGCGTCCGGAAGAGCACTACCACGCCGATCTCACAAAGAGCTTCCTATTCGACCCCATCGAACACGTGGTCAGTCTTTCTCTTTCTCTATCTTTCACTCTCTCTCTCTCACTCACTCATTCACTCACTCACTCACTCACTCACTCACTCACTCACTCACTCACTCACTCACTCACTCACTCACTCACTCACTCACTCACTCACTCACTCACTCACTCACTCACTCACTCACTCACTCACTCACTCACTCACTCACTCACTCACTCACTCACTCACTCACTCACTCACTCACTCACTCACTCACTCACTCACTCACTCACTCACTCACTCACTCACTCACTCACTCACTCACTCACTCACTCACTCACTCACTCACTCACTCACTCACTCACTCACTCACTCACTCACTCACTCACTCACTCACTCACTCACTCACTCACTCACTCACTCACTCACTCACTCACTCACTCACTCACTCACTCACTCACTCACTCACTCACTCACTCACTCACTCACTCACTCACTCACTCACTCACTCACTCACTCACTCACTCACTCACTCACTCACTCACTCACTCACTCACTCACTCACTCACTCACTCACTCACTCACTCACTCACTCACTCACTCACTCACTCACTCACTCACTCACTCACTCACTCACTCACTCACTCACTCACTCACTCACTCACTCACTCACTCACTCACTCACTCACTCACTCACTCACTCACTCACTCACTCACTCACTCACTCACTCACTCACTCACTCACTCACTCACTCACTCACTCACTCACTCACTCACTCACTCACTCACTCACTCACTCACTCACTCACTCACTCACTCACTCACTCACTCACTCACTCACTCACTCACTCACTCACTCACTCACTCACTCACTCACTCACTCACTCACTCACTCACTCACTCACTCACTCACTCACTCACTCACTCACTCACTCACTCACTCACTCACTCACTCACTCACTCACTCACTCACTCACTCACTCACTCACTCACTCACTCACTCACTCACTCACTCACTCACTCACTCACTCACTCACTCACTCTCCCCCCCCCCTCTCTCTCCCACGCTCCCCCTTCCAGGGCCCGTCCGTCTTCCACGAGAACCTCGTCTCGATGCACCACCTCTCCCCGGATGAGATCCGACTCATCCACGGCATGCTCTACGGAGTCCGAAACGCCACCGCCGATTGATCTATTATCGATTGATTGATTATCGATTAGTGCCTCAATCTTTGTACATATTGTCCAGAATAATAAATAAGTTTATATAAAACGAGGTCGATTTTTTTCTCCAAAAATAAAAAAAAGACGCACACGTTTCGAGGGAGTACAGAAGCCAAGAGTATGAAACGGCGAGGGAGCATCCATTTGATACGTAGGCTACAGGGTATCGATGAAGAACTAAAATTACTGGTGATGATTGAACGTAGAGAAAGTAGATGGAATGAATGCAACGCATTAGTGTTGGGGACGCATAGATGGTGCTTGTGTTTGCTTGTGATTGTTTGGTGAGGGGTTCTTTTCCTTCTTGTTCTGATAGGCTTGCGAGCGGCGTCTCTGTGCGGGTCGGTGGTGATGCGGTGATTGTACTTACTTCCTCTTTATCCCTCTCTCTCCTTCTCTCCCTCTCTCCCTCTCTCCTTCTCTCCCTCTCTCCCTCTCCCCCTCTCTCCCTCTCTCTCCCTCCCTCTCTCTCTCTCTCTCTCCTGCCCATATTGCATGACTCATCTCACTATAGCTCGGCGATAGTCGCCGACGAAAAACATGGACACGAGAGGGTCGAGCACTGAATTGAAATGATTGTTTTGTCAAAATGCAACAGCGAACACTAACCACCTTTACAACACTCATCGGGAAAGAGAGGAAGTTGCCATCATACACTACCTGGGTATCACATATACATACACCTGTACCCTCACCTGGATACACACTGAAACATTCTACCTGGATACACACTGACACTACCTGGATATACACTGATAGCTGCCACCATTGTGGTCCGTCCGAGTGGCACGTCGAGCAGGGGTGCGGTGAGGGTGACGAGACAGGGCAGGTAGAGGAAGACGGTGGGGAGGAGGGACTGAACAGCGAGTCTCCTCTCTCTCTATCCCCTCTCTCTCTCCTATCTCTCTCTCTCTCTGTATTCTCGCTGTTCACTCCCTAATCTTTCATACCCCTCTTACCAAGTGGAGCGCGTAAGGCGCGATTTCAAACATATCACTCTCTCATATAGCCTTCTCAGCACATCACGCACTCTGTGCAACCCGGATCGAGACAAGAATGGTTTGTACCTGCAGCACCAGCGCCCGGAAGAGTTGCTGCTGTAGGTGGCGGGTCTTTGCGGACAGCGTGGCTTGACTCATTTGCGTGTAGGTGCGGAGAGCACAGTAGACGATGACTACTGAAGTAGCGGTTATTCGAAAGTAGTTTGAAGGCGATTTGCAAGGCATTTCGACGGTAGTTTGAAGAGACTGACCGCTACTGTGAGAAAGTGTTGTGAGAGGCAAAACTTTATCGCACACCTATAGTGGAGTAGAGCAGGATTGAAGAAATGAGGAAGCCGTAAAACTGCTGCGATTCGAGCGATCGAGAGCCTTCGGGATGATGATTCTATGAGTTATGTGGTTCACGATTAAGAAAACTCGACGCATATTTTCAGTTAGAAATGATAAATGAAACTGAACACTCACCCAGTATAATGCTCCGATGAATGATATATTGTGTAACTGTGTCTATAATCTCTTTTCGCAAATGAAGATTAAAATTATCTTTCTGCAGTAATTTGCGAAACGCCTTCTGACTCACTTTTAAAGGAAAGTACCACTCTAAATTTCATGTCATGGATTCTTTTCGATGTTCTAGTATGAACATGCCAAATTTCGGTGTATACGAAAATGTATTTCTCAATTTACAAAACTGAACTTTACAAAATATTATTAGTGAACAATGATCAAATGGACTTCAAACTTGCGTATTTTACCAGAAAACGAGTTGAGCAAAGTACCTTTCCACTTCTACATGGTTCAGAGAAACTGTGAACAACAAAAATGCTGCTCAACAATACCTTGCTGCTCAACACAACACCTTGCTGCTCAACACCTTGCTGCTCAACACCTTGCTGCTCTCCTTCAACTGCCCCGAGGATGCCACCTCTTTCATCCGCAAATTCAACATGGACTGTCTCGCGAGGGACTATCCAGCGAGAGCCCGTCCCGACTACTGCCCGGAGGATGCTGCCAAGTACGCTGCCGCCTGGAGGGAGACAATTCGACTCAACGACACTGCTGGCCAACGCGAGTGGACTGTGCCAGGACTCGAGCTGTTCAAGTTGCGACTGCCCGGTCAGTGGACAAAAATTGACCGCTAAACTTCTATATACAGTCTCTCTTTTCACATGTTGCCTCTTTGTATATTCGTTTTATGCATTCAGTTCATTTCTTTCAATTTTTTCATTTCAACATTGTTCACAGTTTCGCTCATCATGGTGCCTGAGTCCTGAGTGTTTACGTTTCATCTATTTCCTCAAATTCATAGTTTTCACTTCGATCGATGTGTTGTTCGTAACACGTTTCTTTCACACTTTCGTCTTATATCTGATCTGACTGTCTGCAATCACCATGTTTTGTTGTGTGTTGTTCTTTCCCCGTTCTCTTCTCTCACGCAGAGAAGCTGTCGCGCCCGTCATAAGTGCTCTTGCAGCCTGCGGGAATAGAAAATATTTGTGAATCACTCGCAAATAGATAAATATTATTATAAATATATAATAGAAATCGAGAATACAAAATAACAAACGTGAAACCAATCATCGAAAACAAAACGTGCGACCGACAGCTTCTCGTAGTGTATGGGATTGTCCCCGGTCTGCACGCAAACTCCGCGAGTGTGCGCGCAGACCGGGGACAATCCCATACACTACGAAATTTACAAACACCTATTTTACATATTCTGTTCATTTTCAGCGTTCATTATATTTATGAAAAAAAGTGTTTTCATATAATTTTACGTGCTAGTTGTAGTTTACACACAAAATTTAGAGTAGTGTGCTCCTTTGAACAGAGTGTACCCTCTGGTTTTCGAAGTTGAGTTAGCATCGGAAAGTGAGAGTACATCAAAAATGATACACTTTTGTCAATTAGACCATATGCCGCAAATGGCGGGAAGTTGAAGAAACCATCATCAGCCGACCATATCCATATCCTCGAAATGTGCACGTTTGTGCACATTTCTGCACACTTTTCTCTAACTCTTCTGACATAAAGTTGACTAATACTATCAGGTTTTTTGACCCTGAAGAGCGCAGAAAAATTCGTGTTGTCGACTGTTTGAGAACGAGAGCGCAGAAAAATTCGTCTTTTCGTTCGGTCTACCGGCGCATTGTTCTCAAACAGTCGACAACACGAATTTTCCTGCGCTTTTCAGGGTCAAAGAAACCTGATAGTAATAGTCAAATTTTTGTCAAGATGGTTAGTTTGTTTCCGAGGGCATGAAACTCTCAAAATCGATAGAAAATAAATAAGATGCGCCGCCTTTTCGTTCGGTCTACCGGCGCATCGTTCTCAAACAGTTGACAACACGATTTTTTCTGCGCTCTTCAGGGTCAAAAAAACCTGATAGTAATAGTCAAATTTATGTCAGGATGGTTAGTTTGTTTCCGAGGGCATGAAACTCTCAAAATCGATAGAAAATAAATAAGATGCCTTTTCGTTCGGTCTACCGGCGCATCGTTCTCAAACAGTCGACAACACGAAATTTTCTGCGCTTTTCAGGGTCAAAGAAACCTGATAGTAATAGTCAAATTTATGTCAGGGCGGTTAGTTTGTTTCCGAGGGCATGAAACTCTCGAATACGATAGAAAATAAATAATATGCGCCGCCTTTTCGTTCGATCTACCGGCGCATCGTTCTCAAACAGTCGACAACACGACTTTTTCTGCGCTTTTCAAGGTCAAAGAAACCAGATAGTAATAGTCAAATTTATGTCAGGATGGTAACTTTGTTTCCGAGGGCATGAAACTCTCAAAATCGATAAAAAATAAACAAGATGCGCCGCCTTTTCGTTCGGTTTACCGGCGCATCGTTCTCAAACAGTCGACAACACGAATTTTTCTGCGTTCCTCAGGGTCAAAAAAACTTGATAGTATTAGTCAAATTTATGTCAGGATGATTAGTTTGTTTCCGAGGGTCATGAAACTCTCAAAACCGATAGAAAATAAACAAGATGCGCCGCTTTTCGTTCGGTCTACCGGCGCATCGTTCTCAAACAGTCGACAACACGAAATTTTCTGCGCTCTTCAGGGTCAAAGAAACCTGATAGTAAAAGTCAAATTAATGTCAGAATGGTTAGTTTGTTTCCGAGGGCATAAAACTCTCAAAATCGATAGAAAACAAATAAGATGCGCCGCCTTTTTGTTCGGTCTACCGGCGCATCGTTCTCAAACAGTCGACAACACGAAATTTTCTGCGCTCTTCAGGGTCAAAGAAACCTGATAGTAATAGTCAAATTTATGTCAGGGCGGTTAGTTTGTTTCCGAGGGCATGAAACTCTCGAATACGATAGATAATAAATAATATGCGCCGCCTTTTCGTTCGATCTACCGGCGCATCGTTCTCAAACAGTCGACAACACGATTTTTTCTGCGCTTTTCAAGGTCAAAGAAACCAGATAGTAATAGTCAAATTTATGTCAGGATGGTAACTTTGTTTCCGAGGGCATGAAACTCTCAAAACCGATAGAAAATAAACAAGATGCGCCGCTTTTCGTTCGGTCTACCGGCGCATCGTTCTCAAACAGTCGACAACACGAAATTTTCTGCGCTCTTCAGGGTCAAAGAAACCTGATAGTAATAGTCAAATTTATGTCAGGATGGTTAGTTTGTTTCCGAGGGCATAAAACTCTCAAAATCGATAGAAAACAAATAAGATGCGCCGCCTTTTTGTTCGGTCTACCGGCGCATCGTTCTCAAACAGTCGACAACACGAAATTTTCTGCGCTCTTCAGGGTCAAAGAAACCTGATAGTAATAGTCAAATTTATGTCAGGGCGGTTAGTTTGTTTCCGAGGGCATGAAACTCTCGAATACGATAGATAATAAATAATATGCGCCGCCTTTTCGTTCGATCTACCGGCGCATCGTTCTCAAACAGTCGACAACACGGTTTTTTCTGCTTTTTTCAAGGTCAAAGAAACCAGATAGTAATAGTCAAATTTATGTCAGGATGGTAACTTTGTTTCCGAGGGCATGAAACTCTCAAAATCGATAAAAAATAAACAAGATGCGCCGCCTTTTCGTTCGGTTTACCGGCGCATCGTTCTCAAACAGTCGACAACACGAATTTTTCTGCGTTCCTCAGGGTCAAAAAAAACTTGATAGTATTAGTCAAATTTATGTCAGGATGATTAGTTTGTTTCCGAGGGTCATGAAACTCTCAAAACCGATAGAAAATAAACAAGATGCGCCGCTTTTCGTTCGGTCTACCGGCGCATCGTTCTCAAACAGTCGACAACACGAAATTTTCTGCGCTCTTCAGGGTCAAAGAAACCTGATAGTAAAAGTCAAATTAATGTCAGAATGGTTAGTTTGTTTCCGAGGGCATAAAACTCTCAAAATCGATAGAAAACAAATAAGATGCGCCGCCTTTTTGTTCGGTCTACCGGCGCATCGTTCTCAAACAGTCGACAACACGAAATTTTCTGCGCTCTTCAGGGTCAAAGAAACCTGATAGTAATAGTCAAATTTATGTCAGGGCGGTTAGTTTGTTTCCGAGGGCATGAAACTCTCGAATACGATAGATAATAAATAATATGCGCCGCCTTTTCGTTCGATCTACCGGCGCATCGTTCTCAAACAGTCGACAACACGATTTTTTCTGCGCTTTTCAAGGTCAAAGAAACCAGATAGTAATAGTCAAATTTATGTCAGGATGGTAACTTTGTTTCCGAGGGCATGAAACTCTCAAAATCGATAAAAAATAAACAAGATGCGCCGCCTTTTCGTTCGGTTTACCGGCGCATCGTTCTCAAACAGTCGACAACACGAATTTTTCTGCGTTCCTCAGGGTCAAAAAAACTTGATAGTATTAGTCAAATTTATGTCAGGATGATTAGTTTGTTTCCGAGGGTCATGAAACTCTCAAAACCGATAGAAAATAAACAAGATGCGCCGCTTTTCGTTCGGTCTACCGGCGCATCGTTCTCAAACAGTCGACAACACGAAATTTTCTGCGCTCTTCAGGGTCAAAGAAACCTGATAGTAAAAGTCAAATTAATGTCAGAATGGTTAGTTTGTTTCCGAGGGCATAAAACTCTCAAAATCGATAGAAAACAAATAAGATGCGCCGCCTTTTTGTTCGGTCTACCGGCGCATCGTTCTCAAACAGTCGACAACACGAAATTTTCTGCGCTCTTCAGGGTCAAAGAAACCTGATAGTAATAGTCAAATTTATGTCAGGGCGGTTAGTTTGTTTCCGAGGGCATGAAACTCTCAAAATCGATAGATAATAAATAATATGCGCCGCCTTTTCGTTCGATCTACCGGCGCATCGTTCTCAAACAGTCGACAACACGATTTTTTCTGCGCTTTTCAAGGTCAAAGAAACCAGATAGTAATAGTCAAATTTATCTCAGGATGGTAACTTTGTTTCCGAGGGTACGAAACTCTCAAAAACGATAGAAAATAAACAAGATGCGCCGCCTTTTCGTTCGGTCTACCGGCGCATCGTTCTCAAACAGTCGACAACACGATATTTTCTGCGCTCTTCAGGGTCAAAGAAACCTGATAGTAAAAGTCAAATTTATGTCAGGGCGGTTAGTTTGTTTCCGAGGGCATGAAACTCTCGAATACGATAGATAATAAATAATATGCGCCGCCTTTTCGTTCGATCTACCGGCGCATCGTTCTCAAACAGTCGACAACACGAATTTTTCTGCGCTTTTCAGGGTCAAAGAAACCTGATAGTAATAGTCAAGTTTATGTCAGGATGGTTAGTTTGTTTCCGAGGGCATGAAACTCTCAAAAACGATAGAAAATAAACAAGATGCGCCGCTTTTCGTTCGGTCTACCGGCGCATCGTTCTCAAACAGTCGACAACACGAAATTTTCTGCGCTCTTCAGGGTCAAAGAAACCTGATAGTAAAAGTCAAATTAATGTCAGAATGGTTAGTTTGTTTCCGAGGGCATAAAACTCTCAAAATCGATAGAAAACAAATAAGATGCGCCGCCTTTTTGTTCGGTCTACCGGCGCATCGTTCTCAAACAGTCGACAACACGAAATTTTCTGCGCTCTTCAGGGTCAAAGAAACCTGATAGTAATAGTCAAATTTATGTCAGGGCGGTTAGTTTGTTTCCGAGGGCATGAAACTCTCGAATACGATAGAAAATAAATAATATGCGCCGCCTTTTCGTTCGATCTACCGGCGCATCGTTCTCAAACAGTCGACAACACGATTTTTTCTGCGCTTTTCAAGGTCAAAGAAACCAGATAGTAATAGTCAAATTTATCTCAGGATGGTAACTTTGTTTCCGAGGGTACGAAACTCTCAAAAACGATAGAAAATAAACAAGATGCGCCGCCTTTTCGTTCGGTCTACCGGCGCATCGTTCTCAAACAGTCGACAACACGATATTTTCTGCGCTCTTCAGGGTCAAAGAAACCTGATAGTAAAAGTCAAATTTATGTCAGGGCGGTTAGTTTGTTTCCGAGGGCATGAAACTCTCGAATACGATAGATAATAAATAATATGCGCCGCCTTTTCGTTCGATCTACCGGCGCATCGTTCTCAAACAGTCGACAACACGAATTTTTCTGCGCTTTTCAGGGTCAAAGAAACCTGATAGTAATAGTCAAGTTTATGTCAGGATGGTTAGTTTGTTTCCGAGGGCATGAAACTCTCAAAAACGATAGAAAATAAACAAGATGCGCCGCTTTTCGTTCGGTCTACCGGCGCATCGTTCTCAAACAGTCGACAACACGAAATTTTCTGCGCTCTTCAGGGTCAAAGAAACCTGATAGTAAAAGTCAAATTAATGTCAGAATGGTTAGTTTGTTTCCGAGGGCATAAAACTCTCAAAATCGATAGAAAACAAATAAGATGCGCCGCCTTTTTGTTCGGTCTACCGGCGCATCGTTCTCAAACAGTCGACAACACGAAATTTTCTGCGCTCTTCAGGGTCAAAGAAACCTGATAGTAATAGTCAAATTTATGTCAGGGCGGTTAGTTTGTTTCCGAGGGCATGAAACTCTCGAATACGATAGAAAATAAATAATATGCGCCGCCTTTTCGTTCGATCTACCGGCGCATCGTTCTCAAACAGTCGACAACACGACTTTTTCTGCGCTTTTCAAGGTCAAAGAAACCAGATAGTAATAGTCAAATTTATGTCAGGATGGTAACTTTGTTTCCGAGGGCATGAAACTCTCAAAATCGATAAAAAATAAACAAGATGCGCCGCCTTTTCGTTCGGTTTACCGGCGCATCGTTCTCAAACAGTCGACAACACGAATTTTTCTGCGTTCCTCAGGGTCAAAAAAACTTGATAGTATTAGTCAAATTTATGTCAGGATGATTAGTTTGTTTCCGAGGGTCATGAAACTCTCAAAACCGATAGAAAATAAACAAGATGCGCCGCTTTTCGTTCGGTCTACCGGCGCATCGTTCTCAAACAGTCGACAACACGAAATTTTCTGCGCTCTTCAGGGTCAAAGAAACCTGATAGTAAAAGTCAAATTAATGTCAGAATGGTTAGTTTGTTTCCGAGGGCATAAAACTCTCAAAATCGATAGAAAACAAATAAGATGCGCCGCCTTTTTGTTCGGTCTACCGGCGCATCGTTCTCAAACAGTCGACAACACGAAATTTTCTGCGCTCTTCAGGGTCAAAGAAACCTGATAGTAATAGTCAAATTTATGTCAGGGCGGTTAGTTTGTTTCCGAGGGCATGAAACTCTCGAATACGATAGATAATAAATAATATGCGCCGCCTTTTCGTTCGATCTACCGGCGCATCGTTCTCAAACAGTCGACAACACGATTTTTTCTGCGCTTTTCAAGGTCAAAGAAACCAGATAGTAATAGTCAAATTTATGTCAGGATGGTAACTTTGTTTCCGAGGGCATGAAACTCTCAAAATCGATAAAAATAAACAAGATGCGCCGCCTTTTCGATCGGTTTACCGGCGCATCGTTCTCAAACAGTCGACAACACAAATTTTTCTGCGTTCCTCAGGGTCAAAAAAACTTGATAGTATTAGTCAAATTTATGTCAGAATGATTAGTTTGTTTCCGAGGGTCATGAAACTCTCAAAACCGATAGAAAATAAACAAGATGCGCCGCTTTTCGTTCGGTCTACCGGCGCATCGTTCTCAAACAGTCGACAACACGAAATTTTCTGCGCTCTTCAGGGTCAAAGAAACCTGATAGTAAAAGTCAAATTAATGTCAGAATGGTTAGTTTGTTTCCGAGGGCATAAAACTCTCAAAATCGATAGAAAACAAATAAGATGCGCCGCCTTTTTGTTCGGTCTACCGGCGCATCGTTCTCAAACAGTCGACAACACAAAATTTTCTGCGCTCTTCAGGGTCAAAGAAACCTGATAGTAATAGTCAAATTTATGTCAGGGCGGTTAGTTTGTTTCCGAGGGCATGAAACTCTCGAATACGATAGATAATAAATAATATGCGCCGCCTTTTCGTTCGATCTACCGGCGCATCGTTCTCAAACAGTCGACAACACGATTTTTTCTGCTTTTTTCAAGGTCAAAGAAACCAGATAGTAATAGTCAAATTTATGTCAGGATGGTAACTTTGTTTCCGAGGGCATGAAACTCTCAAAAACGATATAAAATAAACAAGATGCGCCGCCTTTTCGTTCGGTCTACCGGCGCATCGTTCTCAAACAGTCGACAACACGATATTTTCTGCGCTCTTCAGGGTCAAAGAAACCTGATAGTAAAAGTCAAATTTATGTCAGGGCGGTTAGTTTGTTTCCGAGGGCATGAAACTCTCGAATACGATAGATAATAAATAATATGCGCCGCCTTTTCGTTCGATCTACCGGCGCATCGTTCTCAAACAGTCGACAACACGAATTTTTCTGCGCTTTTCAGGGTCAAAGAAACCTGATAGTAATAGTCAAGTTTATGTCAGGATGGTAACTTTGTTTCCGAGGGTACGAAACTCTCTAAAACGATAGAAAATAAACAAGATGCGCCGCCTTTTCGTTCGGTCTACCGGCGCATCGTTCTCAAACAGTCGACAACACGATATTTTCTGCGCTCTTCAGGGTCAAAGAAACCTGATAGTAAAAGTCAAATTTATGTCAGGGCGGTTAGTTTGTTTCCGAGGGCATGAAACTCTCGAATACGATAGATAATAAATAATATGCGCCGCCTTTTCGTTCGATCTACCGGCGCATCGTTCTCAAACAGTCGACAACACGAATTTTTCTGCGCTTTTCAGGGTCAAAGAAACCTGATAGTAATAGTCAAGTTTATGTCAGGATGGTTAGTTTGTTTCCGAGGGCATGAAACTCTCAAAAACGATAGAAAATAAACAAGATGCGCCGCTTTTCGTTCGGTCTACCGGCGCATCGTTCTCAAACAGTCGACAACACGAAATTTTCTGCGCTCTTCAGGGTCAAAGAAACCTGATAGTAAAAGTCAAATTAATGTCAGAATGGTTAGTTTGTTTCCGAGGGCATAAAACTCTCAAAATCGATAGAAAACAAATAAGATGCGCCGCCTTTTTGTTCGGTCTACCGGCGCATCGTTCTCAAACAGTCGACAACACGAAATTTTCTGCGCTCTTCAGGGTCAAAGAAACCTGATAGTAATAGTCAAATTTATGTCAGGGCGGTTAGTTTGTTTCCGAGGGCATGAAACTCTCGAATACGATAGAAAATAAATAATATGCGCCGCCTTTTCGTTCGATCTACCGGCGCATCGTTCTCAAACAGTCGACAACACGACTTTTTCTGCGCTTTTCAAGGTCAAAGAAACCAGATAGTAATAGTCAAATTTATGTCAGGATGGTAACTTTGTTTCCGAGGGCATGAAACTCTCAAAATCGATAAAAAATAAACAAGATGCGCCGCCTTTTCGTTCGGTTTACCGGCGCATCGTTCTCAAACAGTCGACAACACGATTTTTTCTGCGTTCCTCAGGGTCAAAAAAACTTGATAGTATTAGTCAAATTTATGTCAGGATGATTAGTTTGTTTCCGAGGGTCATGAAACTCTCAAAACCGATAGAAAATAAACAAGATGCGCCGCTTTTCGTTCGGTCTACCGGCGCATCGTTCTCAAACAGTCGACAACACGAAATTTTCTGCGCTCTTCAGGGTCAAAGAAACCTGATAGTAAAAGTCAAATTAATGTCAGAATGGTTAGTTTGTTTCCGAGGGCATAAAACTCTCAAAATCGATAGAAAACAAATAAGATGCGCCGCCTTTTTGTTCGGTCTACCGGCGCATCGTTCTCAAACAGTCGACAACACGAAATTTTCTGCGCTCTTCAGGGTCAAAGAAACCTGATAGTAATAGTCAAATTTATGTCAGGGCGGTTAGTTTGTTTCCGAGGGCATGAAACTCTCGAATACGATAGATAATAAATAATATGCGCCGCCTTTTCGTTCGATCTACCGGCGCATCGTTCTCAAACAGTCGACAACACGATTTTTTCTGCGCTTTTCAAGGTCAAAGAAACCAGATAGTAATAGTCAAATTTATGTCAGGATGGTAACTTTGTTTCCGAGGGCATGAAACTCTCAAAATCGATAAAAATAAACAAGATGCGCCGCCTTTTCGATCGGTTTACCGGCGCATCGTTCTCAAACAGTCGACAACACAAATTTTTCTGCGTTCCTCAGGGTCAAAAAAACTTGATAGTATTAGTCAAATTTATGTCAGAATGATTAGTTTGTTTCCGAGGGTCATGAAACTCTCAAAACCGATAGAAAATAAACAAGATGCGCCGCTTTTCGTTCGGTCTACCGGCGCATCGTTCTCAAACAGTCGACAACACGAAATTTTCTGCGCTCTTCAGGGTCAAAGAAACCTGATAGTAAAAGTCAAATTAATGTCAGAATGGTTAGTTTGTTTCCGAGGGCATAAAACTCTCAAAATCGATAGAAAACAAATAAGATGCGCCGCCTTTTTGTTCGGTCTACCGGCGCATCGTTCTCAAACAGTCGACAACACAAAATTTTCTGCGCTCTTCAGGGTCAAAGAAACCTGATAGTAATAGTCAAATTTATGTCAGGGCGGTTAGTTTGTTTCCGAGGGCATGAAACTCTCGAATACGATAGATAATAAATAATATGCGCCGCCTTTTCGTTCGATCTACCGGCGCATCGTTCTCAAACAGTCGACAACACGATTTTTTCTGCTTTTTTCAAGGTCAAAGAAACCAGATAGTAATAGTCAAATTTATGTCAGGATGGTAACTTTGTTTCCGAGGGCATGAAACTCTCAAAAACGATAGAAAATAAACAAGATGCGCCGCCTTTTCGTTCGGTCTACCGGCGCATCGTTCTCAAACAGTCGACAACACGATATTTTCTGCGCTCTTCAGGGTCAAAGAAACCTGATAGTAAAAGTCAAATTTATGTCAGGGCGGTTAGTTTGTTTCCGAGGGCATGAAACTCTCGAATACGATAGATAATAAATAATATGCGCCGCCTTTTCGTTCGATCTACCGGCGCATCGTTCTCAAACAGTCGACAACACGAATTTTTCTGCGCTTTTCAGGGTCAAAGAAACCTGATAGTAATAGTCAAGTTTATGTCAGGATGGTTAGTTTGTTTCCGAGGACATGAAACTCTCAAAAACGATAGAAAATAAACAAGATGCGCCGCCTTTTCGTTCGGTCTACCGGCGCATCGTTCTCAAACAGTCGACAACACGATATTTTCTGCGCTCTTCAGGGTCAAAGAAACCTGATAGTAATAGTCAAATTTATGTCAGGGCGGTTAGTTTGTTTCCGAGGGCATGAAACTCTCGAATACGATAGAAAATAAATAATATGCGCCGCCTTTTCGTTCGATCTACCGGCGCATCGTTCTCAAACAGTCGACGACACGATTTTTTCTGCGCTTTTCAAGGTCAAAGAAACCAGATAGTAATAGTCAAATTTATGTCAGGATGGTAACTTTGTTTCCGAGGGCATGAAACTCTCAAAATCGATAAAAAATAAACAAGATGCGCCGCCTTTTCGTTCGGTTTACCGGCGCATCGTTCTCAAACAGTCGACAACACGAATTTTTCTGCGTTCCTCAGGGTCAAAAAAACTTGATAGTATTAGTCAAATTTATGTCAGGATGATTAGTTTGTTTCCGAGGGTCATGAAACTCTCAAAACCGATAGAAAATAAACAAGATGCGCCGCTTTTCGTTCGGTCTACCGGCGCATCGTTCTCAAACAGTCGACAACACGAAATTTTCTGCGCTCTTCAGGGTCAAAGAAACCTGATAGTACAAGTCAAATTTATGTCAGGGCGGTTAGTTTGTTTCCGAGGGCATGAAACTCTCGAATACGATAGATAATAAATAATATGCGCCGCCTTTTCGTTCGATCTACCGGCGCATCGTTCTCAAACAGTCGACAACACGATTTTTTCTGCTTTTTTCAAGGTCAAAGAAACCTGATAGTAATAGTCAAATTTATGTCAGGATGGTAACTTTGTTTCCGAGGGTATGAAACTCTCAAAAACGATAGAAAATAAACAAGATGCGCCGCCTTTTTGTTCGGTCTACCGGCGCATCGTTCTCAAACAGTCGACAACACGAAATTTTCTGCGCTCTTCAGGGTCAAAGAAACCTGATAGTAATAGTCAAATTTATGTCAGGGCGGTTAGTTTGTTTCCGAGGGCATGAAACTCTCGAATACGATAGATAATAAATAATATGCGCCGCCTTTTCGTTCGATCTACCGGCGCATCGTTCTCAAACAGTCGACAACACGATTTTTTCTGCGCTTTTCAAGGTCAAAGAAACCAGATAGTAATAGTAAAATTTATGTCAGGATGGTAACTTTGTTTCCGAGGGCATGAAACTCTCAAAATCGATAAAAAATAAACAAGATGCGCCGCCTTTTCGTTCGGTTTACCGGCGCATCGTTCTCAAACAGTCGACAACACGAATTTTTCTGCGTTCCTCAGGGTCAAAAAAACTTGATAGTATTAGTCAAATTTATGTCAGGATGATTAGTTTGTTTCCGAGGGTCATGAAACTCTCAAAACCGATAGAAAATAAACAAGATGCGCCGCTTTTCGTTCGGTCTACCGGCGCATCGTTCTCAAACAGTCGACAACACGAAATTTTCTGCGCTCTTCAGGGTCAAAGAAACCTGATAGTAAAAGTCAAATTAATGTCAGAATGGTTAGTTTGTTTCCGAGGGCATGAAACTCTCGAATACGATAGATAATAAATAATATGCGCCGCCTTTTCGTTCGATCTACCGGCGCATCGTTCTCAAACAGTCGACAACACGATTTTTTCTGCTTTTTTCAAGGTCAAAGAAACCAGATAGTAATAGTCAAATTTATGTCAGGGCGGTTAGTTTGTTTCCGAGGGCATGAAACTCTCGAATACGATAGATAATAAATAATATGCGCCGCCTTTTCGTTCGATCTACCGGCGCATCGTTCTCAAACAGTCGACAACACGATTTTTTCTGCTTTTTTCAAGGTCAAAGAAACCAGATAGTAATAGTCAAATTTATGTCAGGATGGTAACTTTGTTTCCGAGGGTATGAAACTCTCAAAAACGATAGAAAATAAACAAGATGCGCCGCCTTTTCGTTCGGTCTACCGGCGCATCGTTCTCAAACAGTCGACAACACGATATTTTCTGCGCTCTTCAGGGTCAAAGAAACCTGATAGTAAAAGTCAAATTTATGTCAGGGCGGTTAGTTTGTTTCCGAGGGCATGAAACTCTCGAATACGATAGATAATAAATAATATGCGCCGCCTTTTCGTTCGATCTACCGGCGCATCGTTCTCAAACAGTCGACAGCACGAATTTTTCTGCGCTTTTCAGGGTCAAAGAAACCTGATAGTAATAGTCAAGTTTATGTCAGGATGGTTAGTTTGTTTCCGAGGGCATGAAACTCTCAAAAACGATAGAAAATAAACAAGATGCGCCGCCTTTTCGTTCGGTCTACCGGCGCATCGTTCTCAAACAGTCGACAACACGATATTTTCTGCGCTCTTCAGGGTCAAAGAAACCTGATAGTAAAAGTCAAATTAATGTCAGAATGGTTAGTTTGTTTCCGAGGGCATAAAACTCTCAAAATCGATAGAAAACAAATAAGATGCGCCGCCTTTTCGTTCGGTCTACCGGCGCATCGTTCTCAAACAGTCGACAACACGAAATTTTCTGCGTTCTTCAGGGTCAAAGAAACCTGATAGTAATAGTCAAATTTATGTCAGGGCGGTTAGTTTGTTTCCGAGGGCATGAAACTCTCGAATACGATAGAAAATAAATAATATGCGCCGCCTTTTCGTTCGATCTACCGGCGCATCGTTCTCAAACAGTCGACAACACGACTTTTTCTGCGCTTTTCAAGGTCAAAGAAACCAGATAGTAATAGTCAAATTTGTGTCAGGATGGTAACTTTGTTTCCGAGGGCATGAAACTCTCAAAATCGATAAAAAATAAACAAGATGCGCCGCCTTTTCGTTCGGTTTACCGGCGCATCGTTCTCAAACAGTCGACAACACGAATTTTTCTGCGTTCCTCAGGGTCAAAAAAACTTGATAGTATTAGTCAAATTTATGTCAGGATGATTAGATTGTTTCCGAGGGTCATGAAACTCTCAAAACCGATAGAAAATAAACAAGATGCGCCGCTTTTCGTTCGGTCTACCGGCGCATCGTTCTCAAACAGTCGACAACACGAAATTTTCTGCGCTCTTCAGGGTTAAAGAAACCTGATAGTAAAAGTCAAATTAATGTCAGAATGGTTAGTTTGTTTCCGAGGGCATAAAACTCTCAAAATCGATAGAAAACAAATAAGATGCGCCGCCTTTTTGTTCGGTCTACCGGCGCATCGTTCTCAAACAGTCGACAACACGAAATTTTCTGCGCTCTTCAGGGTCAAAGAAACCTGATAGTAATAGTCAAATTTATGTCAGGGCGGTTAGTTTGTTTCCGAGGGCATGAAACTCTCGAATACGATAGATAATAAATAATATGCGCCGCCTTTTCGTTCGATCTACCGGCGCATCGTTCTCAAACAGTCGACAACACGATTTTTTCTGCGCTTTTCAAGGTCAAAGAAACCAGATAGTAATAGTAAAATTTATGTCAGGATGGTAACTTTGTTTCCGAGGGCATGAAACTCTCAAAATCGATAAAAAATAAACAAGATGCGCCGCCTTTTCGTTCGGTTTACCGGCGCATCGTTCTCAAACAGTCGACAACACGAATTTTTCTGCGTTCCTCAGGGTCAAAGAAACCTGATAGTAATAGTCAAATTTATGTCAGGGCGGTTAGTTTGTTTCCGAGGGCATGAAACTCTCGAATACGATAGATAATAAATAATATGCGCCGCCTTTTCGTTCGATCTACCGGCGCATCGTTCTCAAACAGTCGACAACACGATTTTTTCTGCGCTTTTCAAGGTCAAAGAAACCAGATAGTAATAGTAAAATTTATGTCAGGATGGTAACTTTGTTTCCGAGGGCATGAAACTCTCAAAATCGATAAAAAAATAAACAAGATGCGCCGCCTTTTCGTTCGGTTTACCGGCGCATCGTTCTCAAACAGTCGACAACACGAATTTTTCTGCGTTCCTCAGGGTCAAAAAAACTTGATAGTATTAGTCAAATTAATGTCAGAATGGTTAGTTTGTTTCCGAGGGCATAAAACTCTCAAAATCGATAGAAAACAAATAAGATGCGCCGCCTTTTTGTTCGGTCTACCGGCGCATCGTTCTCAAACAGTCGACAACACGAAATTTTCTGCGCTCTTCAGGGTCAAAGAAACCTGATAGTAATAGTCAAATTTATGTCAGGATGATTAGTTTGTTTCCGAGGGTCATGAAACTCTCAAAACCGATAGAAAATAAACAAGATGCGCCGCTTTTCGTTCGGTCTACCGGCGCATCGTTCTCAAACAGTCGACAACACGAAATTTTCTGCGCTCTTCAGGGTCAAAGAAACCTGATAGTAATAGTCAAATTTATGTCAGGATGATTAGTTTGTTTCCGAGGGTCATGAAACTCTCAAAACCGATAGAAAACAAATAAGATGCGCCGCCTTTTTGTTCGGTCTACCGGCGCATCGTTCTCAAACAGTCGACAACACAAAATTTTCTGCGCTCTTCAGGGTCAAAGAAACCTGATAGTAAAAGTCAAATTAATGTCAGAATGGTTAGTTTGTTTCCGAGGGCATAAAACTCTCAAAATCGATAGAAAACAAATAAGATGCGCCGCCTTTTCGTTCGGTCGACCGGCGCATCGTTCTCAAACAGTCGACAACACGAAATTTTCTGCGCTCTTCAGGGTCAAAGAAACCTGATAGTAATAGTCAAATTTATGTCAGGGCGGTTAGTTTGTTTCCGAGGGCATGAAACTTTCGAATACGATAAATAATAAATAATATGCGCCGCCTTTTCGTTCGATCTACCGGCGCATCGTTCTCAAACAGTCGACAGCACGAATTTTTCTGCGCTTTTCAGGGTCAAAGAAACCTGATAGTAATAGTCAAGTTTATGTCAGGATGGTTAGTTTGTTTCCGAGGGCATGAAACTCTCAAAAACGATAGAAAATAAACAAGATGCGCCGCCTTTTCGTTCGGTCTACCGGCGCATCGTTCTCAAACAGTCGACAACACGATATTTTCTGCGCTCTTCAGGGTCAAAGAAACCTGATAGTAAAAGTCAAATTAATGTCAGAATGGTTAGTTTGTTTCCGAGGGCATAAAACTCTCAAAATCGATAGAAAACAAATAAGATGCGCCGCCTTTTCGTTCGGTCTACCGGCGCATCGTTCTCAAACAGTCGACAACACGAAATTTTCTGCGTTCTTCAGGGTCAAAGAAACCTGATAGTAATAGTCAAATTTATGTCAGGGCGGTTAGTTTGTTTCCGAGGGCATGAAACTCTCGAATACGATAGAAAATAAATAATATGCGCCGCCTTTTCGTTCGATCTACCGGCGCATCGTTCTCAAACAGTCGACAACACGACTTTTTCTGCGCTTTTCAAGGTCAAAGAAACCAGATAGTAATAGTCAAATTTATGTCAGGATGGTAACTTTGTTTCCGAGGGCATGAAACTCTCAAAATCGATAAAAAAAATAAACAAGATGCGCCGCCTTTTCGTTCGGTTTACCGGCGCATCGTTCTCAAACAGTCGACAACACGATTTTTTCTGCGTTCCTCAGGGTCAAAAAAACTTGATAGTATTAGTCAAATTTATGTCAGGATGATTAGTTTGTTTCCGAGGGTCATGAAACTCTCAAAACCGATAGAAAATAAACAAGATGCGCCGCTTTTCGTTCGGTCTACCGGCGCATCGTTCTCAAACAGTCGACAACACGAAATTTTCTGCGCTCTTCAGGGTCAAAGAAACCTGATAGTAAAAGTCAAATTAATGTCAGAATGGTTAGTTTGTTTCCGAGGGCATAAAACTCTCAAAATCGATAGAAAACAAATAAGATGCGCCGCCTTTTTGTTCGGTCTACCGGCGCATCGTTCTCAAACAGTCGACAACACAAAATTTTCTGCGCTCTTCAGGGTCAAAGAAACCTGATAGTAATAGTCAAATTTATGTCAGGGCGGTTAGTTTGTTTCCGAGGGCATGAAACTCTCGAATACGATAGATAATAAATAATATGCGCCGCCTTTTCGTTCGATCTACCGGCGCATCGTTCTCAAACAGTCGACAACACGATTTTTTCTGTTTTTTTCAAGGTCAAAGAAACCAGATAGTAATAGTCAAATTTATGTCAGGATGGTAACTTTGTTTCCGAGGGCATGAAACTCTCAAAACCGATAGAAAATAAACAAGATGCGCCGCTTTTCGTTCGGTCTACCGGCGCATCGTTCTCAAACAGTCGACGACACGATTTTTTCTGCGCTTTTCAAGGTCAAAGAAACCAGATAGTAATAGTCAAATTTATGTCAGGATGGTAACTTTGTTTCCGAGGGCATGAAACTCTCAAAATCGATAAAAAATAAACAAGATGCGCCGCCTTTTCGTTCGGTTTACCGGCGCATCGTTCTCAAACAGTCGACAACACGAATTTTTCTGCGTTCCTCAGGGTCGAAAAAACTTGATAGTATTAGTCAAATTTATGTCAGGATGATTAGTTTGTTTCCGAGGGTCATGAAACTCTCAAAACCGATAGAAAATAAACAAGATGCGCCGCTTTTCGTTCGGTCTACCGGCGCATCGTTCTCAAACAGTCGACAACACGAAATTTTCTGCGCTCTTCAGGGTCAAAGAAACCTGATAGTACAAGTCAAATTAATGTCAGAATGGTTAGTTTGTTTCCGAGGGCATAAAACTCTCAAAATCGATAGAAAACAAATAAGATGCGCCGCCTTTTTGTTCGGTCTACCGGCGCATCGTTCTCAAACAGTCGACAACACGAAATTTTCTGCGCTCTTCAGGGTCAAAGAAACCTGATAGTAATAGTCAAATTTATGTCAGGGCGGTTAGTTTGTTTCCGAGGGCATGAAACTCTCGAATACGATAGATAATAAATAATATGCGCCGCCTTTTCGTTCGATCTACCGGCGCATCGTTCTCAAACAGTCGACAACACGATTTTTTCTGCGCTTTTCAAGGTCAAAGAAACCAGATAGTAATAGTAAAATTTATGTCAGGATGGTAACTTTGTTTCCGAGGGCATGAAACTCTCAAAATCGATAAAAAATAAACAAGATGCGCCGCCTTTTCGTTCGGTTTACCGGCGCATCGTTCTCAAACAGTCGACAACACGAATTTTTCTGCGTTCCTCAGGGTCAAAAAAAAACTTGATAGTATTAGTCAAATTTATGTCAGGATGATTAGTTTGTTTCCGAGGGTCATGAAACTCTCAAAACCGATAGAAAATAAACAAGATGCGCCGCTTTTCGTTCGGTCTACCGGCGCATCGTTCTCAAACAGTCGACAACACGAAATTTTCTGCGCTCTTCAGGGTCAAAGAAACCTGATAGTAAAAGTCAAATTAATGTCAGAATGGTTAGTTTGTTTCCGAGGGCATAAAACTCTCAAAATCGATAGAAAACAAATAAGATGCGCCGCCTTTTTGTTCGGTCTACCGGCGCATCGTTCTCAAACAGTCGACAACACGAAATTTTCTGCGCTCTTCAGGGTCAAAGAAACCTGATAGTAATAGTCAAATTTATGTCAGGGCGGTTAGTTTGTTTCCGAGGGCATGAAACTCTCGAATACGATAGATAATAAATAATATGCGCCGCCTTTTCGTTCGATCTACCGGCGCATCGTTCTCAAACAGTCGACAACACGATTTTTTCTGCTTTTTTCAAGGTCAAAGAAACCAGATAGTAATAGTCAAATTTATGTCAGGATGGTAACTTTGTTTCCGAGGGTATGAAACTCTCAAAAACGATAGAAAATAAACAAGATGCGCCGCCTTTTCGTTCGGTCTACCGGCGCATCGTTCTCAAACAGTCGACAACACGAAATTTTCTGCGCTCTTCAGGGTCAAAGAAACCTGATAGTACAAGTCAAATTAATGTCAGAATGGTTAGTTTGTTTCCGAGGGCATAAAACTCTCAAAATCGATAGAAAACAAATAAGATGCGCCGCCTTTTTGTTCGGTCTACCGGCGCATCGTTCTCAAACAGTCGACAACACGAAATTTTCTGCGCTCTTCAGGGTCAAAGAAACCTGATAGTAATAGTCAAATTTATGTCAGGGCGGTTAGTTTGTTTCCGAGGGCATGAAACTCTCGAATACGATAGATAATAAATAATATGCGCCGCCTTTTCGTTCGATCTACCGGCGCATCGTTCTCAAACAGTCGACAACACGATTTTTTCTGCTTTTTTCAAGGTCAAAGAAACCAGATAGTAATAGTCAAATTTATGTCAGGATGGTAACTTTGTTTCCGAGGGTATGAAACTCTCAAAAACGATAGAAAATAAACAAGATGCGCCGCCTTTTCGTTCGGTCTACCGGCGCATCGTTCTCAAACAGTCGACAACACGAAATTTTCTGCGCTCTTCAGGGTCAAAGAAACCTCTTCAGGGTCAAAGAAACCAACACGATTTTTTCTGCTTTTTTCAAGGTCAAAGAAACCAGATAGTAATAGTCAAATTTATGTCAGGATGGTAACTTTGTTTCCGAGGGTATGAAACTCTCAAAAACGATAGAAAATAAACAAGATGCGCCGCCTTTTCGTTCGGTCTACCGGCGCATCGTTCTCAAACAGTCGACAACACGAAATTTTCTGCGCTCTTCAGGGTCAAAGAAACCTGATAGTACAAGTCAAATTAATGTCAGAATGGTTAGTTTGTTTCCGAGGGCATAAAACTCTCAAAATCGATAGAAAACAAATAAGATGCGCCGCCTTTTTGTTCGGTCTACCGGCGCATCGTTCTCAAACAGTCGACAACACGAAATTTTCTGCGCTCTTCAGGGTCAAAGAAACCTGATAGTAATAGTCAAATTTATGTCAGGGCGGTTAGTTTGTTTCCGAGGGCATGAAACTCTCGAATACGATAGATAATAAATAATATGCGCCGCCTTTTCGTTCGATCTACCGGCGCATCGTTCTCAAACAGTCGACAACACGATTTTTTCTGCGCTTTTCAAGGTCAAAGAAACCAGATAGTAATAGTAAAATTTATGTCAGGATGGTAACTTTGTTTCCGAGGGCATGAAACTCTCAAAATCGATAAAAAATAAACAAGATGCGCCGCCTTTTCGTTCGGTTTACCGGCGCATCGTTCTCAAACAGTCGACAACACGAATTTTTCTGCGTTCCTCAGGGTCAAAAAAAAACTTGATAGTATTAGTCAAATTTATGTCAGGATGATTAGTTTGTTTCCGAGGGTCATGAAACTCTCAAAACCGATAGAAAATAAACAAGATGCGCCGCTTTTCGTTCGGTCTACCGGCGCATCGTTCTCAAACAGTCGACAACACGAAATTTTCTGCGCTCTTCAGGGTCAAAGAAACCTGATAGTAAAAGTCAAATTAATGTCAGAATGGTTAGTTTGTTTCCGAGGGCATAAAACTCTCAAAATCGATAGAAAACAAATAAGATGCGCCGCCTTTTTGTTCGGTCTACCGGCGCATCGTTCTCAAACAGTCGACAACACGAAATTTTCTGCGCTCTTCAGGGTCAAAGAAACCTGATAGTAATAGTCAAATTTATGTCAGGGCGGTTAGTTTGTTTCCGAGGGCATGAAACTCTCGAATACGATAGATAATAAATAATATGCGCCGCCTTTTCGTTCGATCTACCGGCGCATCGTTCTCAAACAGTCGACAACACGATTTTTTCTGCTTTTTTCAAGGTCAAAGAAACCAGATAGTAATAGTCAAATTTATGTCAGGATGGTAACTTTGTTTCCGAGGGTATGAAACTCTCAAAAACGATAGAAAATAAACAAGATGCGCCGCCTTTTCGTTCGGTCTACCGGCGCATCGTTCTCAAACAGTCGACAACACGATATTTTCTGCGCTCTTCAGGGTCAAAGAAACCTGATAGTAAAAGTCAAATTTATGTCAGGGCGGTTAGTTTGTTTCCGAGGGCATGAAACTCTCGAATACGATAGATAATAAATAATATGCGCCGCCTTTTCGTTCGATCTACCGGCGCATCGTTCTCAAACAGTCGACAACACGATTTTTTCTGCGCTTTTCAAGGTCAAAGAAACCAGATAGTAATAGTAAAATTTATGTCAGGATGGTAACTTTGTTTCCGAGGGCATGAAACTCTCAAAATCGATAAAAAATAAACAAGATGCGCCGCCTTTTCGTTCGGTTTACCGGCGCATCGTTCTCAAACAGTCGACAACACGAATTTTTCTGCGTTCCTCAGGGTCAAAAAAACTTGATAATATTAGTCAAATTTATGTCAGGATGATTAGTTTGTTTCCGAGGGTCATGAAACTCTCAAAACCGATAGAAAATAAACAAGATGCGCCGCTTTTCGTTCGGTCTACCGGCGCATCGTTCTCAAACAGTCGACAACACGAAATTTTCTGCGCTCTTCAGGGTCAAAGAAACCTGATAGTAAAAGTCAAATTAATGTCAGAATGGTTAGTTTGTTTCCGAGGGCATAAAACTCTCAAAATCGATAGAAAACAAATAAGATGCGCCGCCTTTTTGTTCGGTCTACCGGCGCATCGTTCTCAAACAGTCGACAACACAAAATTTTCTGCGCTCTTCAGGGTCAAAAAAACTTGATAGTATTAGTCAAATTTATGTCAGGATGATTAGTTTGTTTCCGAGGGTCATGAAACTCTCAAAACCGATAGAAAATAAACAAGATGCGCCGCTTTTCGTTCGGTCTACCGGCGCATCGTTCTCAAACAGTCGACAACACGAAATTTTCTGCGCTCTTCAGGGTCAAAGAAACCTGATAGTAAAAGTCAAATTAATGTCAGAATGGTTAGTTTGTTTCCGAGGGCATAAAACTCTCAAAATCGATAGAAAACAAATAAGATGCGCCGCCTTTTTGTTCGGTCTACCGGCGCATCGTTCTCAAACAGTCGACAACACGAAATTTTCTGCGCTCTTCAGGGTCAAAGAAACCTGATAGTAATAGTCAAATTTATGTCAGGGCGGTTAGTTTGTTTCCGAGGGCATGAAACTCTCGAATACGATATATAATAAATAATATGCGCCGCCTTTTCGTTCGATCTACCGGCGCATCGTTCTCAAACAGTCGACAACACGATTTTTTCTGCGCTTTTCAAGGTCAAAGAAACCAGATAGTAATAGTAAAATTTATGTCAGAATGGTAACTTTGTTTCCGAGGGCATGAAACTCTCAAAATCGATAAAAAATAAACAAGATGCGCCGCCTTTTCGTTCGGTTTACCGGCGCATCGTTCTCAAACAGTCGACAACACGAATTTTTCTGCGTTCCTCAGGGTCAAAAAAACTTGATAGTATTAGTCAAATTTATGTCAGGATGATTAGTTTGTTTCCGAGGGTCATGAAACTCTCAAAATCGATAGAAAACAAATAAGATGCGCCGCCTTTTTGTTCGGTCTACCGGCGCATCGTTCTCAAACAGTCGACAACACGAAATTTTCTGCGCTCTTCAGGGTCAAAGAAACCTGATAGTAATAGTCAAATTTATGTCAGGGCGGTTAGTTTGTTTCCGAGGGCATGAAACTCTCGAATACGATAGATAATAAATAATATGCGCCGCCTTTTCGTTCGATCTACCGGCGCATCGTTCTCAAACAGTCGACAACACGATTTTTTCTGCTTTTTTCAAGGTCAAAGAAACCAGATAGTAATAGTCAAATTTATGTCAGGATGGTAACTTTGTTTCCGAGGGTATGAAACTCTCAAAAACGATAGAAAATAAACAAGATGCGCCGCCTTTTCGTTCGGTCTACCGGCGCATCGTTCTCAAACAGTCGACAACACGAAATTTTCTGCGCTCTTCAGGGTCAAAGAAACCTGATAGTACAAGTCAAATTAATGTCAGAATGGTTAGTTTGTTTCCGAGGGCATAAAACTCTCAAAATCGATAGAAAACAAATAAGATGCGCCGCCTTTTTGTTCGGTCTACCGGCGCATCGTTCTCAAACAGTCGACAACACGAAATTTTCTGCGCTCTTCAGGGTCAAAGAAACCTGATAGTAATAGTCAAATTTATGTCAGGGCGGTTAGTTTGTTTCCGAGGGCATGAAACTCTCGAATACGATAGATAATAAATAATATGCGCCGCCTTTTCGTTCGATCTACCGGCGCATCGTTCTCAAACAGTCGACAACACGATTTTTTCTGCGCTTTTCAAGGTCAAAGAAACCAGATAGTAATAGTAAAATTTATGTCAGGATGGTAACTTTGTTTCCGAGGGCATGAAACTCTCAAAATCGATAAAAAATAAACAAGATGCGCCGCCTTTTCGTTCGGTTTACCGGCGCATCGTTCTCAAACAGTCGACAACACGAATTTTTCTGCGTTCCTCAGGGTCAAAAAAAAACTTGATAGTATTAGTCAAATTTATGTCAGGATGATTAGTTTGTTTCCGAGGGTCATGAAACTCTCAAAACCGATAGAAAATAAACAAGATGCGCCGCTTTTCGTTCGGTCTACCGGCGCATCGTTCTCAAACAGTCGACAACACGAAATTTTCTGCGCTCTTCAGGGTCAAAGAAACCTGATAGTAAAAGTCAAATTAATGTCAGAATGGTTAGTTTGTTTCCGAGGGCATAAAACTCTCAAAATCGATAGAAAACAAATAAGATGCGCCGCCTTTTTGTTCGGTCTACCGGCGCATCGTTCTCAAACAGTCGACAACACGAAATTTTCTGCGCTCTTCAGGGTCAAAGAAACCTGATAGTAATAGTCAAATTTATGTCAGGGCGGTTAGTTTGTTTCCGAGGGCATGAAACTCTCGAATACGATAGATAATAAATAATATGCGCCGCCTTTTCGTTCGATCTACCGGCGCATCGTTCTCAAACAGTCGACAACACGATTTTTTCTGCTTTTTTCAAGGTCAAAGAAACCAGATAGTAATAGTCAAATTTATGTCAGGATGGTAACTTTGTTTCCGAGGGTATGAAACTCTCAAAAACGATAGAAAATAAACAAGATGCGCCGCCTTTTCGTTCGGTCTACCGGCGCATCGTTCTCAAACAGTCGACAACACGATATTTTCTGCGCTCTTCAGGGTCAAAGAAACCTGATAGTAAAAGTCAAATTTATGTCAGGGCGGTTAGTTTGTTTCCGAGGGCATGAAACTCTCGAATACGATAGATAATAAATAATATGCGCCGCCTTTTCGTTCGATCTACCGGCGCATCGTTCTCAAACAGTCGACAACACGATTTTTTCTGCGCTTTTCAAGGTCAAAGAAACCAGATAGTAATAGTAAAATTTATGTCAGGATGGTAACTTTGTTTCCGAGGGCATGAAACTCTCAAAACCGATAAAAAATAAACAAGATGCGCCGCCTTTTCGTTCGGTTTACCGGCGCATCGTTCTCAAACAGTCGACAACACGAATTTTTCTGCGTTCCTCAGGGTCAAAAAAACTTGATAATATTAGTCAAATTTATGTCAGGATGATTAGTTTGTTTCCGAGGGTCATGAAACTCTCAAAACCGATAGAAAATAAACAAGATGCGCCGCTTTTCGTTCGGTCTACCGGCGCATCGTTCTCAAACAGTCGACAACACGAAATTTTCTGCGCTCTTCAGGGTCAAAGAAACCTGATAGTAAAAGTCAAATTAATGTCAGAATGGTTAGTTTGTTTCCGAGGGCATAAAACTCTCAAAATCGATAGAAAACAAATAAGATGCGCCGCCTTTTTGTTCGGTCTACCGGCGCATCGTTCTCAAACAGTCGACAACACAAAATTTTCTGCGCTCTTCAGGGTCAAAAAAACTTGATAGTATTAGTCAAATTTATGTCAGGATGATTAGTTTGTTTCCGAGGGTCATGAAACTCTCAAAACCGATAGAAAATAAACAAGATGCGCCGCTTTTCGTTCGGTCTACCGGCGCATCGTTCTCAAACAGTCGACAACACGAAATTTTCTGCGCTCTTCAGGGTCAAAGAAACCTGATAGTAAAAGTCAAATTAATGTCAGAATGGTTAGTTTGTTTCCGAGGGCATAAAACTCTCAAAATCGATAGAAAACAAATAAGATGCGCCGCCTTTTTGTTCGGTCTACCGGCGCATCGTTCTCAAACAGTCGACAACACGAAATTTTCTGCGCTCTTCAGGGTCAAAGAAACCTGATAGTAATAGTCAAATTTATGTCAGGGCGGTTAGTTTGTTTCCGAGGGCATGAAACTCTCGAATACGATATATAATAAATAATATGCGCCGCCTTTTCGTTCGATCTACCGGCGCATCGTTCTCAAACAGTCGACAACACGATTTTTTCTGCGCTTTTCAAGGTCAAAGAAACCAGATAGTAATAGTAAAATTTATGTCAGAATGGTAACTTTGTTTCCGAGGGCATGAAACTCTCAAAATCGATAAAAAATAAACAAGATGCGCCGCCTTTTCGTTCGGTTTACCGGCGCATCGTTCTCAAACAGTCGACAACACGAATTTTTCTGCGTTCCTCAGGGTCAAAAAAACTTGATAGTATTAGTCAAATTTATGTCAGGATGATTAGTTTGTTTCCGAGGGTCATGAAACTCTCAAAATCGATAGAAAACAAATAAGATGCGCCGCCTTTTTGTTCGGTCTACCGGCGCATCGTTCTCAAACAGTCGACAACACGAAATTTTCTGCGCTCTTCAGGGTCAAAGAAACCTGATAGTAATAGTCAAATTTATGTCAGGGCGGTTAGTTTGTTTCCGAGGGCATGAAACTCTCGAATACGATAGATAATAAATAATATGCGCCGCCTTTTCGTTCGATCTACCGGCGCATCGTTCTCAAACAGTCGACAACACGATTTTTTCTGCTTTTTTCAAGGTCAAAGAAACCAGATAGTAATAGTCAAATTTATGTCAGGATGGTAACTTTGTTTCCGAGGGTATGAAACTCTCAAAAACGATAGAAAATAAACAAGATGCGCCGCCTTTTCGTTCGGTCTACCGGCGCATCGTTCTCAAACAGTCGACAACACGATATTTTCTGCGCTCTTCAGGGTCAAAGAAACCTGATAGTAAAAGTCAAATTTATGTCAGGGCGGTTAGTTTGTTTCCGAGGGCATGAAACTCTCGAATACGATAGATAATAAATAATATGCGCCGCCTTTTCGTTCGATCTACCGGCGCATCGTTCTCAAACAGTCGACAGCACGAATTTTTCTGCGCTTTTCAGGGTCAAAGAAACCTGATAGTAATAGTCAAGTTTATGTCAGGATGGTTAGTTTGTTTCCGAGGGCATGAAACTCTCAAAAACGATAGAAAATAAACAAGATGCGCCGCCTTTTCGTTCGGTCTACCGGCGCATCGTTCTCAAACAGTCGACAACACGATATTTTCTGCGCTCTTCAGGGTCAAAGAAACCTGATAGTAAAAGTCAAATTAATGTCAGAATGGTTAGTTTGTTTCCGAGGGCATAAAACTCTCAAAATCGATAGAAAACAAATAAGATGCGCCGCCTTTTCGTTCGGTCTACCGGCGCATCGTTCTCAAACAGTCGACAACACGAAATTTTCTGCGTTCTTCAGGGTCAAAGAAACCTGATAGTAATAGTCAAATTTATGTCAGGGCGGTTAGTTTGTTTCCGAGGGCATGAAACTCTCGAAAACGATAGAAAATAAATAATATGCGCCGCCTTTTCGTTCGATCTACCGGCGCATCGTTCTCAAACAGTCGACAACACGACTTTTTCTGCGTTCTTCAGGGTCAAAGAAACCTGATAGTAATAGTCAAATTTATGTCAGGGCGGTTAGTTTGTTTCCGAGGGTATGAAACTCTCAAAAACGATAGAAAATAAACAAGATGCGCCGCCTTTTCGTTCGGTCTACCGGCGCATCGTTCTCAAACAGTCGACAACACGATATTTTCTGCGCTCTTCAGGGTCAAAGAAACCTGATAGTAAAAGTCAAATTTATGTCAGGGCGGTTAGTTTGTTTCCGAGGGCATGAAACTCTCGAATACGATAGATAATAAATAATATGCGCCGCCTTTTCGTTCGATCTACCGGCGCATCGTTCTCAAACAGTCGACAGCACGAATTTTTCTGCGCTTTTCAGGGTCAACGAAACCTGATAGTAATAGTCAAGTTTATGTCAGGATGGTTAGTTTGTTTCCGAGGGCATGAAACTCTCAAAAACGATAGAAAATAAACAAGATGCGCCGCCTTTTCGTTCGGTCTACCGGCGCATCGTTCTCAAACAGTCGACAACACGATATTTTCTGCGCTCTTCAGGGTCAAAGAAACCTGATAGTAAAAGTCAAATTAATGTCAGAATGGTTAGTTTGTTTCCGAGGGCATAAAACTCTCAAAATCGATAGAAAACAAATAAGATGCGCCGCCTTTTCGTTCGGTCTACCGGCGCATCGTTCTCAAACAGTCGACAACACGAAATTTTCTGCGTTCTTCAGGGTCAAAGAAACCTGATAGTAATAGTCAAATTTATGTCAGGGCGGTTAGTTTGTTTCCGAGGGCATGAAACTCTCGAATACGATAGAAAATAAATAATATGCGCCGCCTTTTCGTTCGATCTACCGGCGCATCGTTCTCAAACAGTCGACAACACGACTTTTTCTGCGCTTTTCAAGGTCAAAGAAACCAGATAGTAATAGTCAAATTTATGTCAGGATGGTAACTTTGTTTCCGAGGGTCATGAAACTCTCAAAACCGATAGAAAATAAACAAGATGCGCCGCTTTTCGTTCGGTCTACCGGCGCATCGTTCTCAAACAGTCGACAACACGAAATTTTCTGCGCTCTTCAGGGTCAAAGAAACCTGATAGTAAAAGTCAAATTAATGTCAGAATGGTTAGTTTGTTTCCGAGGGCATAAAACTCTCAAAATCGATAGAAAACAAATAAGATGCGCCGCCTTTTTGTTCGGTCTACCGGCGCATCGTTCTCAAACAGTCGACAACACAAAATTTTCTGCGCTCTTCAGGGTCAAAGAAACCTGATAGTAATAGTCAAATTTATGTCAGGGCGGTTAGTTTGTTTCCGAGGGCATGAAACTCTCGAATACGATAGATAATAAATAATATGCGCCGCCTTTTCGTTCGATCTACCGGCGCATCGTTCTCAAACAGTCGACAACACGATTTTTTCTGCTTTTTTCAAGGTCAAAGAAACCAGATAGTAATAGTCAAATTTATGTCAGGATGGTAACTTTGTTTCCGAGGGCATGAAACTCTCAAAAACGATAGAAAATAAACAAGATGCGCCGCCTTTTCGTTCGGTCTACCGGCGCATCGTTCTCAAACAGTCGACAACACGATATTTTATGCGCTCTTCAGGGTCAAAGAAACCTGATAGTAAAAGTCAAATTTATGTCAGGGCGGTTAGTTTGTTTCCGAGGGCATGAAACTCTCGAATACGATAGATAATAAATAATATGCGCCGCCTTTTCGTTCGATCTACCGGCGCATCGTTCTCAAACAGTCGACAACACGAATTTTTCTGCGCTTTTCAGGGTCAAAGAAACCTGATAGTAATAGTCAAGTTTATGTCAGGATGGTTAGTTTGTTTCCGAGGACATGAAACTCTCAAAAACGATAGAAAATAAACAAGATGCGCCGCCTTTTCGTTCGGTCTACCGGCGCATCGTTCTCAAACAGTCGACAACACGATATTTTCTGCGCTCTTCAGGGTCAAAGAAACCTGATAGTAATAGTCAAATTTATGTCAGGGCGGTTAGTTTGTTTCCGAGGGCATGAAACTCTCGAATACGATAGAAAATAAATAATATGCGCCGCCTTTTCGTTCGATCTACCGGCGCATCGTTCTCAAACAGTCGACGACACGATTTTTTCTGCGCTTTTCAAGGTCAAAGAAACCAGATAGTAATAGTCAAATTTATGTCAGGATGGTAACTTTGTTTCCGAGGGCATGAAACTCTCAAAATCGATAAAAAATAAACAAGATGCGCCGCCTTTTCGTTCGGTTTACCGGCGCATCGTTCTCAAACAGTCGACAACACGAATTTTTCTGCGTTCCTCAGGGTCAAAAAAACTTGATAGTATTAGTCAAATTTATGTCAGGATGATTAGTTTGTTTCCGAGGGTCATGAAACTCTCAAAACCGATAGAAAATAAACAAGATGCGCCGCTTTTCGTTCGGTCTACCGGCGCATCGTTCTCAAACAGTCGACAACACGAAATTTTCTGCGCTCTTCAGGGTCAAAGAAACCTGATAGTACAAGTCAAATTAATGTCAGAATGGTTAGTTTGTTTCCGAGGGCATAAAACTCTCAAAATCGATAGAAAACAAATAAGATGCGCCGCCTTTTTGTTCGGTCTACCGGCGCATCGTTCTCAAACAGTCGACAACACGAAATTTTCTGCGCTCTTCAGGGTCAAAGAAACCTGATAGTAATAGTCAAATTTATGTCAGGGCGGTTAGTTTGTTTCCGAGGGCATGAAACTCTCGAATACGATAGATAATAAATAATATGCGCCGCCTTTTCGTTCGATCTACCGGCGCATCGTTCTCAAACAGTCGACAACACGATTTTTTCTGCGCTTTTCAAGGTCAAAGACTCCAGATAGTAATAGTAAAATTTATGTCAGGATGGTAACTTTGTTTCCGAGGGCATGAAACTCTCAAAATCGATAAAAAATAAACAAGATGCGCCGCCTTTTCGTTCGGTTTACCGGCGCATCGTTCTCAAACAGTCGACAACACGAATTTTTCTGCGTTCCTCAGGGTCAAAAAAACTTGATAGTATTAGTCAAATTTATGTCAGGATGATTAGTTTGTTTCCGAGGGTCATGAAACTCTCAAAACCGATAGAAAATAAACAAGATGCGCCGCTTTTCGTTCGGTCTACCGGCGCATCGTTCTCAAACAGTCGACAACACGAAATTTTCTGCGCTCTTCAGGGTCAAAGAAACCTGATAGTAAAAGTCAAATTAATGTCAGAATGGTTAGTTTGTTTCCGAGGGCATAAAACTCTCAAAATCGATAGAAAACAAATAAGATGCGCCGCCTTTTTGTTCGGTCTACCGGCGCATCGTTCTCAAACAGTCGACAACACGAAATTTTCTGCGCTCTTCAGGGTCAAAGAAACCTGATAGTAATAGTCAAATTTATGTCAGGGCGGTTAGTTTGTTTCCGAGGGCATGAAACTCTCGAATACGATAGATAATAAATAATATGCGCCGCCTTTTCGTTCGATCTACCGGCGCATCGTTCTCAAACAGTCGACAACACGAATTTTTCTGCGTTCCTCAGGGTCAAAAAAACTTGATAGTATTAGTCAAATTTATGTCAGGATGATTAGTTTGTTTCCGAGGGTCATGAAACTCTCAAAACCGATAGAAAATAAACAAGATGCGCCGCTTTTCGTTCGGTCTACCGGCGCATCGTTCTCAAACAGTCGACAACACGAAATTTTCTGCGCTCTTCAGGGTCAAAGAAACCTGATAGTAAAAGTCAAATTAATGTCAGAATGGTTAGTTTGTTTCCGAGGGCATAAAACTCTCAAAATCGATAGAAAACAAATAAGATGCGCCGCCTTTTTGTTCGGTCTACCGGCGCATCGTTCTCAAACAGTCGACAACACGAAATTTTCTGCGCTCTTCAGGGTCAAAGAAACCTGATAGTAATAGTCAAATTTATGTCAGGGCGGTTAGTTTGTTTCCGAGGGCATGAAACTCTCGAATACGATAGATAATAAATAATATGCGCCGCCTTTTCGTTCGATCTACCGGCGCATCGTTCTCAAACAGTCGACAACACGATTTTTTCTGCTTTTTTCAAGGTCAAAGAAACCAGATAGTAATAGTCAAATTTATGTCAGGATGGTAACTTTGTTTCCGAGGGTATGAAACTCTCAAAAACGATAGAAAATAAACAAGATGCGCCGCCTTTTCGTTCGGTCTACCGGCGCATCGTTCTCAAACAGTCGACAACACGATATTTTCTGCGCTCTTCAGGGTCAAAGAAACCTGATAGTAAAAGTCAAATTTATGTCAGGGCGGTTAGTTTGTTTCCGAGGGCATGAAACTCTCGAATACGATAGATAATAAATAATATGCGCCGCCTTTTCGTTTGATCTACCGGCGCATCGTTCTCAAACAGTCGACAGCACGAATTTTTCTGCGCTTTTCAGGGTCAAAGAAACCTGATAGTAATAGTCAAGTTTATGTCAGGATGGTTAGTTTGTTTCCGAGGGCATGAAACTCTCAAAAACGATAGAAAATAAACAAGATGCGCCGCCTTTTCGTTCGGTCTACCGGCGCATCGTTCTCAAACAGTCGACAACACGATATTTTCTGCGCTCTTCAGGGTCAAAGAAACCTGATAGTAAAAGTCAAATTAATGTCAGAATGGTTAGTTTGTTTCCGAGGGCATAAAACTCTCAAAATCGATAGAAAACAAATAAGATGCGCCGCCTTTTCGTTCGGTCTACCGGCGCATCGTTCTCAAACAGTCGACAACACGAAATTTTCTGCGTTCTTCAGGGTCAAAGAAACCTGATAGTAATAGTCAAATTTATGTCAGGGCGGTTAGTTTGTTTCCGAGGGCATGAAACTCTCGAATACGATAGAAAATAAATAATATGCGCCGCCTTTTCGTTCGATCTACCGGCGCATCGTTCTCAAACAGTCGACAACACGACTTTTTCTGCGCTTTTCAAGGTCAAAGAAACCAGATAGTAATAGTCAAATTTATGTCAGGATGGTAACTTTGTTTCCGAGGGCATGAAACTCTCAAAATCGATAAAAAAATAAACAAGATGCGCCGCCTTTTCGTTCGGTTTACCGGCGCATCGTTCTCAAACAGTCGACAACACGAATTTTTCTGCGTTCCTCAGGGTCAAAAAAACTTGATAGTATTAGTCAAATTTATGTCAGGATGATTAGTTTGTTTCCGAGGGTCATGAAACTCTCAAAACCGATAGAAAATAAACAAGATGCGCCGCTTTTCGTTCGGTCTACCGGCGCATCGTTCTCAAACAGTCGACAACACGAAATTTTCTGCGCTCTTCAGGGTCAAAGAAACCTGATAGTAAAAGTCAAATTAATGTCAGAATGGTTAGTTTGTTTCCGAGGGCATAAAACTCTCAAAATCGATAGAAAACAAATAAGATGCGCCGCCTTTTTGTTCGGTCTACCGGCGCATCGTTCTCAAACAGTCGACAACACGAAATTTTCTGCGCTCTTCAGGGTCAAAGAAACCTGATAGTAATAGTCAAATTTATGTCAGGGCGGTTAGTTTGTTTCCGAGAGCATGAAACTCTCGAATACGATAGATAATAAATACTATGCGCCGCCTTTTCGTTCGATCTACCGGCGCATCGTTCTCAAACAGTCGACAACACGATTTTTTCTGCGCTTTTCAAGGTCAAAGAAACCAGATAGTAATAGTCAAATTTATGTCAGGATGGTAACTTTGTTTCCGAGGGCATGAAACTCTCAAAATCGATAAAAATAAACAAGATGCGCCGCCTTTTCGATCGGTTTACCGGCGCATCGTTCTCAAACAGTCGACAACACGAATTTTTCTGCGTTCCTCAGGGTCAAAAAAACTTGATAGTATTAGTCAAATTTATGTCAGAATGATTAGTTTGTTTCCGAGGGTCATGAAACTCTCAAAACCGATAGAAAATAAACAAGATGCGCCGCTTTTCGTTCGGTCTACCGGCGCATCGTTCTCAAACAGTCGACAACACGAAATTTTCTGCGCTCTTCAGGGTCAAAGAAACCTGATAGTAAAAGTCAAATTAATGTCAGAATGGTTAGTTTGTTTCCGAGGGCATAAAACTCTCAAAATCGATAGAAAACAAATAAGATGCGCCGCCTTTTTGTTCGGTCTACCGGCGCATCGTTCTCAAACAGTCGACAACACGAAATTTTCTGCGCTCTTCAGGGTCAAAGAAACCTGATAGTAATAGTCAAATTTATGTCAGGGCGGTTAGTTTGTTTCCGAGGGCATGAAACTCTCGAATACGATAGATAATAAATACTATGCGCCGCCTTTTCGTTCGATCTACCGGCGCATCGTTCTCAAACAGTCGACAACACGATTTTTTCTGCGCTTTTCAAGGTCAAAGAAACCTGATAGTAATAGTCAAATTTATGTCAGGGCGGTTAGTTTGTTTCCGAGGGCATGAAACTCTCGAATACGATAGAAAATAAATAATATGCGCCGCCTTTTCGTTCGATCTACCGGCGCATCGTTCTCAAACAGTCGACAACACGACTTTTTCTGCGCTTTTCAAGGTCAAAGAAACCAGATAGTAATAGTCAAATTTATGTCAGGATGGTAACTTTGTTTCCGAGGGCATGAAACTCTCAAAATCGATAAAAAAATAAACAAGATGCGCCGCCTTTTCGTTCGGTTTACCGGCGCATCGTTCTCAAACAGTCGACAACACGAATTTTTCTGCGTTCCTCAGGGTCAAAAAAACTTGATAGTATTAGTCAAATTTATGTCAGGATGATTAGTTTGTTTCCGAGGGTCATGAAACTCTCAAAACCGATAGAAAATAAACAAGATGCGCCGCTTTTCGTTCGGTCTACCGGCGCATCGTTCTCAAACAGTCGACAACACGAAATTTTCTGCGCTCTTCAGGGTCAAAGAAACCTGATAGTAAAAGTCAAATTAATGTCAGAATGGTTAGTTTGTTTCCGAGGGCATAAAACTCTCAAAATCGATAGAAAACAAATAAGATGCGCCGCCTTTTTGTTCGGTCTACCGGCGCATCGTTCTCAAACAGTCGACAACACGAAATTTTCTGCGCTCTTCAGGGTCAAAGAAACCTGATAGTAATAGTCAAATTTATGTCAGGGCGGTTAGTTTGTTTCCGAGAGCATGAAACTCTCGAATACGATAGATAATAAATACTATGCGCCGCCTTTTCGTTCGATCTACCGGCGCATCGTTCTCAAACAGTCGACAACACGATTTTTTCTGCGCTTTTCAAGGTCAAAGAAACCAGATAGTAATAGTCAAATTTATGTCAGGATGGTAACTTTGTTTCCGAGGGCATGAAACTCTCAAAATCGATAAAAATAAACAAGATGCGCCGCCTTTTCGATCGGTTTACCGGCGCATCGTTCTCAAACAGTCGACAACACGAATTTTTCTGCGTTCCTCAGGGTCAAAAAAACTTGATAGTATTAGTCAAATTTATGTCAGAATGATTAGTTTGTTTCCGAGGGTCATGAAACTCTCAAAACCGATAGAAAATAAACAAGATGCGCCGCTTTTCGTTCGGTCTACCGGCGCATCGTTCTCAAACAGTCGACAACACGAAATTTTCTGCGCTCTTCAGGGTCAAAGAAACCTGATAGTAAAAGTCAAATTAATGTCAGAATGGTTAGTTTGTTTCCGAGGGCATAAAACTCTCAAAATCGATAGAAAACAAATAAGATGCGCCGCCTTTTTGTTCGGTCTACCGGCGCATCGTTCTCAAACAGTCGACAACACGAAATTTTCTGCGCTCTTCAGGGTCAAAGAAACCTGATAGTAATAGTCAAATTTATGTCAGGGCGGTTAGTTTGTTTCCGAGGGCATGAAACTCTCGAATACGATAGATAATAAATACTATGCGCCGCCTTTTCGTTCGATCTACCGGCGCATCGTTCTCAAACAGTCGACAACACGATTTTTTCTGCGCTTTTCAAGGTCAAAGAAACCAGATAGTAATAGTCAAATTTATGTCAGGATGGTAACTTTGTTTCCGAGGGCATGAAACTCTCAAAATCGATAAAAATAAACAAGATGCGCCGCCTTTTCGATCGGTTTACCGGCGCATCGTTCTCAAACAGTCGACAACACGAATTTTTCTGCGTTCCTCAGGGTCAAAAAAACTTGATAGTATTAGTCAAATTTATGTCAGAATGATTAGTTTGTTTCCGAGGGTCATGAAACTCTCAAAACCGATAGAAAATAAACAAGATGCGCCGCTTTTCGTTCGGTCTACCGGCGCATCGTTCTCAAACAGTCGACAACACGAAATTTTCTGCGCTCTTCAGGGTCAAAGAAACCTGATAGTAAAAGTCAAATTAATGTCAGAATGGTTAGTTTGTTTCCGAGGGCATAAAACTCTCAAAATCGATAGAAAACAAATAAGATGCGCCGCCTTTTTGTTCGGTCTACCGGCGCATCGTTCTCAAACAGTCGACAACACAACATTTTCTGCGCTCTTCAGGGTCAAAGAAACCTGATAGTAATAGTCAAATTTATGTCAGGGCGGTTAGTTTGTTTCCGAGGGCATGAAACTCTCGAATACGATAGATAATAAATAATATGCGCCGCCTTTTCGTTCGATCTACCGGCGCATCGTTCTCAAACAGTCGACAACACGATTTTTTCTGCTTTTTTCAAGGTCAAAGAAACCAGATAGTAATAGTCAAATTTATGTCAGGATGGTAACTTTGTTTCCGAGGGCATGAAACTCTCAAAACCGATAGAAAATAAACAAGATGCGCCGCTTTTCGTTCGGTCTACCGGCGCATCGTTCTCAAACAGTCGACAACACGAAATTTTCTGCGCTCTTCAGGGTCAAAGAAACCTGATAGTAAAAGTCAAATTAATGTCAGAATGGTTAGTTTGTTTCCGAGGGCATAAAACTCTCAAAATCGATAGAAAACAAATAAGATGCGCCGCCTTTTTGTTCGGTCTACGGGCGCATCGTTCTCAAACAGTCGACAACACGAAATTTTCTGCGCTCTTCAGGGTCAAAGAAACCTGATAGTAATAGTCAAATTTATGTCAGGGCGGTTAGTTTGTTTCCGAGGGCATGAAACTCTCGAATACGATAGATAATAAATAATATGCGCCGCCTTTTCGTTCGATCTACCGGCGCATCGTTCTCAAACAGTCGACAACACGAATTTTTCTGCGCTTTTCAGGGTCAAAGAAACCTGATAGTAATAGTCAAGTTTATGTCAGGATGGTTAGTTTGTTTCCGAGGGCATGAAACTCTCAAAAACGATAGAAAATAAACAAGATGCGCCGCCTTTTCGTTCGGTCTGCCGGCGCATCGTTCTCAAACAGTCGACAACACGATATTTTCTGCGCTCTTCAGGGTCAAAGAAACCTGATAGTAAAAGTCAAATTAATGTCAGAATTCTCTTTCGAAAAGTACGTAAGTAAAGAGAAGAGGTTTGTCTGGATCTGATTCAACAAAAGCACATGCATAAAATCTCTTTGCAGCTGACTAAAATATCAAAACAAACCTGCTCTTTCGAATCACTCTAAAATGTGTTTTTTAAACATAAAAAAATATATAATGTAAGGTGACTGTGAAATAGGCCAAATTTTTTATTATAATTCACTATAAATAAATTAATATAATGCATAATGTTCATGTTCTTTTTTCATAAACTCGAAAGAGCAGGTTTGTTTTGATATTTTAGTCAGCTGCAAAGAGATTTTATGCATGTGCTTTTGTTGAATCAGATCCAGACAAACCTCTTCTCTTTACTTACGTACTTTTCGAAAGAGAATGGATGTCCTTTTCTCAAATTTTGAAGAAATTTTTTTCACATTCGTGAATTACGAAAATTAATATACATATTCTAAACTCACTAGTCAGAATGTCATGATTGAAAAATACAAATAACTTATACAATACCACATAGTAATATTCACTGGTTTGAAATTATAAAATAGTTTCTGTGATTCCCGCTTTTTAGAAACTGATAGATGTGTTGCTGAACAATGTTGTGTTTTATACAATTGTATCTAAATTAGAAACCTTCGAAACAGCTTAGTCGAATCGCTCATGCTCCTGCCGGTCGCTCATTGACGCGCGCTACACACGTTACGAATTTCTCTCTTCTTCCCTTCATCTCCTAAGCAGTTCCATTACCTGGCAAGTTATTACTTAGCTAGTCGAAACGAAATTCTACTACGAGTAAATTAGCCATTCTTCACTAGTTATCATCATGTCATATCGCGAGTGCATGTACCGTTAAAAGTTTGTTTATCAGCAGTTTCAAGTTATACAACCGTCGACCTAGCCAATAAGGGGACTGACCTAAGGCTCTCGAGTACAAATCGCTAGCTGCTTACAAGGGTCCATCAATTAATGCAAAGAATTTGGATCAGATGACGTCACAGACTTCTGACTCGCTCACGAAAGTTGTGAGGGTGGTCGTCACTCCACCGTGACTAGCGGTACATCATTGGCCGCCGAAAGGATTGAACTCGGGACCTTCAGCATGATAGCTGCGCGCACATCCACTGCGCTAGCCACCCCATATTCTCAAAGAAGTTTCATCATGGTGTGGAATAGCTCAAGTGGTAGGGTGAGGGCTTACTGGTACTAACCAGGCGCGTTCGATCTTCGCGTATGCACATACGTATCATATAAAACACACTTCATTAGATTTTGAGCCACTGAAACCTCGGTCATGAATTGTAATTGCAGAGCCGAGTGCGTTAAACTGATCTTCCTTATTATATTATGTTAATGGTAGTATTACTGTTAGAATTGGCAAGTTGTGGCACAGAGATCAAAGCAGCCTCACCCGCACTGCTCTGCTCCTCCGCTATTCGCACGTTCTTTAACTGCCGAGCGCGCTCTCACTCGCCCTCTCCTCACTAATCGATCCATTTGATTTCAGGCCGGCTGCCCATTCTGGCTCTAGTCTCTAATCGCATGAGAAAGAGAGAGCGCGCAGAGAGCGTGCGCAAGTGAGAGAATCAGACGGTCATGGGAGAGAAGAGAGTGGCTGATCGAAAAGCGGGGCATGCTCGGCTGGAAGAAGAGAGAGAGCGCGCAGAGAGCGTACGCTCGTGAGAGAGTCAAGAGGACGGGATGTGAGAGTGGCTGAGCGAAAGGCGGGGCATGAGCGTTCGGCCAATCAGATTGCACAAACAGTGGGCCGAGCGACCAATGAGCGCAGAGTGCAGTGGGCGGGGCTTACGTGATGCGCGTCGTCGTCGTCGTCGTCGTCGTCGTCGTCGTCGTCGTCGTAAACACGTTTAGTGGCAGATTGAGCAAAAAGTTGTTTTGGATATTTTGGATGCCGCAACCGATATTTATTTCTTGTATCATACTCATAAGTCTTGGCAAATGATATTCTAACAAAAAAACACATACTATGGAGTAAATCGTATTGGGATAGAGGAAATTGAGTATGCCTTGGGGGTGACGCGCTGCGCGCGTCAAAGATCAAGACAAACGGGCGGCGCTGCGCGCCGCCCTCAATGGTTAGTTTGTTTCCGAGGGCATAAAACTCTCAAAATCGATAGAAAACAAATAAGACGCGCCGCCTTTTCGTTCAGTCTACCGGCGCATCGTTCTCAAACAGTCGACAACACGAAATTTTCTGCGTTCTTCAGGGTCAAAGAAACCTGATAGTAATAGTCAAATTTATGTCAGGGCGGTTAGTTTGTTTCCGAGGGCATGAAACTCTCGAATACGATAGAAAATAAATAATATGCGCCGCCTTTTCGTTCGATCTACCGGCGCATCGTTCTCAAACAGTCGACGACACGATTTTTTCTGCGCTTTTCAAGGTCAAAGAAACCAGATAGTAATAGTCAAATTTATGTCAGGATGGTAACTTTGTTTCCGAGGGCATGAAACTCTCAAAATCGATAAAAAATAAACAAGATGCGCCGACTTTTCGTTCGGTTTACCGGCGCATCGTTCTCAAACAGTCGACAACACGAATTTTTCTGCGTTCCTCAGGGTCAAAAAAACTTGATAGTATTAGTCAAATTTATGTCAGGATGATTAGTTTGTTTCCGAGGGTCATGAAACTCTCAAAACCGATAGAAAATAAACAAGATGCGCCGCTTTTCGTTCGGTCTACCGGCGCATCGTTCTCAAACAGTCGACAACACGAAATTTTCTGCGCTCTTCAGGGTCAAAGAAACCTGATAGTAAAAGTCAAATTAATGTCAGAATGGTTAGTTTGTTTCCGAGGGCATAAAACTCTCAAAATCGATAGAAAACAAATAAGATGCGCCGCCTTTTTGTTCGGTCTACCGGCGCATCGTTCTCAAACAGTCGACAACACGAAATTTTCTGCGCTCTTCAGGGTCAAAGAAACCTGATAGTAATAGTCAAATTTATGTCAGGGCGGTTAGTTTGTTTCCGAGGGCATGAAACTCTCGAATACGATAGATAATACATAATATGCGCCGCCTTTTCGTTCGATCTACCGGCGCATCGTTCTCAAACAGTCGACAACACGATTTTTTCTGCGCTTTTCAAGGTCAAAGAAACCAGATAGTAATAGTCAAATTTATGTCAGGATGGTAACTTTGTTTCCGAGGGCATGAAACTCTCGAATACGATAGATAATAAATACTATGCGCCGCCTTTTCGTTCGATCTACCAGCGCATCGTTCTCAAACAGTCGACAACACGATTTTTTCTGCGCTTTTCAAGGTCAAAGAAACCAGATAGTAATAGTCAAATTTATGTCAGGATGGTAACTTTGTTTCCGAGGGCATGAAACTCTCAAAATCGATAAAAATAAACAAGATGCGCCGCCTTTTCGATCGGTTTACCGGCGCATCGTTCTCAAACAGTCGACAACACGAATTTTTCTGCGTTCCTCAGGGTCAAAAAAACTTGATAGTATTAGTCAAATTTATGTCAGAATGATTAGTTTGTTTCCGAGGGTCATGAAACTCTCAAAACCGATAGAAAATAAACAAGATGCGCCGCTTTTCGTTCGGTCTACCGGCGCATCGTTCTCAAACAGTCGACAACACGAAATTTTCTGCGCTCTTCAGGGTCAAAGAAACCTGATAGTAAAAGTCAAATTAATGTCAGAATGGTTAGTTTGTTTCCGAGGGCATAAAACTCTCAAAATCGATAGAAAACAAATATGATGCGCCGCCTTTTTGTTCGGTCTACCGGCGCATCGTTCTCAAACAGTCGACAACACGAAATTTTCTGCGCTCTTCAGGGTCAAAGAAACCTGATAGTAATAGTCAAATTTATGTCAGGGCGGTTAGTTTGTTTCCGAGGGCATGAAACTCTCGAATACGATAGATAATAAATACTATGCGCCGCCTTTTCGTTCGATCTACCGGCGCATCGTTCTCAAACAGTCGACAACACGATTTTTTCTGCGCTTTTCAAGGTCAAAGAAACCAGATAGTAATAGTCAAATTTATGTCAGGATGGTAATTTTGTTTCCGAGGGCATGAAACTCTCAAAATCGATAAAAATAAACAAGATGCGCCGCCTTTTCGATCGGTTTACCGGCGCATCGTTCTCAAACAGTCGACAACACGAATTTTTCTGCGTTCCTCAGGGTCAAAAAAACTTGATAGTATTAGTCAAATTTATGTCAGAATGATTAGTTTGTTTCCGAGGGTCATGAAACTCTCAAAACCGATAGAAAATAAACAAGATGCGCCGCTTTTCGTTCGGTCTACCGGCGCATCGTTCTCAAACAGTCGACAACACGAAATTTTCTGCGCTCTTCAGGGTCAAAGAAACCTGATAGTAAAAGTCAAATTAATGTCAGAATGGTTAGTTTGTTTCCGAGGGCATAAAACTCTCAAAATCGATAGAAAACAAATAAGATGCGCCGCCTTTTTGTTCGGTCTACCGGCGCATCGTTCTCAAACAGTCGACAACACAACATTTTCTGCGCTCTTCAGGGTCAAAGAAACCTGATAGTAATAGTCAAATTTATGTCAGGGCGGTTAGTTTGTTTCCGAGGGCATGAAACTCTCGAATACGATAGATAATAAATAATATGCGCCGCCTTTTCGTTCGATCTACCGGCGCATCGTTCTCAAACAGTCGACAACACGATTTTTTCTGCTTTTTTCAAGGTCAAAGAAACCAGATAGTAATAGTCAAATTTATGTCAGGATGGTAACTTTGTTTCCGAGGGCATGAAACTCTCAAAACCGATAGAAAATAAACAAGATGCGCCGCTTTTCGTTCGGTCTACCGGCGCATCGTTCTCAAACAGTCGACAACACGAAATTTTCTGCGCTCTTCAGGGTCAAAGAAACCTGATAGTAAAAGTCAAATTAATGTCAGAATGGTTAGTTTGTTTCCGAGGGCATAAAACTCTCAAAATCGATAGAAAACAAATAAGATGCGCCGCCTTTTTGTTCGGTCTACGGGCGCATCGTTCTCAAACAGTCGACAACACGAAATTTTCTGCGCTCTTCAGGGTCAAAGAAACCTGATAGTAATAGTCAAATTTATGTCAGGGCGGTTAGTTTGTTTCCGAGGGCATGAAACTCTCGAATACGATAGATAATAAATAATATGCGCCGCCTTTTCGTTCGATCTACCGGCGCATCGTTCTCAAACAGTCGACAACACGAATTTTTCTGCGCTTTTCAGGGTCAAAGAAACCTGATAGTAATAGTCAAGTTTATGTCAGGATGGTTAGTTTGTTTCCGAGGGCATGAAACTCTCAAAAACGATAGAAAATAAACAAGATGCGCCGCCTTTTCGTTCGGTCTACCGGCGCATCGTTCTCAAACAGTCGACAACACGATATTTTCTGCGCTCTTCAGGGTCAAAGAAACCTGATAGTAAAAGTCAAATTAATGTCAGAATTCTCTTTCGAAAAGTACGTAAGTAAAGAGAAGAGGTTTGTCTGGATCTGATTCAACAAAAGCACATGCATAAAATCTCTTTGCAGCTGACTAAAATATCAAAACAAACCTGCTCTTTCGAATCACTCTAAAATGTGTTTTTTAAACATAAAAAAATATATAATGTAAGGTGACTGTGAAATAGGCCAAATTTTTATTATAATTCACTATAAATAAATTAATATAATGCATAATGTTCATGTTCTTTTTTCATAAACTCGAAAGAGCAGGTTTGTTTTGATATTTTAGTCAGCTGCAAAGAGATTTTATGCATGTGCTTTTGTTGAATCAGATCCAGACAAACCTCTTCTCTTTACTTACGTACTTTTCGAAAGAGAATGGATGTCCTTTTCTCAAATTTTGAAGAAATTTTTTTCACATTCGTGAATTACGAAAATTAATATACATATTCTAAACTCACTAGTCAGAATGTCATGATTGAAAAATACAAATAACTTATACAATACCACATAGTAATATTCACTGGTTTGAAATTATAAAATAGTTTCTGTGATTCCCGCTTTTTAGAAACTGATAGATGTGTTGCTGAACAATGTTGTGTTTTATACAATTGTATCTAAATTAGAAACCTTCGAAACAGCTTAGTCGAATCGCTCATGCTCCTGCCGGTCGCTCATTGACGCGCGCTACACACGTTACGAATTTCTCTCTTCTTCCCTTCATCTCCTAAGCAGTTCCATTACCTGGCAAGTTATTACTTAGCTAGTCGAAACGAAATTCTACTACGAGTAAATTAGCCATTCTTCACTAGTTATCATCATGTCATATCGCGAGTGCATGTACCGTTAAAAGTTTGTTTATCAGCAGTTTCAAGTTATACAACCGTCGACCTAGCCAATAAGGGGACTGACCTAAGGCTCTCGAGTACAAATCGCTAGCTGCTTACAAGGGTCCATCAATTAATGCAAAGAATTTGGATCAGATGACGTCACAGACTTCTGACTCGCTCACGAAAGTTGTGAGGGTGGTCGTCACTCCACCGTGACTAGCGGTACATCATTGGCCGCCGAAAGGATTGAACTCGGGACCTTCAGCATGATAGCTGCGCGCACATCCACTGCGCTAGCCACCCCATATTCTCAAAGAAGTTTCATCATGGTGTGGAATAGCTCAAGTGGTAGGGTGAGGGCTTACTGGTACTAACCAGGCGCGTTCGATCTTCGCGTATGCACATACGTATCATATAAAACACACTTCATTAGATTTTGAGCCACTGAAACCTCGGTCATGAATTGTAATTGCAGAGCCGAGTGCGTTAAACTGATCTTCCTTATTATATTATGTTAATGGTAGTATTACTGTTAGAATTGGCAAGTTGTGGCACAGAGATCAAAGCAGCCTCACCCGCACTGCTCTGCTCCTCCGCTATTCGCACGTTCTTTAACTGCCGAGCGCGCTCTCACTCGCCCTCTCCTCACTAATCGATCCATTTGATTTCAGGCCGGCTGCCCATTCTGGCTCTAGTCTCTAATCGCATGAGAAAGAGAGAGCGCGCAGAGAGCGTGCGCAAGTGAGAGAATCAGACGGTCATGGGAGAGAAGAGAGTGGCTGATCGAAAAGCGGGGCATGCTCGGCTGGAAGAAGAGAGAGAGCGCGCAGAGAGCGTACGCTCGTGAGAGAGTCAAGAGGACGGGATGTGAGAGTGGCTGAGCGAAAGGCGGGGCATGAGCGTTCGGCCAATCAGATTGCACAAACAGTGGGCCGAGCGACCAATGAGCGCAGAGTGCAGTGGGCGGGGCTTACGTGATGCGCGTCGTCGTCGTCGTCGTCGTCGTCGTCGTCGTCGTCGTCGTCGTCGTCGTCGTCGTCGTCGTCGTCGTCGTCGTCGTCGTCGTCGTCGTCGTCGTCGTCGTCGTCGTCGTCGTCGTCGTCGTCGTCGTAAACACGTTTAGTGGCAGATTGAGCAAAAAGTTGTTTTGGATATTTTGGATGCCGCAACCGATATTTATTTCTTGTATCATACTCATAAGTCTTGGCAAATGATATTCTAACAAAAAAACACATACTATGGAGTAAATCGTATTGGGATAGAGGAAATTGAGTATGCCTTGGGGGTGACGCGCTGCGCGCGTCAAAGATCAAGACAAACGGGCGGCGCTGCGCGCCGCCCTCAATGGTTAGTTTGTTTCCGAGGGCATAAAACTCTCAAAATCGATAGAAAACAAATAAGACGCGCCGCCTTTTCGTTCAGTCTACCGGCGCATCGTTCTCAAACAGTCGACAACACGAAATTTTCTGCGTTCTTCAGGGTCAAAGAAACCTGATAGTAATAGTCAAATTTATGTCAGGGCGGTTAGTTTGTTTCCGAGGGCATGAAACTCTCGAATACGATAGAAAATAAATAATATGCGCCGCCTTTTCGTTCGATCTACCGGCGCATCGTTCTCAAACAGTCGACGACACGATTTTTTCTGCGCTTTTCAAGGTCAAAGAAACCAGATAGTAATAGTCAAATTTATGTCAGGATGGTAACTTTGTTTCCGAGGGCATGAAACTCTCAAAATCGATAAAAAATAAACAAGATGCGCCGACTTTTCGTTCGGTTTACCGGCGCATCGTTCTCAAACAGTCGACAACACGAATTTTTCTGCGTTCCTCAGGGTCAAAAAAACTTGATAGTATTAGTCAAATTTATGTCAGGATGATTAGTTTGTTTCCGAGGGTCATGAAACTCTCAAAACCGATAGAAAATAAACAAGATGCGCCGCTTTTCGTTCGGTCTACCGGCGCATCGTTCTCAAACAGTCGACAACACGAAATTTTCTGCGCTCTTCAGGGTCAAAGAAACCTGATAGTAAAAGTCAAATTAATGTCAGAATGGTTAGTTTGTTTCCGAGGGCATAAAACTCTCAAAATCGATAGAAAACAAATAAGATGCGCCGCCTTTTTGTTCGGTCTACCGGCGCATCGTTCTCAAACAGTCGACAACACGAAATTTTCTGCGCTCTTCAGGGTCAAAGAAACCTGATAGTAATAGTCAAATTTATGTCAGGGCGGTTAGTTTGTTTCCGAGGGCATGAAACTCTCGAATACGATAGATAATACATAATATGCGCCGCCTTTTCGTTCGATCTACCGGCGCATCGTTCTCAAACAGTCGACAACACGATTTTTTCTGCGCTTTTCAAGGTCAAAGAAACCAGATAGTAATAGTCAAATTTATGTCAGGATGGTAACTTTGTTTCCGAGGGCATGAAACTCTCAAAATCGATAAAAAATAAACAAGATGCGCCGCCTTTTCGTTCGGTTTACCGGCGCATCGTTCTCAAACAGTCGACAACACGAATTTTTCTGCGTTCCTCAGGGTCAAAAAAACTTGATAGTATTAGTCAAATTTATGTCAGGATGATTAGTTTGTTTCCGAGGGTCATGAAACTCTCAAAACCGATAGAAAATAAACAAGATGCGCCGCTTTTCGTTCGGTCTACCGGCGCATCGTTCTCAAACAGTCGACAACACGAAATTTTCTGCGCTCTTCAGGGTCAAAGAAACCTGATAGTAAAAGTCAAATTAATGTCAGAATGGTTAGTTTGTTTCCGAGGGCATAAAACTCTCAAAATCGATAGAAAACAAATAAGATGCGCCGCATTTTTGTTCGGTCTACCGGCGCATCGTTCTCAAACAGTCGACAACACGAAATTTTCTGCGCTCTTCAGGGTCAAAGAAACCTGATAGTAATAGTCAAATTTATGTCAGGGCGGTTAGTTTGTTTCCGAGGGCATGAAACTCTCGAATACGATAGATAATAAATAATATGCGCCGCCTTTTCGTTCGATCTACCGGCGCATCGTTCTCAAACAGTCGACAACACGATTTTTTCTGCTTTTTTCAAGGTCAAAGAAACCAGATAGTAATAGTCAAATTTATATCAGGATGGTAACTTTGTTTCCGAGGGCATGAAACTCTCAAAAACGATAGAAAATAAACAAGATGCGCCGCCTTTTCGTTCGGTCTACCGGCGCATCGTTCTCAAACAGTCGACAACACGATATTTTCTGCGCTCTTCAGGGTCAAAGAAACCTGATAGTAAAAGTCAAATTTATGTCAGGGCGGTTAGTTTGTTTCCGAGGGCATGAAACTCTCGAATACGATAAAAAATAAATAATATGCGCCGCCTTTTCGTTCGATCTACCGGCGCATCGTTCTCAAACAGTCGACGACACGATTTTTTCTGCGCTTTTCAAGGTCAAAGAAACCAGATAGTAATAGTCAAATTTATGTCAGGATGGTAACTTTGTTTCCGAGGGCATGAAACTCTCAAAAACGATAGAAAATAAATAAGATGCGCCGCATTTTCGTTCGGTCTACCGGCGCATCGTTCTCAAACAGTCGACAACACGAATTTTTCTGCGCTTTTCAGGGTCAAAGAAACCTGATAGTAATAGTCAAATTTATGTCAGGATGGTAAGTTTGTTTCCGAGGGCATGAAACTCTCAAAAACGATAGAAAATAAACAAGATGCGCCGCCTTTTCGTTCGGTCTACCGGCGCATCGTTCTCAAACAGTCGACAACACAAACTTTTCTGCGCTTTTCAGGGTCAAAGAAACCTGATAGTAATAGTCAAATTTATGTCAGGATGGTTAGTTTGTTTCCGAGGGCATGAAACTCTCAAAAACGATAGAAAATAAACAAGATGCGCCGCCTTTTCGTTCGGTCTACCGGCGCATCGTTCTCAAACAGTCGACAACACGAAATTTTCTGCGCTTTTCAAAGTCAAAGAAACCTGATAGTAATAGTCAAATTTATGTCAGGATGGTAAGTTTGTTTCCGAGGGCATGAAACTCTCAAAAACGATAGAAAATAAACAAGATGCGCCGCCTTTTCGTTCGGTCTACCGGCGCATCGTTCTCAAACAGTCGACAACACGATATTTTCTGCGCTCTTCAGGGTCAAAGAAACCTGATAGTAAAAGTCAAATTAATGTCAGAATGGTTAGTTTGTTTCCGAGGGCATAAAACTCTCAAAATCGATAGAAAACAAATAAGATGCGCCGCCTTTTCGTTCGGTCTACCGGCGCATCGTTCTCAAACAGTCGACAACACGAAATTTTCTGCGCTCTTCAGGGTCAAAGAAACCTGATAGTAATAGTCAAATTTATGTCAGGGCGGTTAGTTTGTTTCCGAGGGCATGAAACTCTCGAATACGATAGAAAATAAATAATATGCGCCGCCTTTTCGTTCGATCTACCGGCGCATCGTTCTCAAACAGTCGACAACACGATTTTTCTGCTTTTTTCAAGGTCAAAGAAACCAGATAGTAATAGTCAAATTTATGTCAGGATGGTAACTTTGTTTCCGAGGGCATGAAACTCTCAAAAACGATAGAAAATAAACAAGATGCGCCGCCTTTTCGTTCGGTCTACCGGCGCATCGTTCTCAAACAGTCGACAACACGATATTTTCTGCGCTCTTCAGGGTCAAAGAAACCTGATAGTAAAAGTCAAATTTATGTCAGGGCGGTTAGTTTGTTTCCGAGGGCATGAAACTCTCGAATACGATAGATAATAAATAATATGCGCCGCCTTTTCGTTCGGTCTATCGGCGCATCGTTCTCAAACAGTCGACAACACGATTTTTTCTGCTTTTTTCAAGGTCAAAGAAACCAGATAGTAATAGTCAAATTTTTGTCAGGATGGTTAGTTTGTTTCCGAGGGCATGAAACTCTCAAAAACGATAGAAAATAAACAAGATGCGCCGCCTTTTCGTTCGGTCTACCGGCGCATCGTTCTCAAACAGTCGACAACACAAACTTTTCTGCGCTTTTCAGGGTCAAAGAAACCTGATAGTAATAGTCAAATTTATGTCAGGATGGTTAGTTTGTTTCCGAGGGCATGAAACTCTCAAAAACGATAGAAAATAAACAAGATGCGCCGCCTTTTCGTTCGGTCTACCGGCGCATCGTTCTCAAACAGTCGACAACACGAAATTTTCTGCGCTTTTCAAAGTCAAAGAAACCTGATAGTAATAGTCAAATTTATGTCAGGATGGTAAGTTTGTTTCCGAGGGCATGAAACTCTCAAAAACGATAGAAAATAAACAAGATGCGCCGCCTTTTCGTTCGGTCTACCGGCGCATCGTTCTCAAACAGTCGACAACACGATATTTTCTGCGCTCTTCAGGGTCAAAGAAACCTGATAGTAAAAGTCAAATTAATGTCAGAATGGTTAGTTTGTTTCCGAGGGCATAAAACTCTCAAAATCGATAGAAAACAAATAAGATGCGCCGCCTTTTCGTTCGGTCTACCGGCGCATCGTTCTCAAACAGTCGACAACACGAAATTTTCTGCGCTCTTCAGGGTCAAAGAAACCTGATAGTAATAGTCAAATTTATGTCAGGGCGGTTAGTTTGTTTCCGAGGGCATGAAACTCTCGAATACGATAGAAAATAAATAATATGCGCCGCCTTTTCGTTCGATCTACCGGCGCATCGTTCTCAAACAGTCGACAACACGATTTTTCTGCTTTTTTCAAGGTCAAAGAAACCAGATAGTAATAGTCAAATTTATGTCAGGATGGTAACTTTGTTTCCGAGGGCATGAAACTCTCAAAAACGATAGAAAATAAACAAGATGCGCCGCCTTTTCGTTCGGTCTACCGGCGCATCGTTCTCAAACAGTCGACAACACGATATTTTCTGCGCTCTTCAGGGTCAAAGAAACCTGATAGTAAAAGTCAAATTTATGTCAGGGCGGTTAGTTTGTTTCCGAGGGCATGAAACTCTCGAATACGATAGATAATAAATAATATGCGCCGCCTTTTCGTTCGATCTACCGGCGCATCGTTCTCAAACAGTCGACAGCACGAATTTTTCTGCGCTTTTCAGGGTCAAAGAAACCTGATAGTAATAGTCAAGTTTATGTCAGGATGGTTAGTTTGTTTCCGAGGGCATGAAACTCTCAAAAACGATAGAAAATAAACAAGATGCGCCGCCTTTTCGTTCGGTCTACCGGCGCATCGTTCTCAAACAGTCGACAACACGATATTTTCTGCGCTCTTCAGGGTCAAAGAATCCTGATAGTAAAAGTCAAATTAATGTCAGAATGGTTAGTTTGTTTCCGAGGGCATAAAACTCTCAAAATCGATAGAAAACAAATAAGATGCGCCGCCTTTTCGTTCGGTCTACCGGCGCATCGTTCTCAAACAGTCGACAACACGAAATTTTCTGCGTTCTTCAGGGTCAAAGAAACCTGATAGTAATAGTCAAATTTATGTCAGGGCGGTTAGTTTGTTTCCGAGGGCATGAAACTCTCGAATACGATAAAAAATAAATAATATGCGCCGCCTTTTCGTTCGATCTACCGGCGCATCGTTCTCAAACAGTCGACGACACGATTTTTTCTGCGCTTTTCAAGGTCAAAGAAACCAGATAGTAATAGTCAAATTTATGTCAGGATGGTAACTTTGTTTCCGAGGGCATGAAACTCTCAAAAACGATAGAAAATAAATAAGATGCGCCGCATTTTCGTTCGGTCTACCGGCGCATCGTTCTCAAACAGTCGACAACACGAATTTTTCTGCGCTTTTCAGGGTCAAAGAAACCTGATAGTAATAGTCAAATTTATGTCAGGATGGTAAGTTTGTTTCCGAGGGCATGAAACTCTCAAAATCGATAGAAAATAAATACGATGCGCCGCCTTTTCGTTCGGTCTATCGGCGCATCGTTCTCAAACAGTCGACAACACGATTTTTTCTGCTTTTTTCAAGGTCAAAGAAACCAGATAGTAATAGTCAAATTTTTGTCAGGATGGTTAGTTTGTTTCCGAGGGCATGAAACTCTCAAAAACGATAGAAAATGAACAAGATGCGCCGCCTTTTCGTTCGGTCTACCGGCGCATCGTTCTCAAACAGTCGACAACACAAACTTTTCTGCGCTTTTCAGGGTCAAAGAAACCTGATAGTAATAGTCAAATTTATGTCAGGATGGTTAGTTTGTTTCCGAGGGCATGAAACTCTCAAAAACGATAGAAAATAAACAAGATGCGCCGCCTTTTCGTTCGGTCTACCGGCGCATCGTTCTCAAACAGTCGACAACACGAAATTTTCTGCTCTTTTCAAAGTCAAAGAAACCTGATAGTAATAGTCAAGTTTATGTCAGGATGGTTAGTTTGTTTCCGAGGGCATGAAACTCTCAAAAACGATAGAAAATAAACAAGATGCGCCGCCTTTTCGTTCGGTCTACCGGCGCATCGTTCTCAAACAGTCGACAACACGATATTTTCTGCGCTCTTCAGGGTCAAAGAAACCTGATAGTAAAAGTCAAATTAATGTCAGAATGGTTAGTTTGTTTCCGAGGGCATAAAACTCTCAAAATCGATAGAAAACAAATAAGATGCGCCGCCTTTTCGTTCGGTCTACCGGCGCATCGTTCTCAAACAGTCGACAACACGAAATTTTCTGCGCTCTTCAGGGTCAAAGAAACCTGATAGTAATAGTCAAATTTATGTCAGGGCGGTTAGTTTGTTTCCGAGGGCATGAAACTCTCGAATACGATAGAAAATAAATAATATGCGCCGCCTTTTCGTTCGATCTACCGGCGCATCATTCTCAAACAGTCGACGACACGATTTTTTCTGCGCTTTTCAAGGTCAAAGAAACCAGATAGTAATAGTCAAATTTATGTCAGGATGGTAACTTTGTTTCCGAGGGCATGAAACTCTCAAAAACGATAGAAAATAAATAAGATGCGCCGCCTTTTCGTTCGGTCTACCGGCGCATCGTTCTCAAACAGTCGACAACACGAAATTTTCTGCGCTCTTCAGGGTCAAAGAAACCTGATAGTAAAAGTCAAATTAATGTCAGAATGGTTAGTTTGTTTCCGAGGGCATAAAACTCTCAAAATCGATAGAAAACAAATAAGATGCGCCGCCTTTTTGTTCGGTCTACCGGCGCATCGTTCTCAAACAGTCGACAACACGAAATTTTCTGCGCTCTTCAGGGTCAAAGAAACCTGATAGTAATAGTCAAATTTATGTCAGGGCGGTTAGTTTGTTTCCGAGGGCATGAAACTCTCGAATACGATAGAAAATAAATAATATGCGCCGCCTTTTCGTTCGATCTACCGGCGCATCGTTCTCAAACAGTCGACGACACGATTTTTTCTGCTTTTTTTAAGGTCAAAGAAACCAGATAGTAATAGTCAAATTTATGTCAGGATGGTAACTTTGTTTCCGAGGGCATGAAACTCTCAAAAACGATAGAAAATAAATAAGATGCGCCGCCTTTTCGTTCGGTCTACCGGCGCATCGTTCTCAAACAGTCGACAACACGAATTTTTCTGCGCTTTTCAGGGTCAAAGAAACCTGATAGTAATAGTCAAATTTATGTCAGGATGGTAAGTTTGTTTCCGAGGGCATGAAACTCTCAAAATCGATAGAAAATAAATACGATGCGCCGCCTTTTCGTTCGGTCTATCGGCGCATCGTTCTCAAACAGTCGACAACACGATTTTTTCTGCTTTTTTCAAGGTCAAAGAAACCAGATAGTAATAGTCAAATTTTTGTCAGGATGGTTAGTTTGTTTCCGAGGGCATGAAACTCTCAAAAACGATAGAAAATAAACAAGATGCGCCGCCTTTTCGTTCGGTCTACCGGCGCATCGTTCTCAAACAGTCGACAACACAAACTTTTCTGCGCTTTTCAGGGTCAAAGAAACCTGATAGTAATAGTCAAATTTATGTCAGGATGGTTAGTTTGTTTCCGAGGGCATGAAACTCTCAAAAACGATAGAAAATAAACAAGATGCGCCGCCTTTTCGTTCGGTCTACCGGCGCATCGTTCTCAAACAGTCGACAACACGAAATTTTCTGCGCTTTTCAGGGTCAAAGAAACCTGATAGTAATAGTCAAGTTTATGTCAGGATGGTTAGTTTGTTTCCGAGGGCATGAAACTCTCAAAAACGATAGAAAATAAACAAGATGCGCCGCCTTTTCGTTCGGTCTACCGGCGCATCGTTCTCAAACAGTCGACAACACAAACTTTTCTGCGCTTTTCAGGGTCAAAGAAACCTGATAGTAATAGTCAAATTTATGTCAGGATGGTTAGTTTGTTTCCGAGGGCATGAAACTCTCAAAAACGATAGAAAATAAACAAGATGCGCCGCCTTTTCGTTCGGTCTACCGGCGCATCGTTCTCAAACAGTCGACAACACGAAATTTTCTGCGCTTTTCAGGGTCAAAGAAACCTGATAGTAATAGTCAAGTTTATGTCAGGATGGTTAGTTTGTTTCCGAGGGCATGAAACTCTCAAAAACGATAGAAAATAAACAAGATGCGCCGCCTTTTCGTTCGGTCTACCGGCGCATCGTTCTCAAACAGTCGACAACACGATATTTTCTGCGCTCTTCAGGGTCAAAGAAACCTGATAGTAAAAGTCAAATTAATGTCTGAATGGTTAGTTTGTTTCCGAGGGCATAAAACTCTCAAAATCGATAGAAAACAAATAAGATGCGCCGCCTTTTCGTTCGGTCTACCGGCGCATCGTTCTCAAACAGTCGACAACACGAAATTTTCTGCGCTCTTCAGGGTCAAAGAAACCTGATAGTAATAGTCAAATTTATGTCAGGGCGGTTAGTTTGTTTCCGAGGGCATGAAACTCTCGAATACGATAGAAAATAAATAATATGCGCCGCCTTTTCGTTCGATCTACCGGCGCATCATTCTCAAACAGTCGACGACACGATTTTTTCTGCGCTTTTCAAGGTCAAAGAAACCAGATAGTAATAGTCAAATTTATGTCAGGATGGTAACTTTGTTTCCGAGGGCATGAAACTCTCAAAAAACTATAGAAAATAAATAAGATGCGCCGCCTTTTCATTCGGTCTACCGGCGCATCGTTCTCAAACAGTCGACAACACGAAATTTTCTGCGCTCTTCAGGGTCAAAGAAACCTGATAGTAAAAGTCAAATTAATGTCAGAATGGTTAGTTTGTTTCCGAGGGCATAAAACTCTCAAAATCGATAGAAAACAAATAAGATGCGCCGCCTTTTTGTTCGGTCTACCGGCGCATCGTTCTCAAACAGTCGACAACACGAAATTTTCTGCGCTCTTCAGGGTCAAAGAAACCTGATAGTAATAGTCAAATTTATGTCAGGGCGGTTAGTTTGTTTCCGAGGGCATGAAACTCTCGAATACGATAGATAATAAATAATATGCGCCGCCTTTTCGTTCGATCTACCGGTGCATCGTTCTCAAACAGTCGACAACACGATTTTTTCTGCTTTTTCAAGGTCAAAGAAACCAGATAGTAATAGTCAAATTTATGTCAGGATGGTAACTTTGTTTCCGAGGGCATGAAACTCTCAAAACCGATAGAAAATAAACAAGATGCGCCGCTTTTTTGTTCGGTTTACCGGCGCATCGTTCTCAAACAGTCGACAACACGAATTTTTCTGCGCTTTTCAGGGTCAAAGAAACCTGATAGTAATAGTCAAGTTTATGTCAGGATGGTTAGTTTGTTTCCGAGGGCATGAAACTCTCAAAAACGATAGAAAATAAACAAGATGCGCCGCCTTTTCGTTCGGTCTACCGGCGCATCGTTCTCAAACAGTCGACAACACAAACTTTTCTGCGCTTTTCAGGGTCAAAGAAACCTGATAGTAATAGTCAAATTTATGTCAGGATGGTTAGTTTGTTTCCGAGGGCATGAAACTCTCAAAAACGATAGAAAATAAACAAGATGCGCCGCCTTTTCGTTCGGTCTACCGGCGCATCGTTCTCAAACAGTCGACAACACGAATTTTTCTGCGCTTCTCAGAGTCAAAGAAACCTGATAGTAATAGTCAAGTTCATGTCAGGATGGTTAGTTTGTTTCCGATGGCATGAAACTCTCAAAAACGATAGAAAATAAACAAGATGCGCCGCCTTTTCGTTCGGTCTACCGGCGCATCGTTCTCAAACAGTCGACAACACGATATTTTCTGCGCTCTTCAGGGTCAAAGAAACCTGATAGTAAAAGTCAAATTAATGTCAGAATGGTTAGTTTGTTTCCGAGGGCATAAAACTCTCAAAATCGATAGAAAACAAATAAGATGCGCCGCCTTTTCGTTCGGTCTACCGGCGCATCGTTCTCAAACAGTCGACAACACGAAATTTTCTGCGTTCTTCAGGGTCAAAGAAACCTGATAGTAATAGTCAAATTTATGTCAGGGCGGTTAGTTTGTTTCCGAGGGCAAGAAACTCTCGAATACGATAGAAAATAAATAATATGCGCCGCCTTTTCGTTCGATCTACCGGCGCATCGTTCTCAAACAGTCGACGACACGATTTTTTCTGCTTTTTTTAAGGTCAAAGAAACCAGATAGTAATAGTCAAATTTATGTCAGGATGGTAACTTTGTTTCCGAGGGCATGAAACTCTCAAAAACGATAGAAAATAAATAAGATGCGCCGCCTTTTCGTTCGGTCTACCGGCGCATCGTTCTCAAACAGTCGACAACACGAATTTTTCTGCGCTTTTCAGGGTCAAAGAAACCTGATAGTAATAGTCAAATTTATGTCAGGATGGTAAGTTTGTTTCCGAGGGCATGAAACTCTCAAAATCGATAGAAAATAAATACGATGCGCCGCCTTTTCGTTCGGTCTATCGGCGCATCGTTCTCAAACAGTCGACAACACGATTTTTTCTGCTTTTTTCAAGGTCAAAGAAACCAGATAGTAATAGTCAAATTTTTGTCAGGATGGTTAGTTTGTTTCCGAGGGCATGAAACTCTCAAAAACGATAGAAAATAAACAAGATGCGCCGCCTTTTCGTTCGGTCTACCGGCGCATCGTTCTCAAACAGTCGACAACACAAACTTTTCTGCGCTTTTCAGGGTCAAAGAAACCTGATAGTAATAGTCAAATTTATGTCAGGATGGTTAGTTTGTTTCCGAGGGCATGAAACTCTCAAAAACGATAGAAAATAAACAAGATGCGCCGCCTTTTCGTTCGGTCTACCGGCGCATCGTTCTCAAACAGTCGACAACACGAAATTTTCTGCGCTTTTCAGGGTCAAAGAAACCTGATAGTAATAGTCAAGTTTATGTCAGGATGGTTAGTTTGTTTCCGAGGGCATGAAACTCTCAAAAACGATAGAAAATAAACAAGATGCGCCGCCTTTTCGTTCGGTCTACCGGCGCATCGTTCTCAAACAGTCGACAACACAAACTTTTCTGCGCTTTTCAGGGTCAAAGAAACCTGATAGTAATAGTCAAATTTATGTCAGGATGGTTAGTTTGTTTCCGAGGGCATGAAACTCTCAAAAACGATAGAAAATAAACAAGATGCGCCGCCTTTTCGTTCGGTCTACCGGCGCATCGTTCTCAAACAGTCGACAACACGAAATTTTCTGCGCTTTTCAGGGTCAAAGAAACCTGATAGTAATAGTCAAGTTTATGTCAGGATGGTTAGTTTGTTTCCGAGGGCATGAAACTCTCAAAAACGATAGAAAATAAACAAGATGCGCCGCCTTTTCGTTCGGTCTACCGGCGCATCGTTCTCAAACAGTCGACAACACGATATTTTCTGCGCTCTTCAGGGTCAAAGAAACCTGATAGTAAAAGTCAAATTAATGTCTGAATGGTTAGTTTGTTTCCGAGGGCATAAAACTCTCAAAATCGATAGAAAACAAATAAGATGCGCCGCCTTTTCGTTCGGTCTACCGGCGCATCGTTCTCAAACAGTCGACAACACGAAATTTTCTGCGCTCTTCAGGGTCAAAGAAACCTGATAGTAATAGTCAAATTTATGTCAGGGCGGTTAGTTTGTTTCCGAGGGCATGAAACTCTCGAATACGATAGAAAATAAATAATATGCGCCGCCTTTTCGTTCGATCTACCGGCGCATCATTCTCAAACAGTCGACGACACGATTTTTTCTGCGCTTTTCAAGGTCAAAGAAACCAGATAGTAATAGTCAAATTTATGTCAGGATGGTAACTTTGTTTCCGAGGGCATGAAACTCTCAAAAAACTATAGAAAATAAATAAGATGCGCCGCCTTTTCATTCGGTCTACCGGCGCATCGTTCTCAAACAGTCGACAACACGAAATTTTCTGCGCTCTTCAGGGTCAAAGAAACCTGATAGTAAAAGTCAAATTAATGTCAGAATGGTTAGTTTGTTTCCGAGGGCATAAAACTCTCAAAATCGATAGAAAACAAATAAGATGCGCCGCCTTTTTGTTCGGTCTACCGGCGCATCGTTCTCAAACAGTCGACAACACGAAATTTTCTGCGCTCTTCAGGGTCAAAGAAACCTGATAGTAATAGTCAAATTTATGTCAGGGCGGTTAGTTTGTTTCCGAGGGCATGAAACTCTCGAATACGATAGATAATAAATAATATGCGCCGCCTTTTCGTTCGATCTACCGGTGCATCGTTCTCAAACAGTCGACAACACGATTTTTTCTGCTTTTTTAAGGTCAAAGAAACCAGATAGTAATAGTCAAATTTATGTCAGGATGGTAACTTTGTTTCCGAGGGCATGAAACTCTCAAAACCGATAGAAAATAAACAAGATGCGCCGCTTTTTTGTTCGGTTTACCGGCGCATCGTTCTCAAACAGTCGACAACACGAATTTTTCTGCGCTTTTCAGGGTCAAAGAAACCTGATAGTAATAGTCAAGTTTATGTCAGGATGGTTAGTTTGTTTCCGAGGGCATGAAACTCTCAAAAACGATAGAAAATAAACAAGATGCGCCGCCTTTTCGTTCGGTCTACCGGCGCATCGTTCTCAAACAGTCGACAACACAAACTTTTCTGCGCTTTTCAGGGTCAAAGAAACCTGATAGTAATAGTCAAATTTATGTCAGGATGGTTAGTTTGTTTCCGAGGGCATGAAACTCTCAAAAACGATAGAAAATAAACAAGATGCGCCGCCTTTTCGTTCGGTCTACCGGCGCATCGTTCTCAAACAGTCGACAACACGAATTTTTCTGCGCTTCTCAGAGTCAAAGAAACCTGATAGTAAAAGTCAAGTTTATGTCAGGATGGTTAGTTTGTTTCCGATGGCATGAAACTCTCAAAAACGATAGAAAATAAACAAGATGCGCCGCCTTTTCGTTCGGTCTACCGGCGCATCGTTCTCAAACAGTCGACAACACGATATTTTCTGCGCTCTTCAGGGTCAAAGAAACCTGATAGTAAAAGTCAAATTAATGTCAGAATGGTTAGTTTGTTTCCGAGGGCAAGAAACTCTCGAATACGATAGAAAATAAATAATATGCGCCGCCTTTTCGTTCGATCTACCGGCGCATCGTTCTCAAACAGTCGACAACACGATTTTCTGCGCTTTTCAAGGTCAAAGAAACCAGATAGTAATAGTCAAATTTATGTCAGGATGGTAACTTTGTTTCCGAGGGCATGAAACTCTCGAAATCGATAAAAAAATAAACAAGATGCGCCGCCTTTTCGTTCGGTTTACCGGCGCATCGTTCTCAAACAGTCGACAACACGAATTTTTCTGCGTTCCTCAGGGTCAAAAAACTTGATAGTATTAGTCAAATTTATGTCAGGATGATTAGTTTGTTTCCGAGGGTCATGAAACTCTCAAAACCGATAGAAAATAAACAAGATGCGCCGCTTTTCGTTCGGTCTACCGGCGCATCGTTCTCAAACAGTCGACAACACGAAATTTTCTGCGCTCTTCAGGGTCAAAGAAACCTGATAGTAAAAGTCAAATTAATGTCAGAATGGTTAGTTTGTTTCCGAGGGCATAAAACTCTCAAAATCGATAGAAAACAAATAAGATGCGCCGCCTTTTTGTTCGGTCTACCGGCGCATCGTTCTCAAACAGTCGACAACACGAAATTTTCTGCGCTCTTCAGGGTCAAAGAAACCTGATAGTAATAGTCAAATTTATGTCAGGGCGGTTAGTTTGTTTCCGAGGGCATGAAACTCTCGAATACGATAGATAATAAATAATATGCGCCGCATTTTCGTTCGATCTACCGGCGCATCGTTCTCAAACAGTCGACAACACGATTTTTTTCTGCTTTTTTCAAGGTCAAAGAAACCAGATAGTAATAGTCAAATTTATGTCAGGATGGTAACTTTGTTTCCGAGGGCATGAAACTCTCAAAAACGATAGAAAATGAACAAGATGCGCCGCCTTTTCGTTCGGTCTACCGGCGCATCGTTCTCAAACAGTCGACAACACGATATTTTCTGCGCTCTTCAGGGTCAAAGAAACCTGATAGTAAAAGTCAAATTTATGTCAGGGCGGTTAGTTTGTTTCCGAGGGCATGAAACTCTCGAATACGATAGATAATAAATAATATGCGCCGCCTTTTCGTTCGATCTACCGGCGCATCGTTCTCAAACAGTCGACAGCACGAATTTTTCTGCGCTTTTCAGGGTCAAAGAAACCTGATAGTAATAGTCAAGTTTATGTCAGGATGGTTAGTTTGTTTCCGAGGGCATGAAACTCTCAAAAACGATAGAAAATAAACAAGATGCGCCGCCTTTTCGTTCGGTCTACCGGCGCATCGTTCTCAAACAGTCGACAACACGATATTTTCTGCGCTCTTCATGGTCAAAGAAACCTGATTGTAAAAGTCAAATTAATGTCAGAATGGTTAGTTTGTTTCCGAGGGCATAAAACTCTCAAAATCGATAGAAAACAAATAAGATGCGCCACCTTTTCGTTCGGTCTACCGGCGAATCGTTCTCAAACAGTCGACAACACGAAATTTTCTGCGTTCTTCAGGGTCAAAGAAACCTGATAGTAATAGTCAAATTTATGTCAGGGCGGTTAGTTTGTTTCCGAGGGCATGAAACTCTCGAATACGATAGAAAATAAATAATATGCGCCGCCTTTTCGTTCGATCTACCGGCGCATCGTTCTCAAACAGTCGACGACACGATTTTTTCTGCGCTTTTCAAGGTCAAAGAAACCAGATAGTAATAGTCAAATTTATGTCAGGATGGTAACTTTGTTTCCGAGGGCATAAAACTCTCAAAAACGATAGAAAATAAATAAGATGCGCCGCCTTTTCGTTCGGTCTACCGGCGCATCGTTCTCAAACAGTCGACAACACGAAGTTTTCTGCGCTTTTCAGGGTCAAAGAAACCTGATAGTAATAGTCAAATTTATGTCAGGATGGTAAGTTTGTTTCGGAGGGCATGAAACTCTCAAAATCGATAGAAAATAAATACGATGCGCCGCCTTTTCGTTCGGTCTATCGGCGCATCGTTCTCAAACAGTCGACAACACGATTTTTTCTGCTTTTTTCAAGGTCAAAGAAACCAGATAGTAATAGTCAAATTTTTGTCAGGATGGTTAGTTTGTTTCCGAGGGCATGAAACTCTCAAAAACGATAGAAAATAAACAAGATGCGCCGCCTTTTCGTTCGGTCTACCGGCGCATCGTTCTCAAACAGTCGACAACACAAACTTTTCTGCGCTTTTCAGGGTCAAAGAAACCTGATAGTAATAGTCAAATTTATGTCAGGATGGTTAGTTTGTTTCCGAGGGCATGAAACTCTCAAAAACGATAGAAAATAAACAAGATGCGCCGCCTTTTCGTTCGGTCTACCGGCGCATCGTTCTCAAACAGTCGACAACACGAAATTTTCTGCGCTTTTCAGGGTCAAAGAAACCTGATAGTAATAGTCAAGTTTATGTCAGGATGGTTAGTTTGTTTCCGAGGGCATGAAACTCTCAAAAACGATAGAAAATAAACAAGATGCGCCGCCTTTTCGTTCGGTCTACCGGCGCATCGTTCTCAAACAGTCGACAACACGATATTTTCTGCGCTCTTCAGGGTCAAAGAAACCTGATAGTAAAAGTCAAATTAATGTCAGAATGGTTAGTTTGTTTCCGAGGGCATAAAACTCTCAAAATCGATAGAAAACAAATAAGATGCGCCGCCTTTTCGTTCGGTCTACCGGCGCATCGTTCTCAAACAGTCGACAACACGAAATTTTCTGCGCTCTTCAGGGTCAAAGAAACCTGATAGTAATAGTCAAATTTATGTCAGGGCGGTTAGTTTGTTTCCGAGGGCATGAAACTCTCGAATACGATAGAAAATAAATAATATGCGCCGCCTTTTCGTTCGATCTACCGGCGCATCATTCTCAAACAGTCGACGACACGATTTTTTCTGCGCTTTTCAAGGTCAAAGAAACCAGATAGTAATAGTCAAATTTATGTCAGGATGGTAACTTTGTTTCCGAGGGCATGAAACTCTCAAAAACGATAGAAAATAAATAAGATGCGCCGCCTTTTCGTTCGGTCTACCGGCGCATCGTTCTCAAACAGTCGACAACACGAAATTTTCTGCGCTCTTCAGGGTCAAAGAAACCTGATAGTAAAAGTCAAATTAATGTCAGAATGGTTAGTTTGTTTCCGAGGGCATAAAACTCTCAAAATCGATAGAAAACAAATAAGATGCGCCGCCTTTTTGTTCGGTCTACCGGCGCATCGTTCTCAAACAGTCGACAACACGAAATTTTCTGCGCTCTTCAGGGTCAAAGAAACCTGATAGTAATAGTCAAATTTATGTCAGGGCGGTTAGTTTGTTTCCGAGGGCATGAAACTCTCGAATACGATAGATAATAAATAATATGCGCCGCCTTTTCGTTCGATCTACCGGCGCATCGTTCTCAAACAGTCGACAACACGATTTTTTCTGCTTTTTTAAGGTCAAAGAAACCAGATAGTAATAGTAAAATTTATGTCAGGATGGTAACTTTGTTTCCGAGGGCATGAAACTCTCAAAAACGATAGAAAATAAATAAGATGCGCCGCCTTTTCGTTCGGTCTACCGGCGCATCGTTCTCAAACAGTCGACAACACGAATTTTTCTGCGCTTTTCAGGGTCAAAGAAACCTGATAGTAATAGTCAAATTTATGTCAGGATGGTAAGTTTGTTTCCGAGGGCATGAAACTCTCAAAATCGATAGAAAATAAATACGATGCGCCGCCTTTTCGTTCGGTCTACCGGCGCATCGTTCTCAAACAGTCGACAACACGAATTTTTCTGCGCTTTTCAGGGTCAAAGAAACCTGATAGTAATAGTCAAATTTTTGTCAGGATGGTTAGTTTGTTTCCGAGGGCATGAAACTCTCAAAAACGATAGAAAATAAACAAGATGCGCCGCCTTTTCGTTCGGTCTACCGGCGCATCGTTCTCAAACAGTCGACAACACAAACTTTTCTGCGCTTTTCAGGGTCAAAGAAACCTGATAGTAATAGTCAAATTTATGTCAGGATGGTTAGTTTGTTTCCGAGGGCATGAAACTCTCAAAAACGATAGAAAATAAACAAGATGCGCCGCCTTTTCGTTCGGTCTACCGGCGCATCGTTCTCAAACAGTCGACAACACGAAATTTTCTGCGCTTTTCAGGGTCAAAGAAACCTGATAGTAATAGTCAAGTTTATGTCAGGATGGTTAGTTTGTTTCCGAGGGCATGAAACTCTCAAAAACGATAGAAAATAAACAAGATGCGCCGCCTTTTCGTTCGGTCTACCGGCGCATCGTTCTCAAACAGTCGACAACACGATATTTTCTGCGCTCTTCAGGGTCAAAGAAACCTGATAGTAAAAGTCAAATTAATGTCAGAATGGTTAGTTTGTTTCCGAGGGCATAAAACTCTCAAAATCGATAGAAAACAAATAAGATGCGCCGCCTTTTCGTTCGGTCTACCGGCGCATCGTTCTCAAACAGTCGACAACACGAAATTTTCTGCGCTCTTCAGGGTCAAAGAAACCTGATAGTAATAGTCAAATTTATGTCAGGGCGGTTAGTTTGTTTCCGAGGGCATGAAACTCTCGAATACGATAGAAAATAAATAATATGCGCCGCCTTTTCGTTCGATCTACCGGCGCATCATTCTCAAACAGTCGACGACACGATTTTTTCTGCGCTTTTCAAGGTCAAAGAAACCAGATAGTAATAGTCAAATTTATGTCAGGATGGTAACTTTGTTTCCGAGGGCATGAAACTCTCAAAAACGATAGAAAATAAATAAGATGCGCCGCCTTTTCGTCCGGTCTACCGGCGCATCGTTCTCAAACAGTCGACAACACGAAATTTTCTGCGCTCTTCAGGGTCAAAGAAACCTGATAGTAAAAGTCAAATTAATGTCAGAATGGTTAGTTTGTTTCCGAGGGCATAAAACTCTCAAAATCGATAGAAAACAAATAAGATGCGCCGCCTTTTTGTTCGGTCTACCGGCGCATCGTTCTCAAACAGTCGACAACACGAAATTTTCTGCGCTCTTCAGGGTCAAAGAAACCTGATAGTAATAGTCAAATTTATGTCAGGGCGGTTAGTTTGTTTCCGAGGGCATGAAACTCTCGAATACGATAGATAATAAATAATATGCGCCGCCTTTTCGTTGGATCTACCGGCGCATCGTTCTCAAACAGTCGACAACACGATTTTTTCTGCTTTTTTTAAGGTCAAAGAAACCAGATAGTAATAGTCAAATTTATGTCAGGATGGTAACTTTGTTTCCGAGGGCATGAAACTCTCAAAACCGATAGAAAATAAACAAGATGCGCCGCTTTTTTGTTCGGTTTACCGGCGCATCGTTCTCAAACAGTCGACAACACGAATTTTTCTGCGCTTTTCAGGGTCAAAGAAACCTGATAGTAATAGTCAAGTTTATGTCAGGATGGTTAGTTTGTTTCCGAGGGCATGAAACTCTCAAAAACGATAGAAAATAAACAAGATGCGCCGCCTTTTCGTTCGGTCTACCGGCGCATCGTTCTCAAACAGTCGACAACACAAACTTTTCTGCGCTTTTCAGGGTCAAAGAAACCTGATAGTAATAGTCAAATTTATGTCAGGATGGTTAGTTTGTTTCCGAGGGCATGAAACTCTCAAAAACGATAGAAAATAAACAAGATGCGCCGCCTTTTCGTTCGGTCTACCGGCGCATCGTTCTCAAACAGTCGACAACACGAATTTTTCTGCGCTTTTCAGGGTCAAAGAAACCTGATAGTGATAGTCAAGTTTATGTCAGGATGGTTAGTTTGTTTCCGAGGGCATGAAACTCTCAAAATCGATAGAAAATAAACAAGATGCGCCGCCTTTTCGTTCGGTCTACCGGCGCATCGTTCTCAAACAGTCGACAACACGAAATTTTCTGCGCTTTTCAGGGTCAAAGAAACCTGATAGTAATAGTCAAATTTATGTCAGGATGGTTAGTTTGTTTCCGAGGGCATGAAACTCTCAAAATCGATAGAAAATAAATAAGATGCGCCGCCTTTTCGTTCGGTCTACCGGCGCATCGTTCTCAAACAGTCGAGAACACGAATTTTTCTGCGCTTTTCAGGGTCAAAGAAACCTGATAGTAATAGTCAAATTTACGTCAGGATGGTAAGTTTGTTTCCGAGGGCATGAAACTCTCAAAATCGATAGAAAATAAATACGATGCGCCGCCTTTTCGTTCGGTCTATCGGCGCATCGTTCTCAAACAGTCGACAACACGATTTTTTCTGCTTTTTTCAAGGTCAAAGAAACCAGATAGTAATAGTCAAATTTTTGTCAGGATGGTTAGTTTGTTTCCGAGGGCATGAAACTCTCAAAAACGATAGAAAATAAACAAGATGCGCCGCCTTTTCGTTCGGTCTACCGGCGCATCGTTCTCAAACAGTCGACAACACAAACTTTTCTGCGCTTTTCAGGGTCAAAGAAACCTGATAGTAATAGTCAAATTTATGTCAGGATGGTTAGTTTGTTTCCGAGGGCATGAAACTCTCAAAAACGATAGAAAATAAACAAGATGCGCCGCCTTTTCGTTCGGTCTACCGGCGCATCGTTCTCAAACAGTCGACAACACGAAATTTTCTGCGCTTTTCAGGGTCAAAGAAACCTGATAGTAATAGTCAAGTTTATGTCAGGATGGTTAGTTTGTTTCCGAGGGCATGAAACTCTCAAAAACGATAGAAAATAAACAAGATGCGCCGCCTTTTCGTTCGGTCTACCGGCGCATCGTTCTCAAACAGTCGACAACACGATATTTTCTGCGCTCTTCAGGGTCAAAGAAACCTGATAGTAAAAGTCAAATTAATGTCAGAATGGTTAGTTTGTTTCCGAGGGCATAAAACTCTCAAAATCGATAGAAAACAAATAAGATGCGCCGCCTTTTCGTTCGGTCTACCGGCGCATCGTTCTCAAACAGTCGACAACACGAAATTTTCTGCGCTCTTCAGGGTCAAAGAAACCTGATAGTAATAGTCAAATTTATGTCAGGGCGGTTAGTTTGTTTCCGAGGGCATGAAACTCTCGAATACGATAGATAATAAATAATATGCGCCGCCTTTTCGTTGGATCTACCGGCGCATCGTTCTCAAACAGTCGACAACACGATTTTTTCTGCTTTTTTTAAGGTCAAAGAAACCAGATAGTAATAGTCAAATTTATGTCAGGATGGTAACTTTGTTTCCGAGGGCATGAAACTCTCAAAACCGATAGAAAATAAACAAGATGCGCCGCTTTTTTGTTCGGTTTACCGGCGCATCGTTCTCAAACAGTCGACAACACGAATTTTTCTGCGCTTTTCAGGGTCAAAGAAACCTGATAGTAATAGTCAAGTTTATGTCAGGATGGTTAGTTTGTTTCCGAGGGCATGAAACTCTCAAAAACGATAGAAAATAAACAAGATGCGCCGCCTTTTCGTTCGGTCTACCGGCGCATCGTTCTCAAACAGTCGACAACACAAACTTTTCTGCGCTTTTCAGGGTCAAAGAAACCTGATAGTAATAGTCAAATTTATGTCAGGATGGTTAGTTTGTTTCCGAGGGCATGAAACTCTCAAAAACGATAGAAAATAAACAAGATGCGCCGCCTTTTCGTTCGGTCTACCGGCGCATCGTTCTCAAACAGTCGACAACACGAATTTTTCTGCGCTTTTCAGGGTCAAAGAAACCTGATAGTAATAGTCAAGTTTATGTCAGGATGGTTAGTTTGTTTCCGAGGGCATGAAACTCTCAAAATCGATAGAAAATAAACAAGATGCGCCGCCTTTTCGTTCGGTCTACCGGCGCATCGTTCTCAAACAGTCGACAACACGAAATTTTCTGCGCTTTTCAGGGTCAAAGAAACCTGATAGTAATAGTCAAATTTATGTCAGGATGGTTAGTTTGTTTCCGAGGGCATGAAACTCTCAAAATCGATAGAAAATAAATAAGATGCGCCGCCTTTTCGTTCGGTCTACCGGCGCATCGTTCTCAAACAGTCGAGAACACGAATTTTTCTGCGCTTTTCAGGGTCAAAGAAACCTGATAGTAATAGTCAAATTTACGTCAGGATGGTAAGTTTGTTTCCGAGGGCATGAAACTCTCAAAATCGATAGAAAATAAATACGATGCGCCGCCTTTTCGTTCGGTCTATCGGCGCATCGTTCTCAAACAGTCGACAACACGATTTTTTCTGCTTTTTTCAAGGTCAAAGAAACCAGATAGTAATAGTCAAATTTTTGTCAGGATGGTTAGTTTGTTTCCGAGGGCATGAAACTCTCAAAAACGATAGAAAATAAACAAGATGCGCCGCCTTTTCGTTCGGTCTACCGGCGCATCGTTCTCAAACAGTCGACAACACAAACTTTTCTGCGCTTTTCAGGGTCAAAGAAACCTGATAGTAATAGTCAAATTTATGTCAGGATGGTTAGTTTGTTTCCGAGGGCATGAAACTCTCAAAAACGATAGAAAATAAACAAGATGCGCCGCCTTTTCGTTCGGTCTACCGGCGCATCGTTCTCAAACAGTCGACAACACGAAATTTTCTGCGCTTTTCAGGGTCAAAGAAACCTGATAGTAATAGTCAAGTTTATGTCAGGATGGTTAGTTTGTTTCCGAGGGCATGAAACTCTCAAAAACGATAGAAAATAAACAAGATGCGCCGCCTTTTCGTTCGGTCTACCGGCGCATCGTTCTCAAACAGTCGACAACACGATATTTTCTGCGCTCTTCAGGGTCAAAGAAACCTGATAGTAAAAGTCAAATTAATGTCAGAATGGTTAGTTTGTTTCCGAGGGCATAAAACTCTCAAAATCGATAGAAAACAAATAAGATGCGCCGCCTTTTCGTTCGGTCTACCGGCGCATCGTTCTCAAACAGTCGACAACACGAAATTTTCTGCGCTCTTCAGGGTCAAAGAAACCTGATAGTAATAGTCAAATTTATGTCAGGGCGGTTAGTTTGTTTCCGAGGGCATGAAACTCTCAAAATCGATAGAAAATAAACAAGATGCGCCGCCTTTTCGTTCGGTCTACCGGCGCATCGTTCTCAAACAGTCGACAACACGAAATTTTCTGCGCTTTTCAGGGTCAAAGAAACCTGATAGTAATAGTCAAATTTATGTCAGGATGGTTAGTTTGTTTCCGAGGGCATGAAACTCTCAAAATCGATAGAAAATAAATAAGATGCGCCGCCTTTTCGTTCGGTCTACCGGCGCATCGTTCTCAAACAGTCGAGAACACGAATTTTTCTGCGCTTTTCAGGGTCAAAGAAACCTGATAGTAATAGTCAAATTTACGTCAGGATGGTAAGTTTGTTTCCGAGGGCATGAAACTCTCAAAATCGATAGAAAATAAATACGATGCGCCGCCTTTTCGTTCGGTCTATCGGCGCATCGTTCTCAAACAGTCGACAACACGATTTTTTCTGCTTTTTTCCAGGTCAAAGAAACCAGATAGTAATAGTCAAATTTTTGTCAGGATGGTTAGTTTGTTTCCGAGGGCATGAAACTCTCAAAAACGATAGAAAATAAACAAGATGCGCCGCCTTTTCGTTCGGTCTACCGGCGCATCGTTCTCAAACAGTCGACAACACGAAATTTTCTGCGCTTTTCAGGGTCAAAGAAACCTGATAGTAATAGTCAAGTTTATGTCAGGATGGTTAGTTTGTTTCCGAGGGCATGAAACTCTCAAAAACGATAGAAAATAAACAAGATGCGCCGCCTTTTCGTTCGGTCTACCGGCGCATCGTTCTCAAACAGTCGACAACACGATATTTTCTGCGCTCTTCAGGGTCAAAGAAACCTGATAGTAAAAGTCAAATTAATGTCAGAATGGTTAGTTTGTTTCCGAGGGCATAAAACTCTCAAAATCGATAGAAAACAAATAAGATGCGCCGCCTTTTCGTTCGGTCTACCGGCGCATCGTTCTCAAACAGTCGACAACACGAAATTTTCTGCGCTCTTCAGGGTCAAAGAAACCTGATAGTAATAGTCAAATTTATGTCAGGGCGGTTAGTTTGTTTCCGAGGGCATGAAACTCTCGAATACGATAGAAAATAAATAATATGCGCCGCCTTTTCGTTCGATCTACCGGCGCATCATTCTCAAACAGTCGACGACACGATTTTTTCTGCGCTTTTCAAGGTCAAAGAAACCAGATAGTAATAGTCAAATTAATGTCAGGATGGTAACTTTGTTTCCGAGGGCATGAAACTCTCAAAAACGATAGAAAATAAATAAGATGCGCCGCCTTTTCGTCCGGTCTACCGGCGCATCGTTCTCAAACAGTCGACAACACGAAATTTTCTGCGCTCTTCAGGGTCAAAGAAACCTGATAGTAAAAGTCAAATTAATGTCAGAATGGTTAGTTTGTTTCCGAGGGCATAAAACTCTCAAAATCGATAGAAAACAAATAAGATGCGCCGCCTTTTTGTTCGGTCTACCGGCGCATCGTTCTCAAACAGTCGACAACACGAAATTTTCTGCGCTCTTCAGGGTCAAAGAAACCTGATAGTAATAGTCAAATTTATGTCAGGGCGGTTAGTTTGTTTCCGAGGGCATGAAACTCTCGAATACGATAGATAATAAATAATATGCGCCGCTTTTTCGTTGGATCTACCGGCGCATCGTTCTCAAACAGTCGACAACACGATTTTTTCTGCTTTTTTTAAGGTCAAAGAAACCAGATAGTAATAGTCAAATTTATGTCAGGATGGTAACTTTGTTTCCGAGGGCATGAAACTCTCAAAACCGATAGAAAATAAACAAGATGCGCCGCTTTTTTGTTCGGTTTACCGGCGCATCGTTCTCAAACAGTCGACAACACGAATTTTTCTGCGCTTTTCAGGGTCAAAGAAACCTGATAGTAATAGTCAAGTTTATGTCAGGATGGTTAGTTTGTTTCCGAGGGCATGAAACTCTCAAAATCGATAGAAAATAAACAAGATGCGCCGCCTTTTCGTTCGGTCTACCGGCGCATCGTTCTCAAACAGTCGACAACACGAAATTTTCTGCGCTTTTCAGGGTCAAAGAAACCTGATAGTAATAGTCAAATTTATGTCAGGATGGTTAGTTTGTTTCCGAGGGCATGAAACTCTCAAAATCGATAGAACATAAATAAGATGCGCCGCCTTTTCGTTCGGTCTACCGGCGCATCGTTCTCAAACAGTCGAGAACACGAATTTTTCTGCGCTTTTCAGGGTCAAAGAAACCTGATAGTAATAGTCAAATTTATGACAGGATGGTAAGTTTGTTTCCGAGGGCATGAAACTCTCAAAATCGATAGAAAATAAATACGATGCGCCGCCTTTTCGTTCGGTCTATCGGCGCATCGTTCTCAAACAGTCGACAACACGATTTTTTCTGCTTTTTTCAAGGTCAAAGAAACCAGATAGTAATAGTCAAATTTTTGTCAGGATGGTTAGTTTGTTTCCGAGGGCATGAAACTCTCAAAAACGATAGAAAATAAACAAGATGCGCCGCCTTTTCGTTCGGTCTACCGGCGCATCGTTCTCAAACAGTCGACAACACAAACTTTTCTGCGCTTTTCAGGGTCAAAGAAACCTGATAGTAATAGTAAAATTTATGTCAGGATGGTTAGTTTGTTTCCGAGGGCATGAAACTCTCAAAAACGATAGAAAATAAACAAGATGCGCCGCCTTTTCGTTCGGTCTACCGGCGCATCGTTCTCAAACAGTCGACAACACGAAATTTTTTGCGCTTTTCAGGGTCAAAGAAACCTGATAGTAATAGTCAAGTTTATGTCAGGATGGTTAGTTTGTTTCCGAGGGCATGAAACTCTCAAAAACGATAGAAAATAAACAAGATGCGCCGCCTTTTCGTTCGGTCTACCGGCGCATCGTTCTCAAACAGTCGACAACACGATATTTTCTGCGCTCTTCAGGGTCAAAGAAACATGATAGTAAAAGTCAAATTAATGTCAGAATGGTTAGTTTGTTTCCGAGGGCATAAAACTCTCAAAATCGATAGAAAACAAATAAGATGCGCCGCCTTTTCGTTCGGTCTACCGGCGCATCGTTCTCAAACAGTCGACAACACGAAATTTTCTGCGCTCTTCAGGGTCAAAGAAACCTGATAGTAATAGTCAAATTTATGTCAGGATGGTTAGTTTGTTTCCGAGGGCATGAAACTCTCAAAATCGATAGAAAATAAATAAGATGCGCTGCCTTTTCGTTCGGTCTATCGGCGCATCGTTCTCAAACAGTCGACAACACGAACTTTTCTGCGCTCTTCAGGGTCAAAGAAACCTGATAGTAATAGTCAAATTTATGTCAGGGCGGTTAGTTTGTTTCCGAGGGCATGAAACTCTCGAATACGATAGAAAATAAATAATATGCGCCGCCTTTTCGTTCGATCTACCGGCGCATCATTCTCAAACAGTCGACGACACGATTTTTTCTGCGCTTTTCAAGGTCAAAGAAACCAGATAGTAATAGTCAAATTTATGTCAGGATAATTAGTTTGTTTCCGAGGGCATGAAACTCTCAAAAACGATAGAAAATAAATAAGATGCGCCGCCTTTTCGTTCGGTCTACCGGCGCATCGTTCTCAAACAGTCGACAACATGAACTTTTCTGCGCTTTTCAGAGTCAAAGAAAACTGATAACAATAGTAAAATTTATGTCAGGATGGTTAGTTTGTTTCCGAGGGCATGAAACTCTCAAAATCGATAGAAAATAAATAAGATGCGCCGCCTTTTCGTTCGGTCTACCGGCGCATCGTTCTCAAACAGTCGACAACACGAATTTTTCTGCGCTTTTCAGGGTCAAAGAAACCTGATAGTGATAGTCAAATTTATGTCAGGATGGTTAGTTTGTTTCCGAGGGCATGAAACTCTCAAAATCTATAGAAAATAAATAAGATGCGCCGCCTTTTCGTTCGGTCTACCGGCGCATCGTTCTCAAACAGTCGACAACACGAATTTTTCTGCGCTTTTCAGAGTCAAAGAAACCTGATAATGAGAGTCAAATTCATGTCAGGATGGTTAGTTTGTTTCCGAGGGCATGAAACTCTCAAAATCGATAGAAAATAAATAAGATGCGCCGCCTTTTCGTTCGGTCTACCGGCGCATCGTTCTCAAACAGTCGACAACACGAAATTTTCTGCGCTTTTCAGGGTCAAAGAAACCTGATAGTAATAGTCAAATTTATGTCAGGGTGGTTAGTTTGTTTCCGAGGGCATGAAACTCTCAAAATCTATAGAAAATAAATAAGATGCGCCGCCTTTCCGTTCGGTCTACCGGCGCATCGTTCTCAAACAGTCGACAACACGAAATTTTCTGCGCTCTTCAGGGTCAAAGATACCTGATAGTAGTAGTCAAATTTATGTCAGGATGGTTACTTTGTTTCCGAGGGCATGAAACTCTCAAAATCGATAATAAATAAATAAGATGCGCCGCCTTTTCGTTCGGTCTACCGGCGCATCGTTCTCAAACAGTCGACAACACGAACTTTTCTGCGCTCTTCAGGGTCAAAGAAACCTGAAAGTAATAGGCAAATTTATGTCAGGATGGTTAGTTTGTTTCCGAGGGCATTAAACTCTCAAAATCGATAGAAAATGAATAATATGCGCGCCTTTTCGTTTGATCTACCGGCGCATCGTTCTCAAACAGTCGACAACACGAAATTTTCTGCGCTCATCAGGGTCAAAGAAACCTGATAGTAATAGTCAAATTTATGTCAGGATGGTTAGTTTGTTTCCGAGGGCATGAAACTCTCAAAATCTATAGAAAATAAATAAGATGCGCCGCCTTTTCGTTCGGTCTACCGGCGCATCGTTCTCAAACAGTCGACAACACGAAATTTTCTGCGCTTTTCAGGGTCAAAGAAACCTGATAGTAATAGTCAAATTTATGTCAGGGTGGTTAGTTTGTTTCCGAGGGCATGAAACTCTCAAAATCTATAGAAAATAAATAAGATGCGCCGCCTTTCCGTTCGGTCTACCGGCGCATCGTTCTCAAACAGTCGACAACACGAATTTTTCTGCGCTCTTCAGGGTCAAAGAAACCTGATAGTAGTAGTCAAATTTATGTCAGGATGGTTACTTTGTTTCCGAGGGCATGAAACTCTCAAAATCGATAATAAATAAATAAGATGCGCCGCCTTTTCGTTCGGTCTACCGGCGCATCGTTCTCAAACAGTCGACAACACGAATTTTTCTGCGCTTTTCAGAGTCAAAGAAACCTGATAATGAGAGTCAAATTCATGTCAGGATGGTTAGTTTGTTTCCGAGGGCATGAAACTCTCAAAATCGATAGAAAATAAATAAGATGCGCCGCCTTTTCGTTCGGTCTACCGGCGCATCGTTCTCAAACAGTCGACAACACGAAATTTTCTGCGCTTTTCAGGGTCAAAGAAACCTGATAGTAATAGTCAAATTTATGTCAGGGTGGTTAGTTTGTTTCCGAGGGCATGAAACTCTCAAAATCTATAGAAAATAAATAAGATGCGCCGCCTTTCCGTTCGGTCTACCGGCGCATCGTTCTCAAACAGTCGACAACACGAAATTTTCTGCGCTCTTCAGGGTCAAAGAAACCTGATAGTAGTAGTCAAATTTATGTCAGGATGGTTACTTTGTTTCCGAGGGCATGAAACTCTCAAAATCGATAATAAATAAATAAGATGCGCCGCCTTTTCGTTCGGTCTACCGGCGCATCGTTCTCAAACAGTCGACAACACGATATTTTCTGCGCTCTTCAGGGTCAAAGAAACCTGATAGTAATAGTCAAATTTATGTCAGGATGGTTAGTTTGTTTCCGAGGGCATGAAACTCTCAAAATCGATAGAAAATAAACCTGATAGTAGTCAAATTTATGTCAGAATGGTTAGTTTGTTTCCGAGGGCATGAAACTCTCAAAATCGATAGAAAATAAATAAGATGCGCCGCCTTTTCGTTCGGTCTATCGGCGCATCGTTCTCAAACAGTGGACAACACGAATTTTTCTGCGCTCTTCAGGGTCAAAAAAACCTGATAGTAATAGTCAAATTTATGTCAGGATGGTTAGTTTGTTTCCGAGGACATGAAACTCTCAAAATCGATAGAAAATAAATAAGATGCGCCTCCTTTTCGTTCGGTCTATCGGCGCATCGTTCTCAAACAGTCGACAACACGAAATTTTCTGTGTTCTTTAGGGTCAAAGAAACCTGATAGTAATAGTCAAATCTATGTCAGGATGGTTAGTTTGTTTCCGAGGGCATGAAACTCTCAAAATTGATAGAAAATAAATAAGATGCGCCGCTTTTTCGTTCGGTCTATCGGCGCATCGTTCTCAAACAGTCGACAACACGAAATTTTCTGCGCTTTTCAGAGTCAAAGAAACCTGATATTAATAGTCAAATTTATGTCAGGATAATTAGTTTGTTTCCGAGGGCATGAAACTCTCAAAATCGATAGAAAATAAATACGATGCGCCGCCTTTTCGTTCGGTCTATAGGCGCATCGTTCTCAAACAGTCGACAACATGAACTTTTCTGCGCTTTTCAGAGTCAAAGAAAACTGATAACAATAGTAAAATTTATGTCAGGATGGTTAGTTTGTTTCCGAGGGCATGAAACTCTCAAAATCGATAGAAAATAAATAAGATGCGCCGCCTTTTCGTTCGGTCTACCGGCGCATCGTTCTCAAACAGTCGACAACACGAATTTTTCTGCGCTTTTCAGGGTCAAAGAAACCTGATAGTAATAGTCAAATTTATGTCAGGATGGTTAGTTTGTTTCCGAGGGCATGAAACTCTCAAAATCTATAGAAAATAAATAAGATGCGCCGCCTTTTCGTTCGGTCTACCGGCGCATCGTTCTCAAACAGTCGACAACACGAAATTTTCTGCGCTTTTCAGGGTCAAAGAAACCTGATAGTAATAGTCAAATTTATGTCAGGGTGGTTAGTTTGTTTCCGAGGGCATGAAACTCTCAAAATCTATAGAAAATAAATAAGATGCGCCGCCTTTCCGTTCGGTCTACCGGCGCATCGTTCTCAAACAGTCGACAACACGAAATTTTCTGCGCTCTTCAGGGTCAAAGAAACCTGATAGTAGTAGTCAAATTTATGTCAGGATGGTTACTTTGTTTCCGAGGGCATGAAACTCTCAAAATCGATAATAAATAAATAAGATGCGCCGCCTTTTCGTTCGGTCTACCGGCGCATCGTTCTCAAACAGTCGACAACACGAAATTTTCTGCGCTCTTCAGGGTCAAAGAAACCTGATAGTAGTAGTCAAATTTATGTCAGGATGGTTACTTTGTTTCCGAGGGCATGAAACTCTCAAAATCGATAATAAATAAATAAGATGCGCCGCCTTTTCGTTCGGTCTATCGGCGCATCGTTCTCAAACAGTCGACAACACGAAATTTTCTGCGCTTTTCAGGGTCAAAGAAACCTGATAGTAATAGTCAAATTTATGTCAGGGTGGTTAGTTTGTTTCCGAGGGCATGAAACTCTCAAAATCTATAATAAATAAATAAGATGCGCCGCCTTTTCGTTCGGTCTACCGGCGCATCGTTCTCAAACAGTCGACAACACGAACTTTTCTGCGCTCTTCAGGGTCAAAGAAACCTGATAGTAATAGTCAAATTTATGTCAGGATGGTTAGTTTGTTTCCGAGGGCATTAAACTCTCAAAATCGATAGAAAATGAATAATATGCGCGCCTTTTCGTTTGATCTACCGGCGCATCGTTCTCAAACAGTCGACAACACGAAATTTTCTGCGCTCATCAGGGTCAAAGAAACCTGATAGTAATAGTCAAATTTATGTCAAGATGGTTAGTTTGTTTCCGAGGACATGAAACTCTCAAAATCGATAGAAAATAAATAAGATGCGCCGCCTTTTCGTTCGGTCTATGGGCGCATCGTTCTCAAACAGTCGACAACACGAACTTTTCTGCGTTTTTCCGGATCAGAGAAACCTGATAGAAATAGTCAAATTTATGTCAGGATGGTTAGTTTGTTTCCGAGGGCATGGAACTCTCAAAATCGATAGAAAATAAATAAGATGCGCCGCCTTTTCGTTCGGTCTATCGGCGCATCGTTCTCAAACAGTCGACAACACGAAATTTTCTGCGCTTTTCAGGGTCAAAGAAACCTGATAGTAATAGTCAAATTTATGTCAGGGTGGTTAGTTTGTTTCCGAGGGCATGAAACTCTCAAAATCTATAGAAAATAAATAAGATGCGCCGCCTTTCCGTTCGGTCTACCGGCGCATCGTTCTCAAACAGTCGACAACACGAAATTTTCTGCGCTCTTCAGGGTCAAAGAAACCTGATAGTAGTAGTCAAATTTATGTCAGGATGGTTAGTTTGTTTCCGAGGGCATGAAACTCTCAAAATCGATAGAAAATAAATAAGATGCGCCGCCTTTTCGTTCGGTCTATCGGCGCATCGTTCTCAAACAGTCGACAAAACGAATTTTTCTGCGCTTTTCAGGGTCAAAAAAACCTGAAAGTAAGAGTCGAGTTTATGTCAGGATGGTTAGTTTGTTTCCGAGGGCATGAAACTCTCAAAATCGATAGAAAATAAATAAGATGCGCCGCCTTTTCGTTCGGTCTACCGGCGCATCGTTCTCAAACAGTCGGCAACACGAATTTTTCTGCGCTTTTTCGGGTGAGAGAAACCTAATAGTAAAAGTCAAATTTATGTCAGGATGGTTATTTTGTTTCCGAGGGCATGAAACTCTCAAAATCGAAAGAAAATAAATACGATGCGCCGCCTTTTCGTTCGGTCTATCGGCGCATCGTTCTCAAACAGTCGACAACACAAAATTTTCTGCGCTCTTCAGGGTCAAAGAAACCTGATAGTAATAGTCAAATTTATGTCAGGATGGTTAGTTTGTTTCCGAGAGCATGAAACTCTCAAAATCGAAAGAAAATAATTACGATGCGCCGCCTTTTCGTTCGGTCTATCGGCGCATCGTTCTCAAACAGTCGACAACACGAATTTTTCTGCGCTTTTCAGGGTCAAAGAAACCTGATAGTAATAGTCAAATTTATGTCAGGATGGTTAGTTTGTTTCCGAGGGCATGAAACTCTCAAAATCGATAGAAAATAAATACGATGCGCCGCCTTTTCGTTCGGTCTATCGGCGCATCGTTTTCAAACAGTCGACAACACGATTTTTTCTGCGCTCTTCAGGGTCAAAAAACCCTGATAGTAATAGTCAAATTTATGTCAGGATGGTTAGTTTGTTTCCGAGGGCATGAAACTCTCAAAATCGATAGAAAATAAATAAGATGCGCCGCCTTTCCGTTCGGTCTACCGGCGCATCGTTCTCAAACAGTCGACAACACGAAAATTTTTTGCGCTTCTCAGGGTCAAAGAAACCTGATAGTAATAGTCAAATTTATGTCAGGATGGTTAGTTTGTTTCCGAGGGCATGAAACTCTCAAAATCGATAGAAAATAAATAAGATGCGCTGCCTTTTCGTTCGGTCTATCGGCGCATCGTTCTCAAACAGTCGACAACACGAACTTTTCTGCGCTTTTCAGAGTCAAAAAAACCTGATTGTAATAGTCAAATTTATGTCAGAATGGTTAGTTTGTTTCCGAGGGCATGAAACTCTCAAAATCGATAGAAAATAAATAAGATGCGCCGCCTTTTCGTTCGGTCTATCGGCGCATCGTTCTCAAACAGTGGACAACACGAATTTTTCTGCGCTCTTCAGGGTCAAAAAAACCTGATAGTAATAGTCAAATTTATGTCAGGATGGTTAGTTTGTTTCCGAGGACATGAAACTCTCAAAATCGATAGAAAATAAATAAGATGCGCCTCCTTTTCGTTCGGTCTATCGGCGCATCGTTCTCAAACAGTCGACAACACGAAATTTTCTGTGTTCTTTAGGGTCAAAGAAACCTGATAGTAATAGTCAAATCTATGTCAGGATGGTTAGTTTGTTTCCGAGGGCATGAAACTCTCAAAATTGATAGAAAATAAATAAGATGCGCCGCCTTTTCGTTCGGTCTATCGGCGCATCGTTCTCAAACAGTCGACAACACGAAATTTTCTGCGCTTTTCAGAGTCAAAGAAACCTGATATTAATAGTCAAATTTATGTCAGGATGGTTAGTTTGTTTCCGAGGGCATGAAACTCTCAAAATCGATAGAAAATAAATAAGATGCGCCGCCTTTTCGTTCGGTCTACCGGCGCATCGTTCTCAAACAGTCGACAACACGAATTTTTCTGCGCTTTTCAGGGTCAAAGAAACCTGATAGTAATAGTCAAATTTATGTCAGGATGGTTAGTTTGTTTCCGAGGGCATGAAACTCTCAAAATCTATAGAAAATAAATAAGATGCGCCGCCTTTTCGTTCGGTCTACCGGCGCATCGTTCTCAAACAGTCGACAACACGAATTTTTCTGCGCTTTTCAGAGTCAAAGAAACCTGATAATGAGAGTCAAATTCATGTCAGGATGGTTAGTTTGTTTCCGAGGGCATGAAACTCTCAAAATCGATAGAAAATAAATAAGATGCGCCGCCTTTTCGTTCGGTCTACCGGCGCATCGTTCTCAAACAGTCGACAACACGAAATTTTCTGCGCTTTTCAGGGTCAAAGAAACCTGATAGTAATAGTCAAATTTATGTCAGGGTGGTTAGTTTGTTTCCGAGGGCATGAAACTCTCAAAATCTATAGAAAATAAATAAGATGCGCCGCCTTTCCGTTCGGTCTACCGGCGCATCGTTCTCAAACAGTCGACAACACGAAATTTTCTGCGCTCTTCAGGGTCAAAGAAACCTGATAGTAGTAGTCAAATTTATGTCAGGATGGTTACTTTGTTTCCGAGGGCATGAAACTCTCAAAATCGATAATAAATAAATAAGATGCGCCGCCTTTTCGTTCGGTCTACCGGCGCATCGTTCTCAAACAGTCGACAACACGAAATTTTCTGCGCTCTTCAGGGTCAAAGAAACCTGATAGTAGTAGTCAAATTTATGTCAGGATGGTTACTTTGTTTCCGAGGGCATGAAACTCTCAAAATCGATAATAAATAAATAAGATGCGCCGCCTTTTCGTTCGGTCTATCGGCGCATCGTTCTCAAACAGTCGACAACACGAAATTTTCTGCGCTTTTCAGGGTCAAAGAAACCTGATAGTAATAGTCAAATTTATGTCAGGGTGGTTAGTTTGTTTCCGAGGGCATGAAACTCTCAAAATCGATAATAAATAAATAAGATGCGCCGCCTTTTCGTTCGGTCTACCGGCGCATCGTTCTCAAACAGTCGACAACACGAACTTTTCTGCGCTCTTCAGGGTCAAAGAAACCTGATAGTAATAGTCAAATTTATGTCAGGATGGTTAGTTTGTTTCCGAGGGCATTAAACTCTCAAAATCGATAGAAAATGAATAATATGCGCGCCTTTTCGTTTGATCTACCGGCGCATCGTTCTCAAACAGTCGACAACACGAAATTTTCTGCGCTCATCAGGGTCAAAGAAACCTGATAGTAATAGTCAAATTTATGTCAAGATGGTTAGTTTGTTTCCGAGGACATGAAACTCTCAAAATCGATAGAAAATAAATAAGATGCGCCGCCTTTTCGTTCGGTCTATGGGCGCATCGTTCTCAAACAGTCGACAACACGAACTTTTCTGCGTTTTTCCGGATCAGAGAAACCTGATAGAAATAGTCAAATTTATGTCAGGATGGTTAGTTTGTTTCCGAGGGCATGGAACTCTCAAAATCGATAGAAAATAAATAAGATGCGCCGCCTTTTCGTTCGGTCTATCGGCGCATCGTTCTCAAACAGTCGACAACACGAAATTTTCTGCGCTTTTCAGGGTCAAAGAAACCTGATAGTAATAGTCAAATTTATGTCAGGGTGGTTAGTTTGTTTCCGAGGGCATGAAACTCTCAAAATCTATAGAAAATAAATAAGATGCGCCGCCTTTCCGTTCGGTCTACCGGCGCATCGTTCTCAAACAGTCGACAACACGAATTTTTCTGCGCTCTTCAGGGTCAAAGAAACCTGATAGTAGTAGTCAAATTTATGTCAGGATGGTTAGTTTGTTTCCGAGGGCATGAAACTCTCAAAATCGATAGAAAATAAATAAGATGCGCCGCCTTTTCGTTCGGTCTATCGGCGCATCGTTCTCAAACAGTCGACAAAACGAATTTTTCTGCGCTTTTCAGGGTCAAAAAAACCTGAAAGTAAGAGTCGAGTTTATGTCAGGATGGTTAGTTTGTTTCCGAGGGCATGAAACTCTCAAAATCGATAGAAAATAAATAAGATGCGCCGCCTTTTCGTTCGGTCTACTGGCGCATCGTTCTCAAACAGTCGGCAACACGAATTTTTCTGCGCTTTTTCGGGTGAGAGAAACCTAATAGTAAAAGTCAAATTTATGTCAGGATGGTTATTTTGTTTCCGAGGGCATGAAACTCTCAAAATCGAAAGAAAATAAATACGATGCGCCGCCTTTTCGTTCGGTCTATCGGCGCATCGTTCTCAAACAGTCGACAACACAAAATTTTCTGCGCTCTTCAGGGTCAAAGAAACCTGATAGTAATAGTCAAATTTATGTCAGGATGGTTAGTTTGTTTCCGAGAGCATGAAACTCTCAAAATCGAAAGAAAATAATTACGATGCGCCGCCTTTTCGTTCGGTCTATCGGCGCATCGTTCTCAAACAGTCGACAACACGAATTTTTCTGCGCTCTTCAGGGTCAAAGAAACCCGATAGTAACAGTCAAATTTATGTCAGGATGGTTAGTTTGTTTCCGAGGGCATGAAACTCTCAAAATCGAAAGAAAATAAATACGATGCGCCGCCTTTTCGTTCGGTCTATCGGCGCATCGTTCTCAAACAGTCGACAACACAAAATTTTCTGCGCTCTTCAGGGTCAAAGAAACCTGATAGTAATAGTCAAATTTATGTCAGGATGGTTAGTCTGTTTCCGAGGGCATGAAACTCTCAAAATGGATAGAAAATAAATAAGATGCGCCGCCTTTTCGTTCGGTCTACCGGCGCATCGTTCTCAAACAGTCGATAACACGATATTTTCTGCGCTCTTCAGGGTCAAATAAACTTGATAGTAATAGTCAAGTTTATGTCAGGATGGTTAGTTTTTTCCGAGGGCATGAAACTCTCAAAATCGAAAGAAAATAAATAAGATGCGCCGCCTTTTCGTTCGGTCTACCGGCGCATCGTTCTCAAACAGTCGACAACACAAAATTTTCTGCGCTTTTCAGGGTCAAAGAAACCTGATAGTAATAGTCAAATTTATGTAAGGATGTTTAGTTTGTTTCCGAGAGCATGAAACTCTCAAAATCGAAAGAAAATAATTACGATGCGCCGCCTTTTCGTTCGGTCTATCGGCGCATCGTTCTCAAACAGTCGACAACACGAATTTTTCTGCGCTCTTCAGGGTCAAAGAAACCTGATAGTAGTAGTCAAATTTATGTCAGGATGGTTACTTTGTTTCCGAGGGCATGAAACTCTCAAAATCGATAATAAATAAATAAGATGCGCCGCCTTTTCGTTCGGTCTACCGGCGCATCGTTCTCAAACAGTCGACAACACGAACTTTTCTGCGCTCTTCAGGGTCAAAGAAACCTGATAGTAATAGTCAAATTTATGTCAGGATGGTTAGTTTGTTTCCGAGGGCATTAAACTCTCAAAATCGATAGAAAATGAATAATATGCGCGCCTTTTCGTTTGATCTACCGGCGCATCGTTCTCAAACAGTCGACAACACGAAATTTTCTGCGCTTTTCAGGGTCAAAGAAACCTGATAGTAATAGTCAAATTTATGTCAGGGTGGTTAGTTTGTTTCCGAGGGCATGAAACTCTCAAAATCGATAATAAATAAATAAGATGCGCCGCCTTTTCGTTCGGTCTACCGGCGCATCGTTCTCAAACAGTCGACAACACGAACCTTTCTGCGCTCTTCAGGGTCAAAGAAACCTGATAGTAATAGTCAAATTTATGTCAGGATGGTTAGTTTGTTTCCGAGGGCATTAAACTCTCAAAATCGATAGAAAATGAATAATATGCGCGCCTTTTCGTTTGATCTACCGGCGCATCGTTCTCAAACAGTCGACAACACGAAATTTTCTGCGCTCATCAGGGTCAAAGAAACCTGATAGTAATAGTCAAATTTATGTCAAGATGGTTAGTTTGTTTCCGAGGACATGAAACTCTCAAAATCGATAGAAAATAAATAAGATGCGCCGCCTTTTCGTTCGGTCTATGGGCGCATCGTTCTCAAACAGTCGACAACACGAACTTTTCTGCGTTTTTCCGGATCAGAGAAACCTGATAGAAATAGTCAAATTTATGTCAGGATGGTTAGTTTGTTTCCGAGGGCATGGAACTCTCAAAATCGATAGAAAATAAATAAGATGCGCCGCCTTTTCGTTCGGTCTATCGGCGCATCGTTCTCAAACAGTCGACAACACGAAATTTTCTGCGCTTTTCAGGGTCAAAGAAACCTGATAGTAATAGTCAAATTTATGTCAGGATGGTTAGTTTGTTTCCGAGGGCATTAAACTCTCAAAATCGATAGAAAATGAATAATATGCGCGCCTTTTCGTTTGATCTACCGGCGCATCGTTCTCAAACAGTCGACAACACGAAATTTTCTGCGCTTTTCAGGGTCAAAGAAACCTGATAGTAATAGTCAAATTTATGTCAGGGTGGTTAGTTTGTTTCCGAGGGCATGAAACTCTCAAAATCGATAATAAATAAATAAGATGCGCCGCCTTTTCGTTCGGTCTACCGGCGCATCGTTCTCAAACAGTCGACAACACGAACCTTTCTGCGCTCTTCAGGGTCAAAGAAACCTGATAGTAATAGTCAAATTTATGTCAGGATGGTTAGTTTGTTTCCGAGGGCATTAAACTCTCAAAATCGATAGAAAATGAATAATATGCGCGCCTTTTCGTTTGATCTACCGGCGCATCGTTCTCAAACAGTCGACAACACGAAATTTTCTGCGCTCATCAGGGTCAAAGAAACCTGATAGTAATAGTCAAATTTATGTCAAGATGGTTAGTTTGTTTCCGAGGACATGAAACTCTCAAAATCGATAGAAAATAAATAAGATGCGCCGCCTTTTCGTTCGGTCTATGGGCGCATCGTTCTCAAACAGTCGACAACACGAACTTTTCTGCGTTTTTCCGGATCAGAGAAACCTGATAGAAATAGTCAAATTTATGTCAGGATGGTTAGTTTGTTTCCGAGGGCATGGAACTCTCAAAATCGATAGAAAATAAATAAGATGCGCCGCCTTTTCGTTCGGTCTATCGGCGCATCGTTCTCAAACAGTCGACAACACGAAATTTTCTGCGCTTTTCAGGGTCAAAGAAACCTGATAGTAATAGTCAAATTTATGTCAGGATGGTTAGTTTGTTTCCGAGGGCATGAAACTCTCAAAATCGAAAGAAAATAAATAAGATGCGCCGCCTTTTCGTTCGGTCTACCGGCGCATCGTTCTCAAACAGTCGACAACACAAAATTTTCTGCGCTTTTCAGGGTCAAAGAAACCTGATAGTAATAGTCAAATTTATGTCAGGATGTTTAGTTTGTTTCCGAGAGCATGAAACTCTCAAAATCGAAAGAAAATAATTACGATGCGCCGCCTTTTCGTTCGGTCTATCGGCGCATCGTTCTCAAACAGTCGACAACACGAATTTTTCTGCGCTCTTCAGGGTCAAAGAAACCTGATAGTAGTAGTCAAATTTATGTCAGGATGGTTACTTTGTTTCCGAGGGCATGAAACTCTCAAAATCGATAATAAATAAATAAGATGCGCCGCCTTTTCGTTCGGTCTACCGGCGCATCGTTCTCAAACAGTCGACAACACGAACTTTTCTGCGCTCTTCAGGGTCAAAGAAACCTGATAGTAATAGTCAAATTTATGTCAGGATGGTTAGTTTGTTTCCGAGGGCATTAAACTCTCAAAATCGATAGAAAATGAATAATATGCGCGCCTTTTCGTTTGATCTACCGGCGCATCGTTCTCAAACAGTCGACAACACGAAATTTTCTGCGCTCATCAGGGTCAAAGAAACCTGATAGTAATAGTCAAATTTATGTCAGGATGGTTAGTTTGTTTCCGAGGGCATGAAACTCTCAAAATCGATAGAAAATAAATAAGATGCGCCGCCTTTTCGTTCGGTGTACCGGCGCATCGTTCTCAAACAGTCGGCAACACGAATTTTTCTGCGCTTTTTCGGGTGAGAGAAACCTAATAGTAAAAGTCAAATTTATGTCAGGATGGTTATTTTGTTTCCGAGGGCATGAAACTCTCAAAATCGAAAGAAAATAAATACGATGCGCCGCCTTTTCGTTCGGTCTATCGGCGCATCGTTCTCAAACAGTCGACAACACAAAATTTTCTGCGCTCTTCAGGGTCAAAGAAACCTGATAGTAATAGTCAAATTTATGTCAGGATGGTTAGTTTGTTTCCGAGAGCATGAAACTCTCAAAATCGAAAGAAAATAATTACGATGCGCCGCCTTTTCGTTCGGTCTATCGGCGCATCGTTCTCAAACAGTCGACAACACGAATTTTTCTGCGCTCTTCAGGGTCAAAGAAACCCGATAGTAACAGTCAAATTTATGTCAGGATGGTTAGTTTGTTTCCGAGGGCATGAAACTCTCAAAATCGAAAGAAAATAAATACGATGCGCCGCCTTTTCGTTCGGTCTATCGGCGCATCGTTCTCAAACAGTCGACAACACAAAATTTTCTGCGCTCTTCAGGGTCAAAGAAACCTGATAGTAATAGTCAAATTTATGTCAGGATGGTTAGTCTGTTTCCGAGGGCATGAAACTCTCAAAATGGATAGAAAATAAATAAGATGCGCCGCCTTTTCGTTCGGTCTACCGGCGCATCGTTCTCAAACAGTCGATAACACGATATTTTCTGCGCTTTTTCGGGTGAGAGAAACCTAATAGTAAAAGTCAAATTTATGTCAGGATGGTTATTTTGTTTCCGAGGGCATGAAACTCTCAAAATCGAAAGAAAATAAATACGATGCGCCGCCTTTTCGTTCGGTCTATCGGCGCATCGTTCTCAAACAGTCGACAACACAAAATTTTCTGCGCTCTTCAGGGTCAAAGAAACCTGATAGTAATAGTCAAATTTATGTCAGGGTGGTTAGTTTGTTTCCGAGGGCATGAAACTCTCAAAATCTATAGAAAATAAATAAGATGCGCCGCCTTTCCGTTCGGTCTACCGGCGCATCGTTCTCAAACAGTCGACAACACGAAATTTTCTGCGCTCTTCAGGGTCAAAGAAACCTGATAGTAGTAGTCAAATTTATGTCAGGATGGTTAGTTTGTTTCCGAGGGCATGAAACTCTCAAAATCGATAGAAAATAAATAAGATGCGCCGCCTTTTCGTTCGGTCTATCGGCGCATCGTTCTCAAACAGTCGACAAAACGAATTTTTCTGCGCTTTTCAGGGTCAAAAAAACCTGAAAGTAAGAGTCGAGTTTATGTCAGGATGGTTAGTTTGTTTCCGAGGGCATGAAACTCTCAAAATCGATAGAAAATAAATAAGATGCGCCGCCTTTTCGTTCGGTCTACCGGCGCATCGTTCTCAAACAGTCGGCAACACGAATTTTTCTGCGCTTTTTCGGGTGAGAGAAACCTAATAGTAAAAGTCAAATTTATGTCAGGATGGTTATTTTGTTTCCGAGGGCATGAAACTCTCAAAATCGAAAGAAAATAAATACGATGCGCCGCCTTTTCGTTCGGTCTATCGGCGCATCGTTCTCAAACAGTCGACAACACAAAATTTTCTGCGCTCTTCAGGGTCAAAGAAACCTGATAGTAATAGTCAAATTTATGTCAGGATGGTTAGTTTGTTTCCGAGAGCATGAAACTCTCAAAATCGAAAGAAAATAATTACGATGCGCCGCCTTTTCGTTCGGTCTATCGGCGCATCGTTCTCAAACAGTCGACAACACGAATTTTTCTGCGCTCTTCAGGGTCAAAGAAACCCGATAGTAACAGTCAAATTTATGTCAGGATGGTTAGTTTGTTTCCGAGGGCATGAAACTCTCAAAATCGAAAGAAAATAAATACGATGCGCCGCCTTTTCGTTCGGTCTATCGGCGCATCGTTCTCAAACAGTCGACAACACAAAATTTTCTGCGCTCTTCAGGGTCAAAGAAACCTGATAGTAATAGTCAAATTTATGTCAGGATGGTTAGTCTGTTTCCGAGGGCATGAAACTCTCAAAATGGATAGAAAATAAATAAGATGCGCCGCCTTTTCGTTCGGTCTACCGGCGCATCGTTCTCAAACAGTCGATAACACGATATTTTCTGCGCTCTTCAGGGTCAAATAAACTTGATAGTAATAGTCAAGTTTATGTCAGGATGGTTAGTTTGTTTCCGAGGGCATGAAACTCTCAAAATCGAAAGAAAATAAATAAGATGCGCCGCCTTTTCGTTCGGTCTACCGGCGCATCGTTCTCAAACAGTCGACAACACAAAATTTTCTGCGCTTTTCAGGGTCAAAGAAACCTGATAGTAATAGTCAAATTTATGTCAGGATGTTTAGTTTGTTTCCGAGAGCATGAAACTCTCAAAATCGAAAGAAAATAATTACGATGCGCCGCCTTTTCGTTCGGTCTATCGGCGCATCGTTCTCAAACAGTCGACAACACGAATTTTTCTGCGCTCTTCAGGGTCAAAGAAACCTGATAGTAGTAGTCAAATTTATGTCAGGATGGTTACTTTGTTTCCGAGGGCATGAAACTCTCAAAATCGATAATAAATAAATAAGATGCGCCGCCTTTTCGTTCGGTCTACCGGCGCATCGTTCTCAAACAGTCGACAACACGAACTTTTCTGCGCTCTTCAGGGTCAAAGAAACCTGATAGTAATAGTCAAATTTATGTCAGGATGGTTAGTTTGTTTCCGAGGGCATTAAACTCTCAAAATCGATAGAAAATGAATAATATGCGCGCCTTTTCGTTTGATCTACCGGCGCATCGTTCTCAAACAGTCGACAACACGAAATTTTCTGCGCTCATCAGGGTCAAAGAAACCTGATAGTAATAGTCAAATTTATGTCAGGATGGTTAGTTTGTTTCCGAGGGCATGAAACTCTCAAAATCGATAGAAAATAAATAAGATGCGCCGCCTTTTCGTTCGGTCTACCGGCGCATCGTTCTCAAACAGTCGGCAACACGAATTTTTCTGCGCTTTTTCGGGTGAGAGAAACCTAATAGTAAAAGTCAAATTTATGTCAGGATGGTTATTTTGTTTCCGAGGGCATGAAACTCTCAAAATCGAAAGAAAATAAATACGATGCGCCGCCTTTTCGTTCGGTCTATCGGCGCATCGTTCTCAAACAGTCGACAACACAAAATTTTCTGCGCTCTTCAGGGTCAAAGAAACCTGATAGTAATAGTCAAATTTATGTCAGGATGGTTAGTTTGTTTCCGAGAGCATGAAACTCTCAAAATCGAAAGAAAATAATTACGATGCGCCGCCTTTTCGTTCGGTCTATCGGCGCATCGTTCTCAAACAGTCGACAACACGAATTTTTCTGCGCTCTTCAGGGTCAAAGAAACCCGATAGTAACAGTCAAATTTATGTCAGGATGGTTAGTTTGTTTCCGAGGGCATGAAACTCTCAAAATCGAAAGAAAATAAATACGATGCGCCGCCTTTTCGTTCGGTCTACCGGCGCATCGTTCTCAAACAGTCGGCAACACGAATTTTTCTGCGCTTTTTCGGGTGAGAGAAACCTAATAGTAAAAGTCAAATTTATGTCAGGGTGGTTAGTTTGTTTCCGAGGGCATGAAACTCTCAAAATCGAAAGAAAATAAATACGATGCGCCGCCTTTCCGTTCGGTCTACCGGCGCATCGTTCTCAAACAGTCGACAACACGAAATTTTCTGCGCTCTTCAGGGTCAAAGAAACCTGATAGTAGTAGTCAAATTTATGTCAGGATGGTTAGTTTGTTTCCGAGGGCATGAAACTCTCAAAATCGATAGAAAATAAATAAGATGCGCCGCCTTTTCGTTCGGTCTATCGGCGCATCGTTCTCAAACAGTCGACAAAACGAATTTTTCTGCGCTTTTCAGGGTCAAAAAAACCTGAAAGTAAGAGTCGAGTTTATGTCAGGATGGTTAGTTTGTTTCCGAGGGCATGAAACTCTCAAAATCGATAGAAAATAAATAAGATGCGCCGCCTTTTCGTTCGGTCTACCGGCGCATCGTTCTCAAACAGTCGGCAACACGAATTTTTCTGCGCTTTTTCGGGTGAGAGAAACCTAATAGTAAAAGTCAAATTTATGTCAGGATGGTTATTTTGTTTCCGAGGGCATGAAACTCTCAAAATCGAAAGAAAATAAATACGATGCGCCGCCTTTTCGTTCGGTCTATCGGCGCATCGTTCTCAAACAGTCGACAACACAAAATTTTCTGCGCTCTTCAGGGTCAAAGAAACCTGATAGTAATAGTCAAATTTATGTCAGGATGGTTAGTTTGTTTCCGAGAGCATGAAACTCTCAAAATCGAAAGAAAATAATTACGATGCGCCGCCTTTTCGTTCGGTCTATCGGCGCATCGTTCTCAAACAGTCGACAACACGAATTTTTCTGCGCTCTTCAGGGTCAAAGAAACCCGATAGTAACAGTCAAATTTATGTCAGGATGGTTAGTTTGTTTCCGAGGGCATGAAACTCTCAAAATCGAAAGAAAATAAATACGATGCGCCGCCTTTTCGTTCGGTCTATCGGCGCATCGTTCTCAAACAGTCGACAACACAAAATTTTCTGCGCTCTTCAGGGTCAAAGAAACCTGATAGTAATAGTCAAATTTATGTCAGGATGGTTAGTCTGTTTCCGAGGGCATGAAACTCTCAAAATGGATAGAAAATAAATAAGATGCGCCGCCTTTTCGTTCGGTCTACCGGCGCATCGTTCTCAAACAGTCGATAACACGATATTTTCTGCGCTCTTCAGGGTCAAATAAACTTGATAGTAATAGTCAAGTTTATGTCAGGATGGTTAGTTTGTTTCCGAGGGCATGAAACTCTCAAAATCGAAAGAAAATAAATAAGATGCGCCGCCTTTTCGTTCGGTCTACCGGCGCATCGTTCTCAAACAGTCGACAACACAAAATTTTCTGCGCTTTTCAGGGTCAAAGAAACCTGATAGTAATAGTCAAATTTATGTCAGGATGTTTAGTTTGTTTCCGAGAGCATGAAACTCTCAAAATCGAAAGAAAATAATTACGATGCGCCGCCTTTTCGTTCGGTCTATCGGCGCATCGTTCTCAAACAGTCGACAACACGAATTTTTCTGCGCTCTTCAGGGTCAAAGAAACCTGATAGTAGTAGTCAAATTTATGTCAGGATGGTTACTTTGTTTCCGAGGGCATGAAACTCTCAAAATCGATAATAAATAAATAAGATGCGCCGCCTTTTCGTTCGGTCTACCGGCGCATCGTTCTCAAACAGTCGACAACACGAACTTTTCTGCGCTCTTCAGGGTCAAAGAAACCTGATAGTAATAGTCAAATTTATGTCAGGATGGTTAGTTTGTTTCCGAGGGCATTAAACTCTCAAAATCGATAGAAAATGAATAATATGCGCGCCTTTTCGTTTGATCTACCGGCGCATCGTTCTCAAACAGTCGACAACACGAAATTTTCTGCGCTCATCAGGGTCAAAGAAACCTGATAGTAATAGTCAAATTTATGTCAGGATGGTTAGTTTGTTTCCGAGGGCATGAAACTCTCAAAATCGATAGAAAATAAATAAGATGCGCCGCCTTTTCGTTCGGTCTACCGGCGCATCGTTCTCAAACAGTCGGCAACACGAATTTTTCTGCGCTTTTTCGGGTGAGAGAAACCTAATAGTAAAAGTCAAATTTATGTCAGGATGGTTATTTTGTTTCCGAGGGCATGAAACTCTCAAAATCGAAAGAAAATAAATACGATGCGCCGCCTTTTCGTTCGGTCTATCGGCGCATCGTTCTCAAACAGTCGACAACACAAAATTTTCTGCGCTCTTCAGGGTCAAAGAAACCTGATAGTAATAGTCAAATTTATGTCAGGATGGTTAGTTTGTTTCCGAGAGCATGAAACTCTCAAAATCGAAAGAAAATAATTACGATGCGCCGCCTTTTCGTTCGGTCTATCGGCGCATCGTTCTCAAACAGTCGACAACACGAATTTTTCTGCGCTCTTCAGGGTCAAAGAAACCCGATAGTAACAGTCAAATTTATGTCAGGATGGTTAGTTTGTTTCCGAGGGCATGAAACTCTCAAAATCGAAAGAAAATAAATACGATGCGCCGCCTTTTCGTTCGGTCTACCGGCGCATCGTTCTCAAACAGTCGGCAACACGAATTTTTCTGCGCTTTTTCGGGTGAGAGAAACCTAATAGTAAAAGTCAAATTTATGTCAGGATGGTTATTTTGTTTCCGAGGGCATGAAACTCTCAAAATCGAAAGAAAATAAATACGATGCGCCGCCTTTTCGTTCGGTCTATCGGCGCATCGTTCTCAAACAGTCGACAACACAAAATTTTCTGCGCTCTTCAGGGTCAAAGAAACCTGATAGTAATAGTCAAATTTATGTCAGGATGGTTAGTTTGTTTCCGAGAGCATGAAACTCTCAAAATCGAAAGAAAATAATTACGATGCGCCGCCTTTTCGTTCGGTCTATCGGCGCATCGTTCTCAAACAGTCGACAACACGAATTTTTCTGCGCTCTTCAGGGTCAAAGAAACCCGATAGTAACAGTCAAATTTATGTCAGGATGGTTAGTTTGTTTCCGAGGGCATGAAACTCTCAAAATCGAAAGAAAATAAATACGATGCGCCGCCTTTTCGTTCGGTCTATCGGCGCATCGTTCTCAAACAGTCGACAACACAAAATTTTCTGCGCTCTTCAGGGTCAAAGAAACCTGATAGTAATAGTCAAATTTATGTCAGGATGGTTAGTCTGTTTCCGAGGGCATGAAACTCTCAAAATGGATAGAAAATAAATAAGATGCGCCGCCTTTTTGTTCGGTCTACCGGCGCATCGTTCTCAAACAGTCGATAACACGATATTTTCTGCGCTCTTCAGGGTCAAATAAACTTGATAGTAGTAGTCAAGTTTATGTCAGGATGGTTAGTTTGTTTCCGAGGGCATGAAACTCTCAAAATCGAAAGAAAATAAATAAGATGCGCCGCCTTTTCGTTCGGTCTACCGGCGCATCGTTCTCAAACAGTCGACAACACAAAATTTTCTGCGCTTTTCAGGGTCAAAGAAACCTGATAGTAATAGTCAAATTTATGTCAGGATGGTTAGTTTGTTTCCGAGAGCATGAAACTCTCAAAATCGAAAGAAAATAATTACGATGCGCCGCCTTTTCGTTCGGTCTATCGGCGCATCGTTCTCAAACAGTCGACAACACGAATTTTTCTGCGCTCTTCAGGGTCAAAGAAACCTGATAGTAGTAGTCAAATTTATGTCAGGATGGTTACTTTGTTTCCGAGGGCATGAAACTCTCAAAATCGATAATAAATAAATAAATAAGATGCGCCGCCTTTTCGTTCGGTCTACCGGCGCATCGTTCTCAAACAGTCGACAACACGAACTTTTCTGCGCTCTTCAGGGTCAAAGAAACCTGATAGTAATAGTCAAATTTATGTCAGGATGGTTAGTTTGTTTCCGAGGGCATTAAACTCTCAAAATCGATAGAAAATGAATAATATGCGCGCCTTTTCGTTTGATCTACCGGCGCATCGTTCTCAAACAGTCGACAACACGAAATTTTCTGCGCTCATCAGGGTCAAAGAAACCTGATAGTAATAGTCAAATTTATGTCAGGATGGTTAGTTTGTTTCCGAGGGCATGAAAATCTCAAAATCTATAGAAAATAAATAAGATGCGCCGCCTTTTCGTTCGGTCTACCGGCGCATCGTTCTCAAACAGTCGACAACACGAATTTTTCTGCGCTTTTCAGAGTCAAAGAAACCTGATAATGAGAGTCAAATTCATGTCAGGATGGTTAGTTTGTTTCCGAGGGCATGAAACTCTCAAAATCGATAGAAAATAAATAAGATGCGCCGCCTTTTCGTTCGGTCTACCGGCGCATCGTTCTCAAACAGTCGACAACACGAAATTTTCTGCGCTTTTCAGGGTCCAAGAAACCTGATAGTAATAGTCAAATTTATGTCAGGGTGGTTAGTTTGTTTCCGAGGGCATGAAACTCTCAAAATCTATAGAAAATAAATAAGATGCGCCGCCTTTCCGTTCGGTCTACCGGCGCATCGTTCTCAAACAGTCGACAACACGAAATTTTCTGCGCTCTTCAGGGTCAAAGAAACCTGATAGTAGTAGTCAAATTTATGTCAGGATGGTTACTTTGTTTCCGAGGGCATGAAACTCTCAAAATCGATAATAAATAAATAAGATGCGCCGCCTTTTCGTTCGGTCTACCGGCGCATCGTTCTCAAACAGTCGACAACACGAACTTTTCTGCGCTCTTCAGGGTCAAAGAAACCTGATAGTAATAGTCAAATTTATGTCAAGATGGTTAGTTTGTTTCCGAGGACATGAAACTCTCAAAATCGATAGAAAATAAATAAGATGCGCCGCCTTTTCGTTCGGTCTATCGGCGCATCGTTCTCAAACAGTCGACAACACGAACTTTTCTGCGTTTTTCCGGATCAGAGAAACCTGATAGAAATAGTCAAATTTATGTCAGGATGGTTAGTTTGTTTCCGAGGGCATGGAACTCTCAAAATCGATAGAAAATAAATAAGATGCGCCGCCTTTTCGTTCGGTCTATCGGCGCATCGTTCTCAAACAGTCGACAACACGAAATTTTCTGCGCTTTTCAGGGTCAAAGAAACCTGATAGTAATAGTCAAATTTATGTCAGGGTGTTTAGTTTGTTTCCGAGGGCATGAAACTCTCAAAATCTATAGAAAATAAATAAGATGCGCCGCCTTTCCGTTCGGTCTACCGGCGCATCGTTCTCAAACAGTCGACAACACGAAATTTTCTGCGCTCTTCAGGGTCAAAGAAACCTGATAGTAGTAGTCAAATTTATGTCAGGATGGTTAGTTTGTTTCCGAGGGCATGAAACTCTCAAAATCGATAGAAAATAAATAAGATGCGCCGCCTTTTCGTTCGGTCTATCGGCGCATCGTTCTCAAACAGTCGACAAAACGAATTTTTCTGCGCTTTTCAGGGTCAAAAAAACCTGAAAGTAAGAGTCGAGTTTATGTCAGGATGGTTAGTTTGTTTCCGAGGGCATGAAACTCTCAAAATCGATAGAAAATAAATAAGATGCGCCGCCTTTTCGTTCGGTCTACCGGCGCATCGTTCTCAAACAGTCGGCAACACGAATTTTTCTGCGCTTTTTCGGGTGAGAGAAACCTAATAGTAATAGTCAAATTTATGTCAGGATGGTTATTTTGTTTCCGAGGGCATGAAACTCTCAAAATCGAAAGAAAATAAATACGATGCGCCGCCTTTTCGTTCGGTCTATCGGCGCATCGTTCTCAAACAGTCGACAAAACGAATTTTTCTGCGCTTTTCAGGGTCAAAAAAACCTGAAAGTAAGAGTCGAGTTTATGTCAGGATGGTTAGTTTGTTTCCGAGGGCATGAAACTCTCAAAATCGATAGAAAATAAATAAAATGCGCCGCCTTTTCGTTCGGTCTACCGGCGCATCGTTCTCAAACAGTCGGCAACACGAATTTTTCTGCGCTTTTTCGGGTGAGAGAAACCTAATAGTAATAGTCAAATTTATGTCAGGATGGTTATTTTGTTTCCGAGGGCATGAAACTCTCAAAATCGAAAGAAAATAAATACGATGCGCCGCCTTTTCGTTCAGTCTATCGGCGCATCGTTCTCAAACAGTCGACAACACAAAATTTTCTGCGCTTTTCAGGGTCAAAGAAACCTGATAGTAGTAGTCAAATTTATGTCAGGATGGTTAGTTTGTTTCCGAGAGCATGAAACTCTCAAAATCGAAAGAAAATAATTACGATGCGCCGCCTTTTCGTTCGGTCTATCGGCGCATCGTTCTCAAACAGTCGACAACACGAATTTTTCTGCGCTCTTCAGGGTCGAAGAAACCCGATAGTAACAGTCAAATTTATGTCAGGATGGTTAGTTTGTTTCCGAGAGCATGAAACTCTCCAAATCGAAAGAAAATAAATACGATGCGCCGCCTTTTCGTTCGGTCTATCGGCGCATCGTTCTCAAACAGTCGACAACACGAATTTTTCTGCGCTTTTCAGGGTCAAAGAAACCTGATAGTAATAGTCAAATTTATGTCAGGATGGTTAGTCTGTTTCCGAGGGCATGAAACTCTCAAAATGGATAGAAAATAAATAAGATGCGCCGCCTTTCCGTTCGGTCTACCGGCGCATCGTTCTCAAACAGTCGACAACACGAAATTTTCTGCGCTCTTCAGGGTCAAAGAAACCTGATAGTAGTAGTCAAATTTATGTCAGGATGGTTACTTTGTTTCCGAGGGCATGAAACTCTCAAAATCGATAATAAATAAATAAGATGCGCCGCCTTTTCGTTCGGTCTACCGGCGCATCGTTCTCAAACAGTCGACAACACGAACTTTTCTGCGCTCTTCAGGGTCAAAGAAACCAACCTGATAGTAATAGTCAAATTTATGTCAGGATGGTTAGTTTGTTTCCGAGGGCATTAAACTCTCAAAATCGATAGAAAATGAATAATATGCGCGCCTTTTCGTTTGATCTACCGGCGCATCGTTCTCAAACAGTCGACAACACGAAATTTTCTGCGCTCATCAGGGTCAAAGAAACCTGATAGTAATAGTCAAATTTATGTCAGGATGGTTAGTTTGTTTCCGAGGACATGAAACTCTCAAAATCGATAGAAAATAAATAAGATGCGCCGCCTTTTCGTTCGGTCTATCGGCGCATCGTTCTCAAACAGTCGACAACACGAACTTTTCTGCGTTTTTCCGGATCAGAGAAACCTGATAGAAATAGTAAAATTTATGTCAGGATGGTTAGTTTGTTTCCGAGGGCATGAAACTCTCAAAATCTATAGAAAATAAATAAGATGCGCCGCCTTTCCGTTCGGTCTACCGGCGCATCGTTCTCAAACAGTCGACAACACGAAATTTTCTGCGCTTTTTCGGGTGAGAGAAACCTAATAGTAATAGTCAAATTTATGTCAGGATGGTTATTTTGTTTCCGAGGGCATGAAACTCTCAAAATCGAAAGAAAATAAATACGATGCGCCGCCTTTTCGTTCGGTCTATCGGCGCATCGTTCTCAAACAGTCGACAACACAAAATTTTCTGCGCTTTTCAGGGTCAAAGAAACCTGATAGTAATAGTCAAATTTATGTCAGGATGGTTAGTTTGTTTCCGAGAGCATGAAACTCTCAAAATCGAAAGAAAATAATTACGATGCGCCGCCTTTTCGTTCGGTCTATCGGCGCATCGTTCTCAAACAGTCGACAACACGAATTTTTCTGCGCTCTTCAGGGTCAAAGAAACCCGATAGTAACAGTCAAATTTATGTCAGGATGGTTAGTTTGTTTCCGAGGGCATGAAACTCTCAAAATCGAAAGAAAATAAATACGATGCGCCGCCTTTTCGTTCGGTCTATCGGCGCATCGTTCTCAAACAGTCGACAACACGAATTTTTCTGCGCTTTTCAGGGTCAAAGAAACCTGATAGTAATAGTCAAATTTATGTCAGGATGGTTAGTCTGTTTCCGAGGGCATGAAACTCTCAAAATGGATAGAAAATAAATAAGATGCGCCGCCTTTCCGTTCGGTCTACCGGCGCATCGTTCTCAAACAGTCGACAACACGAAATTTTCTGCGCTCTTCAGGGTCAAAGAAACCTGATAGTAGTAGTCAAATTTATGTCAGGATGGTTACTTTGTTTCCGAGGGCATGAAACTCTCAAAATCGATAATAAATAAATAAGATGCGCCGCCTTTTCGTTCGGTCTACCGGCGCATCGTTCTCAAACAGTCGACAACACGAACTTTTCTGCGCTCTTCAGGGTCAAAGAAACCAACCTGATAGTAATAGTCAAATTTATGTCAGGATGGTTAGTTTGTTTCCGAGGGCATTAAACTCTCAAAATCGATAGAAAATGAATAATATGCGCGCCTTTTCGTTTGATCTACCGGCGCATCGTTCTCAAACAGTCGACAACACGAACTTTTCTGCGTTTTTCCGGATCAGAGAAACCTGATAGAAATAGTCAAATTTATGTCAGGATGGTTAGTTTGTTTCCGAGGGCATGGAACTCTCAAAATCGATAGAAAATAAATAAGATGCGCCGCCTTTTCGTTCGGTCTATCGGCGCATCGTTCTCAAACAGTCGACAACACGAAATTTTCTGCGCTTTTCAGGGTCAAAGAAACCTGATAGTAGTAGTCAAATTTATGTCAGGATGGTTAGTTTGTTTCCGAGGGCATGAAACTCTCAAAATCGATAGAAAATAAATAAGATGCGCCGCCTTTTCGTTCGGTCTATCGGCGCATCGTTCTCAAACAGTCGACAAAACGAATTTTTCTGCGCTTTTCAGGGTCAAAAAAACCTGAAAGTAAGAGTCGAGTTTATGTCAGGATGGTTAGTTTGTTTCCGAGGGCATGAAACTCTCAAAATCGATAGAAAATAAATAAGATGCGCCGCCTTTTCGTTCGGTCTATCGGCGCATCGTTCTCAAACAGTCGACAAAACGAATTTTTCTGCGCTTTTCAGGGTCAAAAAAACCTGAAAGTAAGAGTCGAGTTTATGTCAGGATGGTTAGTTTGTTTCCGAGGGCATGAAACTCTCAAAATCGATAGAAAATAAATAAGATGCGCCGCCTTTTCGTTCGGTCTACCGGCGCATCGTTCTCAAACAGTCGGCAACACGAATTTTTCTGCGCTTTTTCGGGTGAGAGAAACCTAATAGTAATAGTCAAATTTATGTCAGGATGGTTATTTTGTTTCCGAGGGCATGAAACTCTCAAAATCGAAAGAAAATAAATACGATGCGCCGCCTTTTCGTTCGGTCTATCGGCGCATCGTTCTCAAACAGTCGACAACACAAAATTTTCTGCGCTCTTCAGGGTCAAAGAAACCTGATAGTAATAGTCAAATTTATGTCAGGATGGTTAGTTTGTTTCCGAGAGCATGAAACTCTCAAAATCGAAAGAAAATAATTACGATGCGCCGCCTTTTCGTTCGGTCTATCGGCGCATCGTTCTCAAACAGTCGACAACACGAATTTTTCTGCGCTTTTCAGGGTCAAAGAAACCTGTTAGTGCTAGTCAAATTCATGTTAGTTTGTTTCCGAGGGCATAAAACTCTCAAAATCGAAAGAAAACAAATAAGATGCGCCGCCTTTTCGTTCGGTCTACCGGCGCATCGTTCTCAAACAGGCGACATTACGATTTTTTTGCGCCTTTCAAGGTTAAAAAACCTGATAGTAGTAGTCAAATTTTAGTCAGGATGGTCAGTTTGTTTACGAGGGCATGAAACTCTCAAAATCGATAGAAAATAAATAAGATGCGACGCCTTTTCGTTCGTTCTACCGGCGCATCGTTCTCAAACAGTCGACAACACGAATTTTTCTGCGCTTCTCAGGGTCAACGAAACCTGATAGTCATAGTCAAATTTATGTCAGGATGTTTAGTTTGTTTCCAAAGCATGAAACTCTCAAAATCGAACAAAAAAATAAGATGCGCCGCCTTTTCGTTCGGTCTACCGGCGCATCGTTCTCAAACAGTCGACAACACGAAATTTTCTGCGCTCTTCAGGGTCAAAGAAACCTAACAGTATTAGTCAAATTTATGTCAGGTTGGTTAGTTTATTTCCGAGGGCATGAAACTCTCAAAATGGATAGAAAATAAATAAGATGCGCCGCCTTTTCGTTCGGTCTACCGGCGCATCGTTCTCAAACAGTCGACAACACGAATTTTTCTGCGCTCTTCAGGGTCAAAGAAACCTGTTAGTAATAGTCAAATTTATGTTAGTTTGTTTCCGAGGGCATAAAACTCTCAAAATCGATAGAAAATAAATAAGATGCGCCGCCTTTTCGTTCGGTCTACCGGCGCATCGTTCTCAAACAGTCGACAACACGAAATTTTCTGCGCTCTTCAGGGTCAAATAAACTTGATAGTAATCGTCAAATTTATGTCAGGATGGTTAGTCTGTTTCCGAGGGCATGAAACTCTCAAAATGGATAGAAAATAAATAATATGCGCCGCCTTTTCGTTCGATCTACCGGCGCATCGTTCTCAAACAGTCGACGACACGATTTTTTCTGCGCTTTTCAAGGTCAAAGAAACCAGATAGTAATAGTCAAATTTATGTCAGGATGGTTAGTTTGTTTCCGAGGGCATAAAACTCTCAAAATCGATAGAAAATAAATAATAAGCGCCGCCTTTTCGTTCGGTCTACCGGCGCATCGTTCTCAAACAGTCGACAACACGAATTTTTCTGCGCTCTTCAGGGTCAAAGAAACCTAATAGTGTTAATCAAATTTATGTCAGGATGGTTAGTTTGTTTCCGAGGGCATGAAACTCTCAAAATCGATAGAAAATAAATAATATGCGCCGCCTTTTCGTTCGGTCTACCGGCGCATCGTTCTCAAACAGTCGACAACACGAATTTTTCTGCGCTCTTCAGGGTCAAAGAAACCTAATAGTATTAGTCAAATTTATGTCAGGATGGTTAGTTTGTTTCCGAGGGCATAAAACTCTCAAAATCGATAGAAAACAAATAAGATGCGCCGCCTTTTCGTTTGGTCTACCGGCGCATCGTTCTCAAACAGTCGACAAAACAAAATTTTCTGCGCTTTTCATAGTCAAAAAAACCTGATAGTAATAGTTAAGTTTATGTCAGGATGGTTAGTTTGTTTCCAAGGGCATAAAACTCTCAAAATCGATAGAAAATAAATAATATGCGCCGCCTTTTCGTTCGGTCTACCGGCGCATCGTTCTCAAACAGTCGACAACACGAATTTTTCTGCGCTCTTCAGGGTCAAAGAAACCTAATAGTATTAGTCAAATTTATGTCAGGATGGTTAGTTTGTTTCCGAGGGCATGAAACTCTCAAAACCGATAGAAAATAAATAATATGCGCCGCCTTTTCGTTCGGTCTACCGGCGCATCGTTCTCAAACAGTCGACAACACGAATTTTTCTGCGCTCTTCAGGGTCAAAGAAACCTAATAGTATTAGTCAAATTTATGTCAGGATGTTTGGTTTGTTTCCGAGGGCATGAAACTCTCAAAATCGATAGAAAACAAATAAGATGCGCCGCCTTTTCGTTCGGTCTACCGGCGCATCGTTCTCAAACAGTCGACAACACGACTTTTTCTGCGCTTTTCAGGGTCAAAGAAACCTGATAGTAATAGTCAAATTTATGTCAGGATGGTTAGTTTGTTTTCAAGGGCATGAAATTCTCAAAATGGATAGAAAATCAATAGGATGCACCGCCTTTTCGTTCGGTCTACCGGCGCATCGTCCCAAACAGTCGACAACACGAATTTTTCTGCGCTTCTCAGGGTCAAAGAAACCTGATAGTAATAGTCGAATTTATGTCAGGATGGTTAGTTTGTTTCCGAGGGCATGAAACTCTCAAAATCGATAGAAAATAAATAAGATGCGCCGCTTTTTCGTTCGGTCAACCGGCGCATCGTTCTCAAACAGTCGACAACACGAATTTTTCTGCGCTATTCAGGGTCAAAGAAACCTAATAGTATTAGTCAAATTTATGTCAGGATGTTTGGTTTGTTTCCGAGGGCATGAAACTCTCAAAATCGATAGAAAACAAATAAGATGCGCCGCCTTTTCGTTCGGTCTACCGGCGCATCGTTCTCAAACAGTCGACAACACGAACTTTTCTGCGCTCTTCAGGGTCAAAGAAACCTAACAGTATTAGTCAAATTTATGTCAGGTTGGTTAGTTTTTTTTCCGAGGGCATGAAACTCTCAAAATCGATAGAAAACATATAAGATGCGCCGCCTTTTCGTTCGGTCTACCGGCGCATCGTTCTCAAACAGTCGACAACACGATTTTTTCTGCGCTCTTCAGGGTCAAAGAAACTTGATAGTAATAGTCAAATTTATGTCAGGTTGGTCAGTTTGTTTCCGAGGGCATGAAACTCTCAAAATCGATAGAAAATAAATAAGATGCGCCGCCTTTTCGTTCGTTCTACCGGCGCATCGTTCTCAAACAGTCGACAACACGATTTTTTCTGCGCTTCTCAGGGTCAACGAAACCTGATAGTCATAGTCAAATTTATGTCAGGATGTTTAGTTTGTTTCCAAAGCATGAAACTCTCAAAATCGAACAAAAAAAATAAGATGCGCCGCCTTTTCGTTCGGTCTACCGGCGCATCGTTCTCAAACAGTCGACAACACGAAATTTTCTGCGCTCTTCAGGGTCAAAGAAACCTAACAGTATTAGTCAAATTTATGTCAGGTTGGTTAGTTTGTTTCCGAGGGCATGAAACTCTCAAAATGGATAGAAAATAAATAAGATGCGCCGCCTTTTCGTTCGGTCTACCGGCGCATCGTTCTCAAACAGTCGACAACACGAATTTTTCTGCGCTCTTCAGGGTCAAAGAAACCTGTTAGTAATAGTCAAATTTATGTTAGTTTGTTTCCGAGGGCATAAAACTCTCAAAATCGATAGAAAATAAATAAGATGCGCCGCCTTTTCGTTCGGTCTACCGGCGCATCGTTCTCAAACAGTCGACAACACGAAATTTTCTGCGCTCTTCAGGGTCAAATAAACTTGATAGTAATCGTCAAATTGATGTCAGGATGGTTAGTCTGTTTCCGAGGGCATGAAACTCTCAAAATGGATAGAAAATAAATAATATGCGCCGCCTTTTCGTTCGATCTACCGGCGCATCGTTCTCAAACAGTCGACGACACGATTTTTTCTGCGCTTTTCAAGGTCAAAGAAACCAGATAGTAATAGTCAAATTTATGTCAGGATGGTTAGTTTGTTTCCGAGGGCATGAAACTCTCAAAATCGATAGAAAATAAATACGATGCGCCGCCTTTTCGTTCGGTCTATCGGCGCATCGTTTTCAAACAGTCGACAACACGATTTTTTCTGCGCTCTTCAGGGTCAAAAAAACCTGATAGTAATAGTCAAAATTATGTCAGGATGGTTAGTTTGTTTCCGAGGGCATGAAACTCTCAAAATCGATAGAAAATAAATAAGATGCGCCGCCTTTTCGTTCGGTCTACCGGCGCATCGTTCTCAAACAGACGACAACACGAAATTTTCTGCGCTCTTCAGGGTCAAAGAAACCTGATAGTAATAGTCAAATTTTTGCCAGGATGATTAGTTTGTTTCCGAGGGCATGAAACTCTCAAAATGGATAGAAAATAAATAAGATGCGCCGCCTTTTCGTTCGGTCTACCGGCGCATCGTTCTCAAACAGTCGACAACACGAATTTTTCTGCGCTCTTCAGGATCAAAGAAACTGATAGTAATAATCAACTTTATGTCAGGATGTTTAGTTTGTTTCCGAGGGCATGAAACTCTCAAAATCGATAGAAAATAAATAAGATGCGCCGCCTTTTCGTTCGGTCTACCGGCGCATCGTTCTCAAACAGTCGACAACACGAGTTTTTCTGCGCTCTTCAGGGTCAAAGAAACCTGATAGTCATAGTCAAATTTATGTCAGGATGTTTAGTTTGTTTCCAAAGCATGAAACTCTCAAAATCGAACAAAAAAAATAAGATGCGCCGCCTTTTCGTTCGGTCTACCGGCGCATCGTTCTCAAACAGTCGACAACACGAAATTTTCTGCGCTCTTCAGGGTCACAGAAACCTAACAGTGTTAGTCAAATTTATGTCAGGTTGGTTAGTTTGTTTCCGAGGGCATGAAACTCTCAAAATGGATAGAAAATAAATAAGATGCGCCGCCTTTTCGTTCGGTCTACCGGCGCATCGTTCTCAAACAGTCGACAACACGAATTTTTCTGCGCTCTTCAGGGTCAAAGAAACCTGTTAGTAATAGTCAAATTTATGTTAGTTTGTTTCCGAGGGCATAAAACTCTCAAAATCGATAGAAAATAAATAAGATGCGCCGCCTTTTCGTTCGGTCTACCGGCGCATCGTTCTCAAACAGTCGACAACACGAAATTTTTTGCGCTCTTCAGGGTCAAATAAACTTGATAGTAATCGTCAAATTTATGTCAGGATGGTTAGTCTGTTTCCGAGGGCATGAAACTCTCAAAATGGATAGAAAATAAATAATATGCGCCGCCTTTTCGTTCGATCTACCGGCGCATCGTTCTCAAACAGTCGACGACACGATTTTTTCTGCGCTTTTCAAGGTCAAAGAAACCAGATAGTAATAGTCAAATTTATGTCAGGATGGTTAGTTTGTTTCCGAGGGCATGAAACTCTCAAAATCGATAGAAAATAAATACGATGCGCCGCCTTTTCGTTCGGTCTATCGGCGCATCGTTTTCAAACAGTCGACAACACGATTTTTTCTGCGCTCTTCAGGGTCAAAAAAACCTGATAGTAATAGTCAAAATTATGTCAGGATGGTTAGTTTGTTTCCGAGGGCATGAAACTCTCAAAATCGATAGAAAATAAATAAGATGCGCCGCCTTTTCGTTCGGTCTACCGGCGCATCGTTCTCAAACAGACGACAACACGAAATTTTCTGCGCTCTTCAGGGTCAAAGAAACCTGATAGTAATAGTCAAATTTATGTCAGGATGTTTAGTTTGTTTCCGAGGGCATGAAACTCTCAAAATGGATAGAAAATAAATAAGATGCGCCGCCTTTTCGTTCGGTCTACCGGCGCATCGTTCTCAAACAGTCGACAACACGAACTTTTCTGCGCTCTTCAGGATCAAAGAAACTGATAGTAATAATCAACTTTATGTCAGGATGTTTAGTTTGTTTCCGAGGGCATGAAACTCTCAAAATCGATAGAAAACAAATAAGATGCGCCGCCTTTTCGTTCGGTCTACCGGCGCATCGTTCTCAAACAGTCGACAACACGAACTTTTCTGCGCTCTTCAGGGTCAAAGAAACCTAACAGTATTAGTCAAATTTATGTCAGGTTGGTTAGTTTTTTTCCGAGGGCATGAAACTCTCAAAATCGATAGAAAACATATAAGATGCGCCGCCTTTTCGTTCGGTCTACCGGCGCATCGTTCTCAAACAGTCGACAACACGAAATTTTCTGCGCTCTTCAGGGTCAAAGAAACCTGATAGTAATAGTCAAATTTATGTCAGGTTGGTCAGTTTGTTTCCGAGGGCATGAAACTCTCAAAATCGATAGAAAATAAATAAGATGCGCCGCCTTTTCGTTCGTTCTACCGGCGCATCGTTCTCAAACAGTCGACAACACGAATTTTTCTGCGCTTCTCAGGGTCAACGAAACCTGATAGTCATAGTCAAATTTATGTCAGGATGTTTAGTTTGTTTCCAAAGCATGAAACTCTCAAAATCGAACAAAAAAAATAAGATGCGCCGCCTTTTCGTTCGGTCTACCGGCGCATCGTTCTCAAACAGTCGACAACACGAAATTTTCTGCGCTCTTCAGGGTCAAAGAAACCTAACAGTATTAGTCAAATTTATGTCAGGTTGGTTAGTTTGTTTCCAAAGCATGAAACTCTCAAAATGGATAGAAAATAAATAAGATGCGCCGCCTTTTCGTTCGGTCTACCGGCGCATCGTTCTCAAACAGTCGACAACACGAATTTTTCTGCGCTCTTCAGGGTCAAAGAAACCTGTTAGTAATAGTCAAATTTATGTTAGTTTGTTTCCGAGGGCATAAAACTCTCAAAATCGATAGAAAATAAATAAGATGCGCCGCCTTTTCGTTCGGTCTACCGGCGCATCGTTCTCAAACAGTCGACAACACGAAATTTTCTGCGCTCTTCAGGGTCAAATAAACTTGATAGTAATCGTCAAATTTATGTCAGGATGGTTAGTCTGTTTCCGAGGGCATGAAACTCTCAAAATGGATAGAAAATAAATAATATGCGCCGCCTTTTCGTTCGATCTACCGGCGCATCGTTCTCAAACAGTCGACGACACGATTTTTTCTGCGCTTTTCAAGGTCAAAGAAACCAGATAGTAATAGTCAAATTTATGTCAGGATGGTTAGTTTGTTTCCGAGGGCATGAAACTCTCAAAATCGATAGAAAATAAATACGATGCGCCGCCTTTTCGTTCGGTCTATCGGCGCATCGTTTTCAAACAGTCGACAACACGATTTTTTCTGCGCTCTTCAGGGTCAAAAAAACCTGATAGTAATAGTCAAAATTATGTCAGGATGGTTAGTTTGTTTCCGAGGGCATGAAACTTTCAAAATCGATAGAAAATAAATAAGATGCGCCGCCTTTTCGTTCGGTCTACCGGCGCATCGTTCTCAAACAGACGACAACACGAAATTTTCTGCGCTCTTCAGGGTCAAAGAAACCTGATAGTAATAGTCAAATTTTTGCCAGGATGATTAGTTTGTTTCCGAGGGCATGAAACTCTCAAAATGGATAGAAAATAAATAAGATGCGCCGCCTTTTCGTTCGGTCTACCGGCGCATCGTTCTCAAACAGTCGACAACACGAATTTTTCTGCGCTCTTCAGGATCAAAGAAACTGATAGTAATAATCAACTTTATGTCAGGATGTTTAGTTTGTTTCCGAGGGCATGAAACTCTCAAAATGGATAGAAAATAAATGAAATGCGCCGCCTTTTCGTTCGGTCTACCGGCGCATCGTTCTCAAACAGTCGACAACACGATATTTTCTGCGCTTTTCAGGGTCAAAGAAACCTGTTAGTGCTAGTCAAATTCATGTTAGTTTGTTTCCGAGGGCATAAAACTCTCAAAATCGAAAGAAAACAAATAAGATGCGCCGCCTTTTCGTTCGTTCTACCGGCGCATCGTTCTCAAACAGTCGACAACACGAATTTTTCTGCGCTTCTCAGGGTCAACGAAACCTGATAGTCATAGTCAAATTTATGTCAGGATGTTTAGTTTGTTTCCAAAGCATGAAACTCTCAAAATCGAACAAAAAAAATAAGATGCGCCGCCTTTTCGTTCGGTCTACCGGCGCATCGTTCTCAAACAGTCGACAACACGAAATTTTCTGCGCTCTTCAGGGTCAAAGAAACCTAACAGTATTAGTCAAATTTATGTCAGGTTGGTTAGTTTGTTTCCGAGGGCATGAAACTCTCAAAATGGATAGAAAATAAATAAGATGCGCCGCCTTTTCGTTCGGTCTACCGGCGCATCGTTCTCAAACAGTCGACAACACGAATTTTTCTGCGCTCTTCAGGGTCAAAGAAACCTGTTAGTAATAGTCAAATTTATGTTAGTTTGTTTCCGAGGGCATAAAACTCTCAAAATCGATAGAAAATAAATAAGATGCGCCGCCTTTTCGTTCGGTCTACCGGCGCATCGTTCTCAAACAGTCGACAACACGAAATTTTCTGCGCTCTTCAGGGTCAAATAAACTTGATAGTAATCGTCAAATTTATGTCAGGATGGTTAGTCTGTTTCCGAGGGCATAAAACTCTCAAAATGGATAGAAAACAAATAAGATGCGCCGCCTTTTCGTTCGGTCTACCGGCGCATCGTTCTCAAACAGTCGACAACACGAATTTTTCTGCGCTCTTCAGGGTCAACGAAACCTAGTAGTATTAGTCAAATTTATGTCAGGATGGTTAGTTTGTTTCCGAGGGCATAAAACTCTCAAAATCGATAGAAAACAAATAAGATGCGCCGCCTTTTCGTTCGGAGTACCGGCGCATCGTTCTCAAACAGTCGACAAAACAAAATTTTCTGCGCTCTTCATAGTCAAAAAAACCTGATAGTAATAGTTAAGTTTATGTCAGGATGGTTAGTTTGTTTCCAAGGGCATAAAACTCTCAAAATCGATAGAAAATAAATAATATGCGCCGCCTTTTCGTTCGGTCTACCGGCGCATCGTTCTCAAACAGTCGACAACACGAATTTTTCTGCGCTCTTCAGGGTCAAAGAAACCTAATAGTATTAGTCAAATTTATGTCAGGATGGTTAGTTTGTTTCCGAGGGCATGAAACTCTCAAAACCGATAGAAAATAAATAATATGCGCCGCCTTTTCGTTCGGTCTACCGGCGCATCGTTCTCAAACAGTCGACAACACGAATTTTTCTGCGCTCTTCAGGGTCAAAGAAACCTAATAGTATTAGTCAAATTTATGTCAGGATGTTTGGTTTGTTTCCGAGGGCATGAAACTCTCAAAATCGATAGAAAACAAATAAGATGCGCCGCCTTTTCGTTCGGTCTACCGGCGCATCGTTCTCAAACAGTCGACAACACGAGTTTTTCTGCGCTCTTCAGGGTCAAAGAAACCTTACAGTATTAGTCAAATTTATGTCAGGTTGGTTAGTTTTTTTCCGAGGGCATGAAACTCTCAAAATCGATAGAAAACAAATAAGATGCGCCGCCTTTTCGTTCGGTCTACCGGCGCATCGTTCTCAAACAGTCGACAACACGATTTTTTCTGCGCTCTTCAGGGTCAAAGAAACCTGATAGTAATAGTCAAATTTATGTCAGGTTGGTCAGTTTGTTTCCGAGGGCATGAAACTCTCAAAATCGATAGAAAATAAATAAGATGCGCCGCCTTTTCGTTCGGTCTACCGGCGCATCGTTCTCAAACAGTCGACAACACGAATTTTTCTGCGCTCTTCAGGGTCAAAGAAACCTAATAGTATTAGTCAAATTTATGTCAGGATGGTCAGTTTGTTTCCGAGGGCATAAAACTCTCAAAATCGATAGAAAACAAATAAGATGCGCCGCCTTTTCGTTCGGTCTACCGGCGCATCGTTCTCAAACAGTCGACAAAACAAAATTTTCTGCGCTCTTCATAGTCAAAAAAAACCTGATAGTAATAGTTAAGTTTATGTCAGGATGGTTAGTTTGTTTCCAAGGGCATAAAACTCTCAAAATCGATAGAAAATAAATAATATGCGCCGCCTTTTCGTTCGGTCTACCGGCGCATCGTTCTCAAACAGTCGACAACACGAATTTTTCTGCGCTCTTCAGGGTCAAAGAAACCTAATAGTATTAGTCAAATTTATGTCAGGATGGTTAGTTTGTTTCCGAGGGCATGAAACTCTCAAAACCGATAGAAAATAAATAATATGCGCCGCCTTTTCGTTCGGTCTACCGGCGCATCGTTCTCAAACAGTCGACCACACGAATTTTTCTGCGCTCTTCAGGGTCAAAGAAACCTAATAGTATTAGTCAAATTTATTTCAGGATGTTTGGTTTGTTTCCGAGGGCATGAAACTCTCAAAATCGATAGAAAACAAATAAGATGCGCCGCCTTTTCGTTCGGTCTACCGGCGCATCGTTCTCAAACAGTCGACAACACGAGTTTTTCTGCGCTCTTCAGGGTCAAAGAAACCTAACAGTATTAGTCAAATTTATGTCAGGTTGGTTAGTTTTTTTTCCGAGGGCATGAAACTCTCAAAATCGATAGAAAACATATAAGATGCGCCGCCTTTTCGTTCGGTCTACCGGCGCATCGTTCTCAAACAGTCGACAACACGATTTGTTCTGCGCTCTTCAGGGTCAAAGAAACCTGATAGTAATAGTCAAATTTATGTCAGGATGGTTAGTTTGTTTCCGAGGGCATGAAACTCTCAAAATCGATAGAAAATAAATAAGATGCGCCGCCTTTTCGTTCGGTCTACCGGCGCATCGTTCTCAAACAGTCGACAACACTAATTTTTCTGCACTTTTTAGGGTCAAAAAAATCTGAATATAATAGTCAAATTTATGTCAGGATGGTTAGTTTGTTTCCGAGGGCATGAAACTCTCAAAATCGATAGAAAATAAATAAGATGCGCCGCCTTTTCGTTCGGTCTACCGGCGCATCGTTCTCAAACAGTCGACAACACAAATTTTTCTGCGCTCTTCAGGGTCAAAGAAACCTAAAAGTAATAGTCGAATTTATGTCAGGATGGTTAGTTTGTTTCCGAGGGCATGAAACTCTCAAAATCGATAGAAAATAAATAAGATGCGTCGCCTTTTCGTTCGGTCTACCGGCGCATCGTTCTCAAACAGTCGACAACACGAATTTTTCTGCGCTTTTCAGGGTCAAAGAAACCTGATAGTAATAGTCAAATTTATCTCAGGATGGTCAGTTTGTTTCCGAGGGCATGAAACTCTCAAAATCGATAGAAAATAAATATTATGCGCCGCCTTTTCGTTCGGTCTACCGGCGCATCGTTCTCAAACAGTCGACAACACGAATTTTTCTGCGCTCTTCAGGGTCAACGAAACCTAGTAGTATTAGTCAAATTTATGTCAGGATGGTTAGTTTGTTTCCGAGGGCATAAAACTCTCAAAATCGATAGAAAACAAATAAGATGCGCCGCCTTTTCGTTCGGTCTACCGGCGCATCGTTCTCAAACAGTCGACAAAACAAAATTTTCTGCGCTCTTCATAGTCAAAAAAACCTGATAGTAATAGTTAAGTTTATGTCAGGATGGTTAGTTTGTTTCCAAGGGCATAAAACTCTCAAAATCGATAGAAAATAAATAATATGCGCCGCCTTTTCGTTCGGTCTACCGGCGCATCGTTCTCAAACAGTCGACAACACGAATTTTTCTGCGCTCTTCAGGGTCAAAGAAACCTAATAGTATTAGTCAAATTTATGTCAGGATGGTTAGTTTGTTTCCGAGGGCATGAAACTCTCAAAACCGATAGAAAATAAATAATATGCGCCGCCTTTTCGTTCGGTCTACCGGCGCATCGTTCTCAAACAGTCGACAACACGAATTTTTCTGCGCTCTTCAGGGTCAAAGAAACCTAATAGTATTAGTCAAATTTATGTCAGGATGTTTGGTTTGTTTCCGAGGGCATGAAACTCTCAAAATCGATAGAAAACAAATAAGATGCGCCGCCTTTTCGTTCGGTCTACCGGCGCATCGTTCTCAAACAGTCGACAACACGAGTTTTTCTGCGCTCTTCAGGGTCAAAGAAACCTTACAGTATTAGTCAAATTTATGTCAGGTTGGTTAGTTTTTTTCCGAGGGCATGAAACTCTAAAAATCGATAGAAAACATATAAGATGCGCCGCCTTTTCGTTCGGTCTACCGGCGCATCGTTCTCAAACAGTCGACAACACGATTTTTTCTGCGCTCTTCAGGGTCAAAGAAACCTGATAGTAATAGTCAAATTTATGTCAGGTTGGTCAGTTTGTTTCCGAGGGCATGAAACTCTCAAAATCGATAGAAAATAAATAAGATGCGCCGCCTTTTCGTTCGGTCTACCGGCGCATCGTTCTCAAACAGTCTACAACACGAATTTTTCTGCGCTCTTCAGGGTCAAAGAAACCTAATAGTATTAGTCAAATTTATGTCAGGATGGTCAGTTTGTTTCCGAGGGCATAAAACTCTCAAAATCGATAGAAAACAAATAAGATGCGCCGCCTTTTCGTTCGGTCTACCGGCGCATCGTTCTCAAACAGTCGACAAAACAAAATTTTCTGCGCTCTTCATAGTCAAAAAAACCTGATAGTAATAGTTAAGTTTATGTCAGGATGGTTAGTTTGTTTCCAAGGGCATAAAACTCTCAAAATCGATAGAAAATAAATAAAATGCGCCGCCTTTTCGTTCGGTCTAACGGCGCATCGTTCTCAAACAGTCGACAACACGAATTTTTCTGCGCTCTTCAGGGTCAAAGAAACCTAATAGTATTAGTCAAATTTATTTCAGGATGTTTGGTTTGTTTCCGAGGGCATGAAACTCTCAAAATCGATAGAAAACAAATAAGATGCGCCGCCTTTTCGTTCGGTCTACCGGCGCATCGTTCTCAAACAGTCGACAACACGAGTTTTTCTGCGCTCTTCAGGGTCAAAGAAACCTAACAGTATTAGTCAAATTTATGTCAGGTTGGTTAGTTTTTTTCCGAGGGCATGAAACTCTCAAAATCGATAGAAAACATATAAGATGCGCCGCCTTTTCGTTCGGTCTACCGGCGCATCGTTCTCAAACAGTCGACAACACGATTTGTTCTGCGCTCTTCAGGGTCAAAGAAACCTGATAGTAATAGTCAAATTTATGTCAGGTTGGTCAGTTTGTTTCCGAGGACATGAAACTCTCAAAATCGATAGAAAATAAATAAGATGCGCCGCCTTTTCGTTCGTTCTACCGGCGCATCGTTCTCAAACAGTCGACAACACGAAATTTTCTGCGCTTCTCAGGGTCAACGAAACCTGATAGTCACAGTCAAATTTATGTCAGGATGTTTAGTTTGTTTCCAAAGCATGAAACTCTCAAAATCGAACAAAAAAATAAGATGCGCCGCCTTTTCGTTCGGTCTACCGGCGCATCGTTCTCAAACAGTCGACAACACAAATTTTTCTGCGCTCTTCAGGGTCAAAGAAACCTAAAAGTAATAGTCGAATTTATGTCAGGATGATTAGTTTGTTTCCGAGGGCATGAAACTCTCAAAATCGATAGAAAATAAATAAGATGCGCCGCCTTTTCGTTCGGTCTACCGGCGCATCGTTCTCAAACAGTCGACAACACTAATTTTTCTGCACTTTTTAGGGTCAAAAAAATCTGAATATAATAGTCAAATTTATGTCAGGATGGTTAGTTTGTTTCCGAGGGCATGAAACTCTCAAAATCGATAGAAAATAAATAAGATGCGCCGCCTTTTCGTTCGGTCTACCGGCGCATCGTTCTCAAACAGTCGACAACACAAATTTTTCTGCGCTCTTCAGGGTCAAAGAAACCTAAAAGTAATAGTCGAATTTATGTCAGGATGGTTAGTTTGTTTCCGAGGGCATGAAACTCTCAAAATCGATAGAAAATAAATAAGATGCGCCGCCTTTTCGTTCGGTCTACCGGCGCATCGTTCTCAAACAGTCGACAACACGAACTTTCCTGCGCTTTTCAGGGTCAAAGAAACCTGATAGTAATAGTCAAATTTATGTCAGAATGGTTAGTTTGTTTCCGAGGGCATGAAACTCTCAAAATCGATAGAAAATAAATAAGATGCGCCGCCTTTTCGTTCGGTCTACCGGCGCATCGTTCTCAAACAGTCGACAACACGAATTTTTCTGCGCTCTTCAGGGTCAAAGAAACCTAATAGTATTAGTCAAATTTATGTCAGGATGGTTAGTTTGTTTCCGAGGGCATGAAACTCTCAAAACCGATAGAAAATAAATAATATGCGCCGCCTTTTCGTTCGGTCTACCGGCGCATCGTTCTCAAACAGTTGACAACACGAATTTTTCTGCGCTCTTCAGGGTCAAAAAAACCTAATAGTATTAGTCAAATTTATGTCAGGATGTTTGGTTTGTTTCCGAGGGCATGAAACTCTCAAAATCGATAGAAAACAAATAAGATGCGCCGCCTTTTCGTTCGGTCTACCGGCGCATCGTTCTCAAACAGTCGACAACACGAGTTTTTCTGCGCTCTTCAGGGTCAAAGAAACCTTACAGTATTAGTCAAATTTATGTCAGGTTGGTTAGTTTTTTTCCGAGGGCATGAAACTCTCAAAATCGATAGAAAACATATAAGATGCGCCGCCTTTTCGTTCGGTCTACCGGCGCATCGTTCTCAAACAGTCGACAACACGATTTTTTCTGCGCTCTTCAGGGTCAAAGAAACCTGATAGTAATAGTCAAATTTATGTCAGGTTGGTCAGTTTGTTTCCGAGGGCATGAAACTCTCAAAATCGATAGAAAATAAATAAGATGCGCCGCCTTTTCGTTCGGTCTACCGGCGCATCGTTCTCAAACAGTCGACAACACGAATTTTTCTGCGCTCTTCAGGGTCAAAGAAACCTAATAGTATTAGTCAAATTTATGTCAGGATGGTCAGTTTGTTTCCGAGGGCATAAAACTCTCAAAATCGATAGAAAACAAATAAGATGCGCCGCCTTTTCGTTCGGTCTACCGGCGCATCGTTCTCAAACAGTCGACAAAACAAAATTTTCTGCGCTCTTCATAGTCAAAAAAAACCTGATAGTAATAGTTAAGTTTATGTCAGGATGGTTAGTTTGTTTCCAAGGGCATAAAACTCTCAAAATCGATAGAAAATAAATAAAATGCGCCGCCTTTTCGTTCGGTCTAACGGCGCATCGTTCTCAAACAGTCGACAACACGAATTTTTCTGCGCTCTTCAGGGTCAAAGAAACCTAATAGTATTAGTCAAATTTATGTCAGGATGGTTAGTTTGTTTCCGAGGGCATGAAACTCTCAAAACCGATAGAAAATAAATAATATGCGCCGCCTTTTCGTTCGGTCTACCGGCGCATCGTTCTCAAACAGTCGACCACACGAATTTTTCTGCGCTCTTCAGGGTCAAAGAAACCTAATAGTATTAGTCAAATTTATTTCAGGATGTTTGGTTTGTTTCCGAGGGCATGAAACTCTCAAAATCGATAGAAAACAAATAAGATGCGCCGCCTTTTCGTTCGGTCTACCGGCGCATCGTTCTCAAACAGTCGACAACACGAGTTTTTCTGCGCTCTTCAGGGTCAAAGAAACCTAACAGTATTAGTCAAATTTATGTCAGGTTGGTTAGTTTTTTTCCGAGGGCATGAAACTCTCAAAATCGATAGAAAACATATAAGATGCGCCGCCTTTTCGTTCGGTCTACCGGCGCATCGTTCTCAAACAGTCGACAACACGATTTGTTCTGCGCTCTTCAGGGTCAAAGAAACCTGATAGTAATAGTCAAATTTATGTCAGGTTGGTTAGTTTTTTTCCGAGGGCATGAAACTCTCAAAATCGATAGAAAATAAATAAGATGCGCCGCCTTTTCGTTCGTTCTACCGGCGCATCGTTCTCAAACAGTCTACAACACGATTTTTTCTGCGCTCTTCAGGGTCAAAGAAACCTGATAGTAATAGTCAAATTTATGTCAGGTTGGTCAGTTTGTTTCCGAGGGCATGAAACTCTCAAAATCGATAGAAAATAAATAAGATGCGCCGCCTTTTCGTTCGTTCTACCGGCGCATCGTTCTCAAACAGTCGACAACACGAATTTTTCTGCGCTTCTCAGGGTCAACGAAACCTGATAGTCATAGTCAAATTTATGTCAGGACGTTTAGTTTGTTTCCAAAGCATGAAACTCTCAAAATCGAACAAAAAAATAAGATGCGCCGCCTTTTCGTTCGGTCTACCGGCGCATCGTTCTCAAACAGTCGACAACACAAACTTTTCTGCGCTCTTCAGGGTCAAAGAAACCTAAAAGTAATAGTCGAATTTATGTCAGGATGGTTAGTTTGTTTCCGAGGGCATGAAACTCTCAAAATCGATAGAAAATAAATAAGATGCGCCGCCTTTTCGTTCGGTCTACCGGCGCATCGTTCTCAAACAGTCGACAACACTAATTTTTCTGCACTCTTTAGGGTCAAAAAAATCTGAATATAATAGTCAAATTTATGTCAGGATGGTTAGTTTGTTTCCGAGGGCATGAAACTCTCAAAATCGATAGAAAATAAATAAGATGCGCCGCCTTTTCGTTCGGTCTACCGGCGCATCGTTCTCAAACAGTCGACAACACGAACTTTTCTGCGCTCTTCAGGGTCAAAGAAACCTAACAGTATTAGTCAAATTTATGTCAGGTTGGTTAGTTTTTTTTCCGAGGGCATGAAACTCTCAAAATCGATAGAAAACATATAAGATGCGCCGCCTTTTCGTTCGGTCTACCGGCGCATCGTTCTCAAACAGTCGACAACACGATTTTTTCTGCGCTCTTCAGGGTCAAAGAAACCTGATAGTAATAGTCAAATTTATGTCAGGTTGGTCAGTTTGTTTCCGAGGGCATGAAACTCTCAAAATCGAACAAAAAAATAAGATGCGCCGCCTTTTCGTTCGGTCTACCGGCGCATCGTTCTCAAACAGTCGACAACACAAATTTTTCTGCGCTCTTCAGGGTCAAAGAAACCTAAAAGTAATAGTCGAATTTATGTCAGGATGGTTAGTTTGTTTCCGAGGGCATGAAACTCTCAAAATCGATAGAAAATAAATAAGATGCGCCGCCTTTTCGTTCGGTCTACCGGCGCATCGTTCTCAAACAGTCGACAACACTATTTTTTCTGCACTCTTTAGGGTCAAAAAAATCTGAATATAATAGTCAAATTTATGTCAGGATGGTTAGTTTGTTTCCGAGGGCATGAAACTCTCAAAATCGATAGAAAATAAATAAGATGCGCCGCCTTTTCGTTCGGTCTACCGGCGCATCGTTCTCAAACAGTCGACAACACAAATTTTTCTGCGCTCTTCAGGGTCAAAGAAACCTAAAAGTAATAGTCGAATTTATGTCAGGATGGTTAGTTTGTTTCCGAGGACATGAAACTCTCAAAAACGATAGAAAATAAATAAGATGCGCCGCCTTTTCGTTCGGTCGACCGGCGCATCGTTCTCAAACAGTCGACAACACGAACTTTCCTGCGCTTTTCAGGGTCAAAGAAACCTGATAGTAATAGTCAAATTTATGTCAGAATGGTTAGTTTGTTTCCGAGGGCATGAAACTCTCAAAATCGATAGAAAATAAATAAGATGCGCCGCCTTTTCGTTCGGTCTACCGGCGCATCGTTCTCAAACAGTCGACAACACGACTTTTTCTGCGCTTTTCAGGGTCAAAGGAACCTGATAGTCATACTCAAATTTATGTCAGGATGGTTAGTTTGTTTTCAAGGGCATGAAATTCTCAAAATGGATAGAAAATAAATAGGATGCACCGCCTTTTCGTTCGGTCTACCGGCGCATCGTCCCAAACAGTCGACAACACTAATTTTTCTGCACTTTTTAGGGTCAAAAAAATCTGAATATAATAGTCAAATTTATGTCAGGATGGTTAGTTTGTTTCCGAGGGCATGAAACTCTCAAAATCGATAGAAAATAAATAAGATGCGCCGCCTTTTCGTTCGGTCTACCGGCGCATCGTTCTCAAACAGTCGACAACACAAATTTTTCTGCGCTCTTCAGGGTCAAAGAAACCTAAAAGTAATAGTCGAATTTATGTCAGGATGGTTAGTTTGTTTCCGAGGGCATGAAACTCTCAAAATCGATAGAAAATAAATAAGATGCGCCGCCTTTTCGTTCGGTCTACCGGCGCATCGTTCTCAAACAGTCGACAACACGAACTTTCCTGCGCTTTTCAGGGTCAAAGAAACCTGATAGTAATAGTCAAATTTATGTCAGAATGGTTAGTTTGTTTCCGAGGGCATAAAACTCTCAAAATGGATAGAAAACAAATAAGATGCGCCGCCTTTTCGTTCGGTCTACCGGCGCATCGTTCTCAAACAGTCGACAACACGAATTTTTCTGCGCTCTTCAGGGTCAACGAAACCTAGTAGTATTAGTCAAATTTATGTCAGGATGGTTAGTTTGTTTCCGAGGGCATAAAACTCTCAAAATCGATAGAAAACAAATAAGATGCGCCGCCTTTTCGTTCGGTCTACCGGCGCATCGTTCTCAAACAGTCGACAAAACAAAATTTTCTGCGCTCTTCATAGTCAAAAAAACCTGATAGTAATAGTTAAGTTTATGTCAGGATGGTTAGTTTGTTTCCAAGGGCATAAAACTCTCAAAATCGATAGAAAATAAATAATATGCGCCGCCTTTTCGTTCGGTCTACCGGCGCATCGTTCTCAAACAGTCGACAACACGAATTTTTCTGCGCTCTTCAGGGTCAAAGAAACCTAATAGTATTAGTCAAATTTATGTCAGGATGGTTAGTTTGTTTCCGAGGGTATGAAACTCTCAAAACCGATAGAAAATAAATAATATGCGCCGCCTTTTCGTTCGGTCTACCGGCGCATCGTTCTCAAACAGTCGACAACACGAATTTTTCTGCGCTCTTCAGGGTCAAAGAAACCTAATAGTATTAGTCAAATTTATGTCAGGATGTTTGGTTTGTTTCCGAGGGCATGAAACTCTCAAAATCGATAGAAAACAAATAAGATGCGCCGCCTTTTCGTTCGGTCTACCGGCGCATCGTTCTCAAACAGTCGACAACACGAGTTTTTCTGCGCTCTTCAGGGTCAAAGAAACCTTACAGTATTAGTCAAATTTATGTCAGGTTGGTTAGTTTTTTTCCGAGGGCATGAAACTCTCAAAATCGATAGAAAACATATAAGATGCGCCGCCTTTTCGTTCGGTCTACCGGCGCATCGTTCTCAAACAGTCGACAACACGATTTTTTCTGCGCTCTTCAGGGTCAAAGAAACCTGATAGTAATAGTCAAATTTATGTCAGGTTGGTCAGTTTGTTTCCGAGGGCATGAAACTCTCAAAATCGATAGAAAATAAGATGCGCCGCCTTTTCGTTCGGTCTACCGGCGCATCGTTCTCAAACAGTCGACAACACGAATTTTTCTGCGCTCTTCAGGGTCAAAGAAACCTAATAGTATTAGTCAAATTTATGTCAGGATGGTCAGTTTGTTTCCGAGGGCATAAAACTCTCAAAATCGATAGAAAACAAATAAGATGCGCCGCCTTTTCGTTCGGTCTACCGGCGCATCGTTCTCAAACAGTCGACAAAACAAAATTTTCTGCGCTCTTCATAGTCAAAAAAACCTGATAGTAATAGTTAAGTTTATGTCAGGATGGTTAGTTTGTTTCCAAGGGCATAAAACTCTCAAAATCGATAGAAAATAAATAATATGCGCCGCCTTTTCGTTCGGTCTACCGGCGCATCGTTCTCAAACAGTCGACAACACGAATTTTTCTGCGCTCTTCAGGGTCAAAGAAACCTAATAGTATTAGTCAAATTTATGTCAGGATGGTTAGTTTGTTTCCGAGGGCATGAAACTCTCAAAACCGATAGAAAATAAATAATATGCGCCGCCTTTTCGTTCGGTCTACCGGCGCATCGTTCTCAAACAGTCGACCACACGAATTTTTCTGCGCTCTTCAGGGTCAAAGAAACCTAATAGTATTAGTCAAATTTATTTCAGGATGTTTGGTTTGTTTCCGAGGGCATGAAACTCTCAAAATCGATAGAAAACAAATAAGATGCGCCGCCTTTTCGTTCGGTCTACCGGCGCATCGTTCTCAAACAGTCGACAACACGAGTTTTTCTGCGCTCTTCAGGGTCAAAGAAACCTAACAGTATTAGTCAAATTTATGTCAGGTTGGTTAGTTTTTTTCCGAGGGCATGAAACTCTCAAAATCGATAGAAAACATATAAGATGCGCCGCCTTTTCGTTCGGTCTACCGGCGCATCGTTCTCAAACAGTCGACAACACGATTTGTTCTGCGCTCTTCAGGGTCAAAGAAACCTGATAGTAATAGTCAAATTTATGTCAGGATGGTTAGTTTGTTTCCGAGGGCATGAAACTCTCAAAATCGATAGAAAATAAATAAGATGCGCCGCCTTTTCGTTCGGTCTACCGGCGCATCGTTCTCAAACAGTCGACAACACTAATTTTTCTGCACTTTTTAGGGTCAAAAAAATCTGAATATAATAGTCAAATTTATGTCAGGATGGTTAGTTTGTTTCCGAGGGCATGAAACTCTCAAAATCGATAGAAAATAAATAAGATGCGCCGCCTTTTCGTTCGGTCTACCGGCGCATCGTTCTCAAACAGTCGACAACACAAATTTTTCTGCGCTCTTCAGGGTCAAAGAAACCTAAAAGTAATAGTCGAATTTATGTCAGGATGGTTAGTTTGTTTCCGAGGGCATGAAACTCTCAAAATCGATAGAAAATAAATAAGATGCGTCGCCTTTTCGTTCGGTCTACCGGCGCATCGTTCTCAAACAGTCGACAACACGAATTTTTCTGCGCTTTTCAGGGTCAAAGAAACCTGATAGTAATAGTCAAATTTATCTCAGGATGGTCAGTTTGTTTCCGAGGGCATGAAACTCTCAAAATCGATAGAAAATAAATATTATGCGCCGCCTTTTCGTTCGGTCTACCGGCGCATCGTTCTCAAACAGTCGACAACACGAATTTTTCTGCGCTCTTCAGGGTCAACGAAACCTAGTAGTATTAGTCAAATTTATGTCAGGATGGTTAGTTTGTTTCCGAGGGCATAAAACTCTCAAAATCGATAGAAAACAAATAAGATGCGCCGCCTTTTCGTTCGGTCTACCGGCGCATCGTTCTCAAACAGTCGACAAAACAAAATTTTCTGCGCTCTTCATAGTCAAAAAAACCTGATAGTAATAGTTAAGTTTATGTCAGGATGGTTAGTTTGTTTCCAAGGGCATAAAACTCTCAAAATCGATAGAAAATAAATAATATGCGCCGCCTTTTCGTTCGGTCTACCGGCGCATCGTTCTCAAACAGTCGACAACACGAATTTTTCTGCGCTCTTCAGGGTCAAAGAAACCTAATAGTATTAGTCAAATTTATGTCAGGATGGTTAGTTTGTTTCCGAGGGCATGAAACTCTCAAAACCGATAGAAAATAAATAATATGCGCCGCCTTTTCGTTCGGTCTACCGGCGCATCGTTCTCAAACAGTCGACAACACGAATTTTTCTGCGCTCTTCAGGGTCAAAGAAACCTAATAGTATTAGTCAAATTTATGTCAGGATGTTTGGTTTGTTTCCGAGGGCATGAAACTCTCAAAATCGATAGAAAACAAATAAGATGCGCCGCCTTTTCGTTCGGTCTACCGGCGCATCGTTCTCAAACAGTCGACAACACGAGTTTTTCTGCGCTCTTCAGGGTCAAAGAAACCTTACAGTATTAGTCAAATTTATGTCAGGTTGGTTAGTTTTTTTCCGAGGGCATGAAACTCTAAAAATCGATAGAAAACATATAAGATGCGCCGCCTTTTCGTTCGGTCTACCGGCGCATCGTTCTCAAACAGTCGACAACACGATTTTTTCTGCGCTCTTCAGGGTCAAAGAAACCTGATAGTAATAGTCAAATTTATGTCAGGTTGGTCAGTTTGTTTCCGAGGGCATGAAACTCTCAAAATCGATAGAAAATAAATAAGATGCGCCGCCTTTTCGTTCGGTCTACCGGCGCATCGTTCTCAAACAGTCGACAACACGAATTTTTCTGCGCTCTTCAGGGTCAAAGAAACCTAATAGTATTAGTCAAATTTATGTCAGGATGGTCAGTTTGTTTCCGAGGGCATAAAACTCTCAAAATCGATAGAAAACAAATAAGATGCGCCGCCTTTTCGTTCGGTCTACCGGCGCATCGTTCTCAAACAGTCGACAAAACAAAATTTTCTGCGCTCTTCATAGTCAAAAAAACCTGATAGTAATAGTTAAGTTTATGTCAGGATGGTTAGTTTGTTTCCAAGGGCATAAAACTCTCAAAATCGATAGAAAATAAATAAAATGCGCCGCCTTTTCGTTCGGTCTAACGGCGCATCGTTCTCAAACAGTCGACAACACGAATTTTTCTGCGCTCTTCAGGGTCAAAGAAACCTAATAGTATTAGTCAAATTTATTTCAGGATGTTTGGTTTGTTTCCGAGGGCATGAAACTCTCAAAATCGATAGAAAACAAATAAGATGCGCCGCCTTTTCGTTCGGTCTACCGGCGCATCGTTCTCAAACAGTCGACAACACGAGTTTTTCTGCGCTCTTCAGGGTCAAAGAAACCTAACAGTATTAGTCAAATTTATGTCAGGTTGGTTAGTTTTTTTTCCGAGAGCATGAAACTCTCAAAATCGATAGAAAACATATAAGATGCGCCGCCTTTTCGTTCGGTCTACCGGCGCATCGTTCTCAAACAGTCGACAACACGAACTTTCCTGCGCTTTTCAGGGTCAAAGAAACCTGATAGTAATAGTCAAATTTATGTCAGAATGGTTAGTTTGTTTCCGAGGGCATGAAACTCTCAAAATCGATAGAAATAAAATAAGATGCGCCGCCTTTTCGTTCGGTCTACCGGCGCATCGTTCTCAAACAGTCGACAACACGAATTTTTCTGCGCTCTTCAGGGTCAAAGAAACCTAATAGTATTAGTCAAATTTATGTCAGGATGGTTAGTTTGTTTCCGAGGGCATGAAACTCTCAAAACCGATAGAAAATAAATAATATGCGCCGCCTTTTCGTTCGGTCTACCGGCGCATCGTTCTCAAACAGTCGACAACACGAATTTTTCTGCGCTCTTCAGGGTCAAAGAAACCTAATAGTATTAGTCAAATTTATGTCAGGATGTTTGGTTTGTTTCCGAGGGCATGAAACTCTCAAAATCGATAGAAAACAAATAAGATGCGCCGCCTTTTCGTTCGGTCTACCGGCGCATCGTTCTCAAACAGTCGACAACACGAGTTTTTCTGCGCTCTTCAGGGTCAAAGAAACCTTACAGTATTAGTCAAATTTATGTCAGGTTGGTTAGTTTTTTTCCGAGGGCATGAAACTCTCAAAATCGATAGAAAACATATAAGATGCGCCGCCTTTTCGTTCGGTCTACCGGCGCATCGTTCTCAAACAGTCGACAACACGATTTTTTCTGCGCTCTTCAGGGTCAAAGAAACCTGATAGTAATAGTCAAATTTATGTCAGGTTGGTCAGTTTGTTTCCGAGGGCATGAAACTCTCAAAATCGATAGAAAATAAATAAGATGCGCCGCCTTTTCGTTCGGTCTACCGGCGCATCGTTCTCAAACAGTCGACAACACGAATTTTTCTGCGCTCTTCAGGGTCAAAGAAACCTAATAGTATTAGTCAAATTTATGTCAGGATGGTCAGTTTGTTTCCGAGGGCATAAAACTCTCAAAATCGATAGAAAACAAATAAGATGCGCCGCCTTTTCGTTCGGTCTACCGGCGCATCGTTCTCAAACAGTCGACAAAACAAAATTTTCTGCGCTCTTCATAGTCAAAAAAACCTGATAGTAATAGTTAAGTTTATGTCAGGATGGTTAGTTTGTTTCCAAGGGCATAAAACTCTCAAAATCGATAGAAAATAAATAAAATGCGCCGCCTTTTCGTTCGGTCTAACGGCGCATCGTTCTCAAACAGTCGACAACACGAATTTTTCTGCGCTCTTCAGGGTCAAAGAAACCTAATAGTATTAGTCAAATTTATGTCAGGATGGTTAGTTTGTTTCCGAGGGCATGAAACTCTCAAAACCGATAGAAAATAAATAATATGCGCCGCCTTTTCGTTCGGTCTACCGGCGCATCGTTCTCAAACAGTCGACCACACGAATTTTTCTGCGCTCTTCAGGGTCAAAGAAACCTAATAGTATTAGTCAAATTTATTTCAGGATGTTTGGTTTGTTTCCGAGGGCATGAAACTCTCAAAATCGATAGAAAACAAATAAGATGCGCCGCCTTTTCGTTCGGTCTACCGGCGCATCGTTCTCAAACAGTCGACAACACGAGTTTTTCTGCGCTCTTCAGGGTCAAAGAAACCTAACAGTATTAGTCAAATTTATGTCAGGTTGGTTAGTTTTTTTCCGAGGGCATGAAACTCTCAAAATCGATAGAAAACATATAAGATGCGCCGCCTTTTCGTTCGGTCTACCGGCGCATCGTTCTCAAACAGTCGACAACACGATTTGTTCTGCGCTCTTCAGGGTCAAAGAAACCTGATAGTAATAGTCAAATTTATGTCAGGTTGGTTAGTTTTTTTCCGAGGGCATGAAACTCTCAAAATCGATAGAAAATAAATAAGATGCGCCGCCTTTTCGTTCGTTCTACCGGCGCATCGTTCTCAAACAGTCTACAACACGATTTTTTCTGCGCTCTTCAGGGTCAAAGAAACCTGATAGTAATAGTCAAATTTATGTCAGGTTGGTCAGTTTGTTTCCGAGGGCATGAAACTCTCAAAATCGATAGAAAATAAATAAGATGCGCCGCCTTTTCGTTCGTTCTACCGGCGCATCGTTCTCAAACAGTCGACAACACGAATTTTTCTGCGCTTCTCAGGGTCAACGAAACCTGATAGTCATAGTCAAATTTATGTCAGGATGTTTAGTTTGTTTCCAAAGCATGAAACTCTCAAAATCGAACAAAAAAAATAAGATGCGCCGCCTTTTCGTTCGGTCTACCGGCGCATCGTTCTCAAACAGTCGACAACACAAACTTTTCTGCGCTCTTCAGGGTCAAAGAAACCTAAAAGTAATAGTCGAATTTATGTCAGGATGGTTAGTTTGTTTCCGAGGGCATGAAACTCTCAAAATCGATAGAAAATAAATAAGATGCGCCGCCTTTTCGTTCGGTCTACCGGCGCATCGTTCTCAAACAGTCGACAACACTAATTTTTCTGCACTCTTTAGGGTCAAAAAAATCTGAATATAATAGTCAAATTTATGTCAGGATGGTTAGTTTGTTTCCGAGGGCATGAAACTCTCAAAATCGATAGAAAATAAATAAGATGCGCCGCCTTTTCGTTCGGTCTACCGGCGCATCGTTCTCAAACAGTCGACAACACGATTTTTTCTGCGCTCTTCAGGGTCAAAGAAACCTGATAGTAATAGTCAAATTTATGTCAGGTTGGTCAGTTTGTTTCCGAGGGCATGAAACTCTCAAAATCGAACAAAAAAATAAGATGCGCCGCCTTTTCGTTCGGTCTACCGGCGCATCGTTCTCAAACAGTCGACAACACAAATTTTTCTGCGCTCTTCAGGGTCAAAGAAACCTAAAAGTAATAGTCGAATTTATGTCAGGATGGTTAGTTTGTTTCCGAGGGCATGAAACTCTCAAAATCGATAGAAAATAAATAAGATGCGCCGCCTTTTCGTTCGGTCTACCGGCGCATCGTTCTCAAACAGTCGACAACACTAATTTTTCTGCACTCTTTAGGGTCAAAAAAATCTGAATATAATAGTCAAATTTATGTCAGGATGGTTAGTTTGTTTCCGAGGGCATGAAACTCTCAAAATCGATAGAAAATAAATAAGATGCGCCGCCTTTTCGTTCGGTCTACCGGCGCATCGTTCTCAAACAGTCGACAACACAAATTTTTCTGCGCTCTTCAGGGTCAAAGAAACCTAAAAGTAATAGTCAAATTTATGTCAGGATGGTTAGTTTGTTTCCGAGGACATGAAACTCTCAAAATCGATAGAAAATAAATAAGATGCGCCGCCTTTTCGTTCGGTCTACCGGCGCATCGTTCTCAAACAGTCGACAACACGAACTTTCCTGCGCTTTTCAGGGTCAAAGAAACCTGATAGTATTAGTCAAATTTATGTCAGAATGGTTAGTTTGTTTCCGAGGGCATGAAACTCTCAAAATCGATAGAAAATAAATAAGATGCGCCGCCTTTTCGTTCGGTCGACCGGCGCATCGTTCTCAAACAGTCGACAACACGAACTTTCCTGCGCTTTTCAGGGTCAAAGAAACCTGATAGTAATAGTCAAATTTATGTCAGAATGGTTAGTTTGTTTCCGAGGGCATGAAACTCTCAAAATCGATAGAAAATAAATAAGATGCGCCGCCTTTTCGTTCGGTCTACCGGCGCATCGTTCTCAAACAGTCGACAACACGACTTTTTCTGCGCTTTTCAGGGTCAAAGAAACCTGATAGTCATACTCAAATTTATGTCAGGATGGTTAGTTTGTTTTCAAGGGCATGAAATTCTCAAAATGGATAGAAAATAAATAGGATGCACCGCCTTTTCGTTCGGTCTACCGGCGCATCGTCCCAAACAGTCGACAACACTAATTTTTCTGCACTTTTTAGGGTCAAAAAAATCTGAATATAATAGTCAAATTTATGTCAGGATGGTTAGTTTGTTTCCGAGGGCATGAAACTCTCAAAATCGATAGAAAATAAATAAGATGCGCCGCCTTTTCGTTCGGTCTACCGGCGCATCGTTCTCAAACAGTCGACAACACAAATTTTTCTGCGCTCTTCAGGGTCAAAGAAACCTAAAAGTAATAGTCGAATTTATGTCAGGATGGTTAGTTTGTTTCCGAGGGCATGAAACTCTCAAAATCGATAGAAAATAAATAAGATGCGCCGCCTTTTCGTTCGGTCTACCGGCGCATCGTTCTCAAACAGTCGACAACACGAACTTTCCTGCGCTTTTCAGGGTCAAAGAAACCTGATAGTAATAGTCAAATTTATGTCAGAATGGTTAGTTTGTTTCCGAGGGCATGAAACTCTCAAAATCGATAGAAGATAAATAAGATGCGCCGCCTTTTCGTTCGGTCGACCGGCGCATCGTTCTCAAACAGTCGACAACACGACTTTTTCTGCGCTTTTCAGGGTCAAAGAAACCTGATAGTAATAGTCAAATTTATGTCAGGATGGTTAGTTTGTTTTCAAGGGCATGAAATTCTCAAAATGGATAGAAAATAAATAGGATGCACCGCCTTTTCGTTCGGTCTACCGGCGCATCGTCCCAAACAGTCGACAACACGAATTTTTCTGCGCTTTTCAGGGTCAAAGAAACCTGATAGTAATAGTCGAATTTATGTCAGGATGGTTAGTTTGTTTCCGAGGGCATGAAACTCTCAAAATCGATAGAAAATAAATAAGATGCGCCGCTTTTTCGTTCGGTCAACCGGCGCATCGTTCTCAAACAGTCGACAACACGAATTTTTCTGCGCTCTTCAGGGTCAAAGAAACCTAATAGTATTAGTCAAATTTATGTCAGGATGTTTGGTTTGTTTCCGAGGGCATGAAAATCTCAAAATCGATAGAAAACAAATAAGATGCGCCGCCTTTTCGTTCGGTCTACCGGCGCATCGTTCTCAAACAGTCGACAACACGAACTTTTCTGCGCTCTTCAGGGTCAAAGAAACCTAACAGTATTAGTCAAATTTATGTCAGGTTGGTTAGTTTTTTTCCGAGGGCATGAAACTCTCAAAATCGATAGAAAACATATAAGATGCGCCGCCTTTTCGTTCGGTCTACCGGCGCATCGTTCTCAAACAGTCGACAACACGATTTTTTCTGCGCTCTTCAGGGTCAAAGAAACCTGATAGTAATAGTCAAATTTATGTCAGGTTGGTCAGTTTGTTTCCGAGGGCATGAAACTCTCAAAATCGATAGAAAATAAATAAGATGCGCCGCCTTTTCGTTCGTTCTACCGGCGCATCGTTCTCAAACAGTCGACAACACGAATTTTTCTGCGCTTCTCAGGGTCAACGAAACCTGATAGTCATAGTCAAATTTATGTCAGGATGTTTAGTTTGTTTCCAAAGCATGAAACTCTCAAAATCGAACAAAAAAATTAAGATGCGCCGCCTTTTCGTTCGGTCTACCGGCGCATCGTTCTCAAACAGTCGACAACACGAAATTTTCTGCGCTCTTCAGGGTCAAAGAAACCTAACAGTATTAGTCAAATTTATGTCAGGTTGGTTAGTTTGTTTCCGAGGGCATGAAACTCTCAAAATATATAGAAAATAAATAAGATGCGCCGCCTTTTCGTTCGGTCTACCGGCGCATCGTTCTCAAAGAGTCGACAACACGAATTTTTCTGCGCTCTTCAGGGTCAAAGAAACCTGTTAGTAATAGTCAAATTTATGTTAGTTTGTTTCCGAGGGCATAAAACTCTCAAAATCGATAGAAAATAAATAAGATGCGCCGCCTTTTCGTTCGGTCTACCGGCGCATCGTTCTCAAACAGTCGACAACACGAAATTTTCTGCGCTCTTCAGGGTCAAATAAACTTGATAGTAATCGTCAAATTTATGTCAGGATGGTTAGTCTGTTTCCGAGGGCATGAAACTCTCAAAATGGATAGAAAATAAATAATATGCGCCGCCTTTTCGTTCGATCTACCGGCGCATCGTTCTCAAACAGTCGACGACACGATTTTTTCTGCGCTTTTCAAGGTCAAAGAAACCAGATAGTAATAGTCAAATTTATGTCAGGATGGTAACTTTGTTTCCGAGGGCATGAAACTCTCAAAAACGATAGAAAATAAATAAGATGCGCCGCCTTATCGTTCGGTCTACCGGCGCATCGTTCTCAAACAGTCGACAACACGATATTTTCTGCGCTTTTCAGGGTCAAAGAAACCTGATAGTAATAGTCAAATTTATGGCAGGATGGTTAGTTTGTTTCCGAGGGCATGAAACTCTCAAAATCGATAGAAAAAAAATACGATGCGCCGCCTTTTCGTTCGGTCTATCGGCGCATCGTTTTCAAACAGTCGACAACACGATTTTTTCTGCGCTCTTCAGGGTCAAAAAAACCTGATAGTAATAGTCAAAATTATGTCAGGATGGTTAGTTTGTTTCCGAGGGCATGAAACTCTCAAAATCGATAGAAAATAAATAAGATGCGCCGCCTTTTCGTTCGGTCTACCGGCGCATCGTTCTCAAACAGTCGACAACACGAATTTTTCTGCGCTCTTCAGGGTCAAAGAAACCTAATAGTATTAGTCAAATTTATGTCAGGATGGTTAGTTTGTTTCCGAGGGCATAAAACTCTCAAAATCGATAGAAAACAAATAAGATGCGCCGCCTTTTCGTTCGGTCTACCGGTGCATCGTTCTCAAACAGTCGACAAAACAAAATTTTCTGCGCTCTTCATAGTCAAAAAAACCTGATAGTAATAGTTAAGTTTATGTCAGGATGGTTAGTTTGTTTCCAAGGGCATAAAACTCTCAAAATCGATAGAAAATAAATAATATGCGCCGCCTTTTCGTTCGGTCTACCGGCGCATCGTTCTCAAACAGTCGACAACACGAATTTTTCTGCGCTCTTCAGGGTCAAAGAAACCTAATAGTATTAGTCAAATTTATGTCAGGATGGTTAGTTTGTTTCCGAGGGCATCAAACTCTCAAAACCGATAGAAAATAAATAATATGCGCCGCCTTTTCGTTCGGTCTACCGGCGCATCGTTCTCAAACAGTCGACAACACGACTTTTTCTGCGCTTTTCAGGGTCAAAGAAACCTGATAGTAATAGTCAAATTTATGTCAGGATGGTTAGTTTGTTTTCAAGGGCATGAAATTCTCAAAATGGATAGAAAATAAATAGGATGCACCGCCTTTTCGTTCGGTCTACCGGCGCATCGTCCCAAACAGTCGACAACACGAATTTTTCTGCGCTTTTCAGGGTCAAAGAAACCTGATAGTAATAGTCGAATTTATGTCAGGATGGTTAGTTTGTTTCCGAGGGCATGAAACTCTCAAAATCGATAGAAAATAAATAAGATGCGCCGCTTTTTCGTTCGGTCAACCGGCGCATCGTTCTCAAACAGTCGACAACACGAATTTTTCTGCGCTCTTCAGGGTCAAAGAAACCTAATAGTATTAGTCAAATTTATGTCAGGATGTTTGGTTTGTTTCCGAGGGCATGAAAATCTCAAAATCGATAGAAAACAAATAAGATGCGCCGCCTTTTCGTTCGGTCTACCGGCGCATCGTTCTCAAACAGTCGACAACACGAACTTTTCTGCGCTCTTCAGGGTCAAAGAAACCTAACAGTATTAGTCAAATTTATGTCAGGTTGGTTAGTTTTTTTCCGAGGGCATGAAACTCTCAAAATCGATAGAAAACATATAAGATGCGCCGCCTTTTCGTTCGGTCTACCGGCGCATCGTTCTCAAACAGTCGACAACACGATTTTTTCTGCGCTCTTCAGGGTCAAAGAAACCTGATAGTAATAGTCAAATTTATGTCAGGTTGGTCAGTTTGTTTCCGAGGGCATGAAACTCTCAAAATCGATAGAAAATAAATAAGATGCGCCGCCTTTTCGTTCGTTCTACCGGCGCATCGTTCTCAAACAGTCGACAACACGAATTTTTCTGCGCTTCTCAGGGTCAACGAAACCTGATAGTCATAGTCAAATTTATGTCAGGATGTTTAGTTTGTTTCCAAAGCATGAAACTCTCAAAATCGAACAAAAAAATTAAGATGCGCCGCCTTTTCGTTCGGTCTACCGGCGCATCGTTCTCAAACAGTCGACAACACGAAATTTTCTGCGCTCTTCAGGGTCAAAGAAACCTAACAGTATTAGTCAAATTTATGTCAGGTTGGTTAGTTTGTTTCCGAGGGCATGAAACTCTCAAAATATATAGAAAATAAATAAGATGCGCCGCCTTTTCGTTCGGTCTACCGGCGCATCGTTCTCAAAGAGTCGACAACACGAATTTTTCTGCGCTCTTCAGGGTCAAAGAAACCTGTTAGTAATAGTCAAATTTATGTTAGTTTGTTTCCGAGGGCATAAAACTCTCAAAATCGATAGAAAATAAATAAGATGCGCCGCCTTTTCGTTCGGTCTACCGGCGCATCGTTCTCAAACAGTCGACAACACGAAATTTTCTGCGCTCTTCAGGGTCAAATAAACTTGATAGTAATCGTCAAATTTATGTCAGGATGGTTAGTCTGTTTCCGAGGGCATGAAACTCTCAAAATGGATAGAAAATAAATAATATGCGCCGCCTTTTCGTTCGATCTACCGGCGCATCGTTCTCAAACAGTCGACGACACGATTTTTTCTGCGCTTTTCAAGGTCAAAGAAACCAGATAGTAATAGTCAAATTTATGTCAGGATGGTAACTTTGTTTCCGAGGGCATGAAACTCTCAAAAACGATAGAAAATAAATAAGATGCGCCGCCTTATCGTTCGGTCTACCGGCGCATCGTTCTCAAACAGTCGACAACACGATATTTTCTGCGCTTTTCAGGGTCAAAGAAACCTGATAGTAATAGTCAAATTTATGGCAGGATGGTTAGTTTGTTTCCGAGGGCATGAAACTCTCAAAATCGATAGAAAAAAAATACGATGCGCCGCCTTTTCGTTCGGTCTATCGGCGCATCGTTTTCAAACAGTCGACAACACGATTTTTTCTGCGCTCTTCAGGGTCAAAAAAACCTGATAGTAATAGTCAAAATTATGTCAGGATGGTTAGTTTGTTTCCGAGGGCATGAAACTCTCAAAATCGATAGAAAATAAATAAGATGCGCCGCCTTTTCGTTCGGTCTACCGGCGCATCGTTCTCAAACAGTCGACAACACGAATTTTTCTGCGCTCTTCAGGGTCAAAGAAACCTAATAGTATTAGTCAAATTTATGTCAGGATGGTTAGTTTGTTTCCGAGGGCATAAAACTCTCAAAATCGATAGAAAACAAATAAGATGCGCCGCCTTTTCGTTCGGTCTACCGGTGCATCGTTCTCAAACAGTCGACAAAACAAAATTTTCTGCGCTCTTCATAGTCAAAAAAACCTGATAGTAATAGTTAAGTTTATGTCAGGATGGTTAGTTTGTTTCCAAGGGCATAAAACTCTCAAAATCGATAGAAAATAAATAATATGCGCCGCCTTTTCGTTCGGTCTACCGGCGCATCGTTCTCAAACAGTCGACAACACGAATTTTTCTGCGCTCTTCAGGGTCAAAGAAACCTAATAGTATTAGTCAAATTTATGTCAGGATGGTTAGTTTGTTTCCGAGGGCATCAAACTCTCAAAACCGATAGAAAATAAATAATATGCGCCGCCTTTTCGTTCGGTCTACCGGCGCATCGTTCTCAAACAGTCGACAACACGAATTTTTCTGCGCTCTTCAGGGTCAAAGAAACCTAATAGTATTAGTCAAATTTATGTCAGGATGTTTGGTTTGTTTCCGAGGGCATGAAACTCTCAAAATCGATAGAAAACAAATAAGATGCGCCGCCTTTTCGTTCGGTCTACCGGCGCATCGTTCTCAAACAGTCGACAACACGAGTTTTTCTGCGCTCTTCAGGGTCAAAGAAACCTAACAGTATTAGTCAAATTTATGTCAGGTTGGTTAGTTTTTTTCCGAGGGCATGAAACTCTCAAAATCGATAGAAAACATATAAGATGCGCCGCCTTTTCGTTCGGTCTACCGGCGCATCGTTCTCAAACAGTCGACAACACGATTTTTTCTGCGCTCTTCAGGGTCAAAGAAACCTGATAGTAATAGTCAAATTTATGTCAGGTTGGTCAGTTTGTTTCCGAGGGCATGAAACTCTCAAAATCGATAGAAAATAAATAAGATGCGCCGCCTTTTCGTTCGTTCTACCGGCGCATCGTTCTCAAACAGTCGACAACACGAAATTTTCTGCGCTTCTCAGGGTCAACGAAACCTGATAGTCACAGTCAAATTTATGTCAGGATGTTTAGTTTGTTTCCAAAGCATGAAACTCTCAAAATCGAACAAAAAAATAAGATGCGCCGCCTTCCGTTCGGTCTACCGGCGCATCGTTCTCAAACAGTCGACAACACAAATTTTTCTGCGCTCTTCAGGGTCAAAGAAACCTAAAAGTAGTAGTCGAATTTATGTCAGGATGGTTAGTTTGTTTCCGAGGGCATAAAACTCTCAAAATCGATAGAAAACAAATAAGATGCGCCGCCTTTTCGTTCGGTCTACCGGCGCATCGTTCTCAAACAGTCGACAACACTAATTTTTCTGCACTTTTTAGGGTCAAAAAAATCTGAATATAATAGTCAAATTTATGTCAGAATGGTTAGTTTGTTTCCGAGGGCATGAAACTCTCAAAATCGATAGAAAATAAATAAGATGCGCCGCCTTTTCGTTCGGTCGACCGGCGCATCGTTCTCAAACAGTCGACAACACGACTTTTTCTGCGCTTTTCAGGGTCAAAGAAACCTGATAGTAATAGTCAAATTTATGTCAGGATGGTTAGTTTGTTTTCAAGGGCATGAAATTCTCAAAATGGATAGAAAATAAATAGGATGCACCGCCTTTTCGTTCGGTCTACCGGCGCATCGTCCCAAACAGTCGACAACACGAATTTTTCTGCGCTTTTCAGGGTCAAAGAAACCTGATAGTAATAGTCGAATTTATGTCAGGATGGTTAGTTTGTTTCCGAGGGCATGAAACTCTCAAAATCGATAGAAAATAAATAAGATGCGCCGCTTTTTCGTTCGGTCAACCGGCGCATCGTTCTCAAACAGTCGACAACACGAATTTTTCTGCGCTCTTCAGGGTCAAAGAAACCTAATAGTATTAGTCAAATTTATGTCAGGATGTTTGGTTTGTTTCCGAGGGCATGAAACTCTCAAAATCGATAGAAAACAAATAAGATGCGCCGCCTTTTCGTTCGGTCTACCGGCGCATCGTTCTCAAACAGTCGACAACACGAACTTTTCTGCGCTCTTCAGGGTCAAAGAAACCTAACAGTATTAGTCAAATTTATGTCAGGTTGGTTAGTTTTTTTTCCGAGGGCATGAAACTCTCAAAATCGATAGAAAATAAATAAGATGCGCCGCCTTTTCGTTCGTTCTACCGGCGCATCGTTCTCAAACAGTCTACAACACGATTTTTTCTGCGCTCTTCAGGGTCAAAGAAACCTGATAGTAATAGTCAAATTTATGTCAGGTTGGTCAGTTTGTTTCCGAGGGCATAAAACTCTCAAAGTCGATAGAAAATAAATAAGATGCGCCGCCTTTTCGTTCGTTCTACCGGCGCATCGTTCTCAAACAGTCGACAACACGAATTTTTCTGCGCTCTTCAGGGTCAAAGAAACCTAATAGTATTAGTCAAATTTATGTCAGGATGGTTAGTTTGTTTCCGAGGGCATGAAACACTCAAAACCGATAGAAAATAAATAATATGCGCCGCCTTTTCGTTCGGTCTACCGGCGCATCGTTCTCAAACAGTCGACAACACGAATTTTTCTGCGCTCTTCAGGGTCAAAGAAACCTAATAGTATTAGTCAAATTTATGTCAGGATGTTTGGTTTGTTTCCGAGGGCATGAAACTCTCAAAATCGATAGAAAACAAATAAGATGCGCCGCCTTTTCGTTCGGTCTACCGGCGCATCGTTCTCAAACAGTCGACAACACGAGTTTTTCTGCGCTCTTCAGGGTCAAAGAAACCTAACAGTATTAGTCAAATTTATGTCAGGTTGGTTAGTTTTTTTCCGAGGGCATGAAACTCTCAAAATCGATAGAAAACATATAAGATGCGCCGCCTTTTCGTTCGGTCTACCGGCGCATCGTTCTCAAACAGTCGACAACACGATTTTTTCTGCGCTCTTCAGGGTCAAAGAAACCTGATAGTAATAGTCAAATTTATGTCAGGTTGGTCAGTTTGTTTCCGAGGGCATGAAACTCTCAAAATCGATAGAAAATAAATAAGATGCGCCGCCTTTTCGTTCGTTCTACCGGCGCATCGTTCTCAAACAGTCGACAACACGAAATTTTCTGCGCTTCTCAGGGTCAACGAAACCTGATAGTCAAAGTCAAATTTATGTCAGGATGTTTAGTTTGTTTCCAAAGCATGAAACTCTCAAAATCGAACAAAAAAATAAGATGCGCCGCCTTTTCGTTCGTTCTACCGGCGCATCGTTCTCAAACAGTCGACAACACTAATTTTTCTGCACTTTTTAGGGTCAAAAAAATCTGAATATAATAGTCAAATTTATGTCAGGATGGTTAGTTTGTTTCCGAGGGCATGAAACTCTCAAAATCGATAGAAAATAAATAAGATGCGCCGCCTTTTCGTTCGGTCTACCGGCGCATCGTTCTCAAACAGTCGACAACACTAATTTTTCTGCACTTTTTAGGGTCAAACAAATCTGAATATAATAGTCAAATTTATGTCAGGATGGTTAGTTTGTTTCCGAGGGCATGAAACTCTCAAAATCGATAGAAAATAAATAAGATGCGCCGCCTTTTCGTTCGGTCTACCGGCGCATCGTTCTCAAACAGTCGACAACACAAATTTTTCTGCGCTCTTCAGGGTCAAAGAAACCTAAAAGTAATAGTCGAATTTATGTCAGGATGGTTAGTTTGTTTCCGAGGGCATGAAACTCTCAAAATCGATAGAAAATAAATAAGATGCGCCGCCTTTTCGTTCGGTCTACCGGCGCATCGTTCTCAAACAGTCGACAACACGAACTTTCCTGCGCTTTTCAGGGTCAAAGAAACCTGATAGTAATAGTCAAATTTATGTCAGAATGGTTAGTTTGTTTCCGAGGGCATGAAACTCTCAAAATCGATAGAAAATAAATAAGATGCGCCGCCTTTTCGTTCGGTCGACCGGCGCATCGTTCTCAAACAGTCGACAACACGACTTTTTCTGCGCTTTTCAGGGTCAAAGAAACCTGATAGTAATAGTCAAATTTATGTCAGGATGGTTAGTTTGTTTTCAAGGGCATGAAATTCTCAAAATGGATAGAAAATAAATAGGATGCACCGCCTTTTCGTTCGGTCTACCGGCGCATCGTCCCAAACAGTCGACAACACGAATTTTTCTGCGCTTTTCAGGGTCAAAGAAACCTGATAGTAATAGTCGAATTTATGTCAGGATGGTTAGTTTGTTTCCGAGGGCATGAAACTCTCAAAATCGATAGAAAATAAATAAGATGCGCCGCTTTTTCGTTCGGTCTACCGGCGCATCGTTCTCAAACAGTCGACAACACGATTTTTTCTGCGCTCTTCAGGGTCAAAGAAACCTGATAGTAATAGTCAAATTTATGTCAGGTTGGTCAGTTTGTTTCCGAGGGCATGAAACTCTCAAAATCGATAGAAAATAAATAAGATGCGCCGCCTTTTCGTTCGTTCTACCGGCGCATCGTTCTCAAACAGTCGACAACACGAAATTTTCTGCGCTTCTCAGGGTCAACGAAACCTGATAGTCAAAGTCAAATTTATGTCAGGATGTTTAGTTTGTTTCCAAAGCATGAAACTCTCAAAATCGAACAAAAAAATAAGATGCGCCGCCTTTTCGTTCGTTCTACCGGCGCATCGTTCTCAAACAGTCGACAACACTAATTTTTCTGCACTTTTTAGGGTCAAAAAAATCTGAATATAATAGTCAAATTTATGTCAGGATGGTTAGTTTGTTTCCGAGGGCATGAAACTCTCAAAATCGATAGAAAATAAATAAGATGCGCCGCCTTTTCGTTCGGTCTACCGGCGCATCGTTCTCAAACAGTCGACAACACTAATTTTTCTGCACTTTTTAGGGTCAAACAAATCTGAATATAATAGTCAAATTTATGTCAGGATGGTTAGTTTGTTTCCGAGGGCATGAAACTCTCAAAATCGATAGAAAATAAATAAGATGCGCCGCCTTTTCGTTCGGTCTACCGGCGCATCGTTCTCAAACAGTCGACAACACAAATTTTTCTGCGCTCTTCAGGGTCAAAGAAACCTAAAAGTAATAGTCGAATTTATGTCAGGATGGTTAGTTTGTTTCCGAGGGCATGAAACTCTCAAAATCGATAGAAAATAAATAAGATGCGCCGCCTTTTCGTTCGGTCTACCGGCGCATCGTTCTCAAACAGTCGACAACACGAACTTTCCTGCGCTTTTCAGGGTCAAAGAAACCTGATAGTAATAGTCAAATTTATGTCAGAATGGTTAGTTTGTTTCCGAGGGCATGAAACTCTCAAAATCGATAGAAAATAAATAAGATGCGCCGCCTTTTCGTTCGGTCGACCGGCGCATCGTTCTCAAACAGTCGACAACACGACTTTTTCTGCGCTTTTCAGGGTCAAAGAAACCTGATAGTAATAGTCAAATTTATGTCAGGATGGTTAGTTTGTTTTCAAGGGCATGAAATTCTCAAAATGGATAGAAAATAAATAGGATGCACCGCCTTTTCGTTCGGTCTACCGGCGCATCGTCCCAAACAGTCGACAACACGAATTTTTCTGCGCTTTTCAGGGTCAAAGAAACCTGATAGTAATAGTCGAATTTATGTCAGGATGGTTAGTTTGTTTCCGAGGGCATGAAACTCTCAAAATCGATAGAAAATAAATAAGATGCGCCGCTTTTTCGTTCGGTCAACCGGCGCATCGTTCTCAAACAGTCGACAACACGAATTTTTCTGCGCTCTTCAGGGTCAAAGAAACCTAATAGTATTAGTCAAATTTATGTCAGGATGTTTGGTTTGTTTCCGAGGGCATGAAACTCTCAAAATCGATAGAAAACAAATAAGATGCGCCGCCTTTTCGTTCGGTCTACCGGCGCATCGTTCTCAAACAGTCGACAACACGAACTTTTCTGCGCTCTTCAGGGTCAAAGAAACCTAACAGTATTAGTCAAATTTATGTCAGGTTGGTTAGTTTTTTTTCCGAGGGCATGAAACTCTCAAAATCGATAGAAAATAAATAAGATGCGCCGCCTTTTCGTTCGTTCTACCGGCGCATCGTTCTCAAACAGTCTACAACACGATTTTTTCTGCGCTCTTCAGGGTCAAAGAAACCTGATAGTAATAGTCAAATTTATGTCAGGTTGGTCAGTTTGTTTCCGAGGGCATAAAACTCTCAAAATCGATAGAAAATAAATAAGATGCGCCGCCTTTTCGTTCGTTCTACCGGCGCATCGTTCTCAAACAGTCGACAACACGAATTTTTCTGCGCTCTTCAGGGTCAAAGAAACCTAATAGTATTAGTCAAATTTATGTCAGGATGGTTAGTTTGTTTCCGAGGGCATGAAACACTCAAAACCGATAGAAAATAAATAATATGCGCCGCCTTTTCGTTCGGTCTACCGGCGCATCGTTCTCAAACAGTCGACAACACGAATTTTTCTGCGCTCTTCAGGGTCAAAGAAACCTAATAGTATTAGTCAAATTTATGTCAGGATGTTTGGTTTGTTTCCGAGGGCATGAAACTCTCAAAATCGATAGAAAACAAATAAGATGCGCCGCCTTTTCGTTCGGTCTACCGGCGCATCGTTCTCAAACAGTCGACAACACGAGTTTTTCTGCGCTCTTCAGGGTCAAAGAAACCTAACAGTATTAGTCAAATTTATGTCAGGTTGGTTAGTTTTTTTCCGAGGGCATGAAACTCTCAAAATCGATAGAAAACATATAAGATGCGCCGCCTTTTCGTTCGGTCTACCGGCGCATCGTTCTCAAACAGTCGACAACACGATTTTTTCTGCGCTCTTCAGGGTCAAAGAAACCTGATAGTAATAGTCAAATTTATGTCAGGTTGGTCAGTTTGTTTCCGAGGGCATGAAACTCTCAAAATCGATAGAAAATAAATAAGATGCGCCGCCTTTTCGTTCGTTCTACCGGCGCATCGTTCTCAAACAGTCGACAACACGAAATTTTCTGCGCTTCTCAGGGTCAACGAAACCTGATAGTCAAAGTCAAATTTATGTCAGGATGTTTAGTTTGTTTCCAAAGCATGAAACTCTCAAAATCGAACAAAAAAATAAGATGCGCCGCCTTTTCGTTCGTTCTACCGGCGCATCGTTCTCAAACAGTCGACAACACTAATTTTTCTGCACTTTTTAGGGTCAAAAAAATCTGAATATAATAGTCAAATTTATGTCAGGATGGTTAGTTTGTTTCCGAGGGCATGAAACTCTCAAAATCGATAGAAAATAAATAAGATGCGCCGCCTTTTCGTTCGGTCTACCGGCGCATCGTTCTCAAACAGTCGACAACACTAATTTTTCTGCACTTTTTAGGGTCAAACAAATCTGAATATAATAGTCAAATTTATGTCAGGATGGTTAGTTTGTTTCCGAGGGCATGAAACTCTCAAAATCGATAGAAAATAAATAAGATGCGCCGCCTTTTCGTTCGGTCTACCGGCGCATCGTTCTCAAACAGTCGACAACACAAATTTTTCTGCGCTCTTCAGGGTCAAAGAAACCTAAAAGTAATAGTCGAATTTATGTCAGGATGGTTAGTTTGTTTCCGAGGGCATGAAACTCTCAAAATCGATAGAAAATAAATAAGATGCGCCGCCTTTTCGTTCGGTCTACCGGCGCATCGTTCTCAAACAGTCGACAACACGAACTTTCCTGCGCTTTTCAGGGTCAAAGAAACCTGATAGTAATAGTCAAATTTATGTCAGAATGGTTAGTTTGTTTCCGAGGGCATGAAACTCTCAAAATCGATAGAAAATAAATAAGATGCGCCGCCTTTTCGTTCGGTCGACCGGCGCATCGTTCTCAAACAGTCGACAACACGACTTTTTCTGCGCTTTTCAGGGTCAAAGAAACCTGATAGTAATAGTCAAATTTATGTCAGGATGGTTAGTTTGTTTTCAAGGGCATGAAATTCTCAAAATGGATAGAAAATAAATAGGATGCACCGCCTTTTCGTTCGGTCTACCGGCGCATCGTCCCAAACAGTCGACAACACGAATTTTTCTGCGCTTTTCAGGGTCAAAGAAACCTGATAGTAATAGTCGAATTTATGTCAGGATGGTTAGTTTGTTTCCGAGGGCATGAAACTCTCAAAATCGATAGAAAATAAATAAGATGCGCCGCTTTTTCGTTCGGTCTACCGGCGCATCGTTCTCAAACAGTCGACAACACGATTTTTTCTGCGCTCTTCAGGGTCAAAGAAACCTGATAGTAATAGTCAAATTTATGTCAGGTTGGTCAGTTTGTTTCCGAGGGCATGAAACTCTCAAAATCGATAGAAAATAAATAAGATGCGCCGCCTTTTCGTTCGTTCTACCGGCGCATCGTTCTCAAACAGTCGACAACACGAAATTTTCTGCGCTTCTCAGGGTCAACGAAACCTGATAGTCAAAGTCAAATTTATGTCAGGATGTTTAGTTTGTTTCCAAAGCATGAAACTCTCAAAATCGAACAAAAAAATAAGATGCGCCGCCTTTTCGTTCGTTCTACCGGCGCATCGTTCTCAAACAGTCGACAACACTAATTTTTCTGCACTTTTTAGGGTCAAAAAAATCTGAATATAATAGTCAAATTTATGTCAGGATGGTTAGTTTGTTTCCGAGGGCATGAAACTCTCAAAATCGATAGAAAATAAATAAGATGCGCCGCCTTTTCGTTCGGTCTACCGGCGCATCGTTCTCAAACAGTCGACAACACTAATTTTTCTGCACTTTTTAGGGTCAAACAAATCTGAATATAATAGTCAAATTTATGTCAGGATGGTTAGTTTGTTTCCGAGGGCATGAAACTCTCAAAATCGATAGAAATTAAATAAGATGCGCCGCCTTTTCGTTCGGTCTACCGGCGCATCGTTCTCAAACAGTCGACAACACAAATTTTTCTGCGCTCTTCAGGGTCAAAGAAACCTAAAAGTAATAGTCGAATTTATGTCAGGATGGTTAGTTTGTTTCCGAGGGCATGAAACTCTCAAAATCGATAGAAAATAAATAAGATGCGCCGCCTTTTCGTTCGGTCTACCGGCGCATCGTTCTCAAACAGTCGACAACACGAACTTTCCTGCGCTTTTCAGGGTCAAAGAAACCTGATAGTAATAGTCAAATTTATGTCAGAATGGTTAGTTTGTTTCCGAGGGCATGAAACTCTCAAAATCGATAGAAAATAAATAAGATGCGCCGCCTTTTCGTTCGGTCGACCGGCGCATCGTTCTCAAACAGTCGACAACACGACTTTTTCTGCGCTTTTCAGGGTCAAAGAAACCTGATAGTAATAGTCAAATTTATGTCAGGATGGTTAGTTTGTTTTCAAGGGCATGAAATTCTCAAAATGGATAGAAAATAAATAGGATGCACCGCCTTTTCGTTCGGTCTACCGGCGCATCGTCCCAAACAGTCGACAACACGAATTTTTCTGCGCTTTTCAGGGTCAAAGAAACCTGATAGTAATAGTCGAATTTATGTCAGGATGGTTAGTTTGTTTCCGAGGGCATGAAACTCTCAAAATCGATAGAAAATAAATAAGATGCGCCGCTTTTTCGTTCGGTCAACCGGCGCATCGTTCTCAAACAGTCGACAACACGAATTTTTCTGCGCTCTTCAGGGTCAAAGAAACCTAATAGTATTAGTCAAATTTATGTCAGGATGTTTGGTTTGTTTCCGAGGGCATGAAACTCTCAAAATCGATAGAAAACAAATAAGATGCGCCGCCTTTTCGTTCGGTCTACCGGCGCATCGTTCTCAAACAGTCGACAACACGAACTTTTCTGCGCTCTTCAGGGTCAAAGAAACCTAACAGTATTAGTCAAATTTATGTCAGGTTGGTTAGTTTTTTTCCGAGGGCATGAAACTCTCAAAATCGATAGAAAATAAATAAGATGCGCCGCCTTTTCGTTCGTTCTACCGGCGCATCGTTCTCAAACAGTCGACAACACGAATTTTTCTGCGCTCTTCAGGGTCAAAGAAACCTGATAGTAATAGTCAAATTTATGTCAGGTTGGTCAGTTTGTTTCCGAGGGCATGAAACTCTCAAAATCGATAGAAAATAAATAAGATGCGCCGCCTTTTCGTTCGTTTTACCGGCGCATCGTTCTCAAACAGTCTACAACACGATTTTTTCTGCGCTCTTCAGGGTCAAAGAAACCTAAAAGTAATAGTCGAATTTATGTCAGGATGGTTAGTTTGTTTCCGAGGGCATGAAACTCTCAAAATCGATAGAAAATAAATAAGATGCGCCGCCTTTTCGTTCGGTCTACCGGCGCATCGTTCTCAAACAGTCGACAACACTAATTTTTCTGCACTCTTTAGGGTCAAAAAAATCTGAATATAATAGTCAAATTTATGTCAGGATGGTTAGTTTGTTTCCGAGGGCATGAAACTCTCAAAATCGATAGAAAATAAATAAGATGCGCCGCCTTTTCGTTCGGTCTACCGGCGCATCGTTCTCAAACAGTCGACAACACAAATTTTTCTGCGCTCTTCAGGGTCAAAGAATCCTAAAAGTAATAGTCGAATTTATGTCAGGATGGTTAGTTTGTTTCCGAGGACATGAAACTCTCAAAATCGATAGAAAATAAATAAGATGCGCCGCCTTTTCGTTCGGTCTACCGGCGCATCGTTCTCAAACAGTCGACAACACGAACTTTCCTGCGCTTTTCAGGGTCAAAGAAACCTGATAGTATTAGTCAAATTTATGTCAGAATGGTTAGTTTGTTTCCGAGGGCATGAAACTCTCAAAATCGATAGAAAATAAATAAGATGCGCCGCCTTTTCGTTCGGTCGACCGGCGCATCGTTCTCAAACAGTCGACAACACGAACTTTCCTGCGCTTTTCAGGGTCAAAGAAACCTGATAGTAATAGTCAAATTTATGTCAGAATGGTTAGTTTGTTTCCGAGGGCATGAAACTCTCAAAATCGATAGAAAATAAATAAGATGCGCCGCCATTTCGTTCGGTCTACCGGCGCATCGTTCTCAAACAGTCGACAACACGACTTTTTCTGCGCTTTTCAGGGTCAAAGAAACCTGATAGTCATACTCAAATTTATGTCAGGATGGTTAGTTTGTTTTCAAGGGCATGAAATTCTCAAAATGGATAGAAAATAAATAGGATGCACCGCCTTTTCGTTCGGTCTACCGGCGCATCGTCCCAAACAGTCGACAACACGAATTTTTCTGCGCTTTTCAGGGTCAAAGAAACCTGATAGTAATAGTCGAATTTATGTCAGGATGGTTAGTTTGTTTCCGAGGGCATGAAACTCTCAAAATCGATAGAAAATAAATAAGATGCGCCGCCTTTTCGTTCGGTCTACCGGCGCATCGTTCTCAAACAGTCGACAACACGACTTTTTCTGCGCTTTTCAGGGTCAAAGAAACCTGATAGTCATACTCAAATTTATGTCAGGATGGTTAGTTTGTTTTCAAGGGCATGAAATTCTCAAAATGGATAGAAAATAAATAGGATGCACCGCCTTTTCGTTCGGTCTACCGGCGCATCGTCCCAAACAGTCGACAACACGAATTTTTCTGCGCTTTTCAGGGTCAAAGAAACCTGATAGTAATAGTCGAATTTATGTCAGGATGGTTAGTTTGTTTCCGAGGGCATGAAACTCTCAAAATCGATAGAAAATAATTAAGATGCGCCGCCTTTTCGTTCGGTCTACCGGCGCATCGTTCTCAAACAGTCGACAACACGAAATTTTCTGCGCTTTTCAGGGTCAAAGAAACCTGATAGTCATACTCAAATTTATGTCAGGATGGTTAGTTTGTTTTCAAGGGCATGAAATTCTCAAAATGGATAGAAAATAAATAGGATGCACCGCCTTTTCGTTCGGTCTACCGGCGCATCGTCCCAAACAGTCGACAACACGAATTTTTCTGCGCTTTTCAGGGTCAAAGAAACCTGATAGTGATAGTCGAATTTATGTCAGGATGGTTAGTTTGTTTCCGAGGGCATGAAACTCTCAAAATCGATAGAAAATAAATAAGATGCGCCGCCTTTTCAATCGGTCTACCGGCGCATCGTTCTCAAACAGTCGACAACACGACTTTTTCTGCGCTTTTCAGGGTCAAAGAAACCTGATAGTCATACTCAAATTTATGTCAGGATGGTTAGTTTGTTTTCAAGGGCATGAAATTCTCAAAATGGATAGAAAATAAATAGGATGCACCGCCTTTTCGTTCGGTCTACCGGCGCATCGTCCCAAACAGTCGACAACACGAATTTTTCTGCGCTTTTCAGGGTCAAAGAAACCTGATAGTAATAGTCGAATTTATGTCAGGATGGTTAGTTTGTTTCCGAGGGCATGAAACTCTCAAAATCGATAGAAAATAAATAAGATGCGCCGCCTTTTCGTTCGGTCTACCGGCGCATCGTTCTCAAACAGTCGACAACACGACTTTTTCTGCGCTTTTCAGGGTCAAAGAAACCTGATAGTAATAGTCAAATTTATCTCAGGATGGTTAGTTTGTTTCCGAGGGCATGAAACTCTCAAAATGGATAGAAAATAAATAAGATGCGCCGCCTTTTCGTTCGGTCTACCGGCGCATCGTTCTCAAACAGTCGACAACACGAATTTTTCTGCGCTTTTCAGGGTCAAAGAAACCTGATAGTAATAGTCAAATTTATCTCAGGATGGTTAGTTTGTTTTCGAGGGCATGAAACTCTAAAAATGGATAGAAAATAAATAGGATGCACCGCCTTTTCGTTCGGTCTACCAGCGCATCGTTCTCAAACAGTCGACAACACGAATTTTTATGCGCTCTTCAGGATCAAAGGAACCTGATAATTTTAGTCACATTCATGTCAGGATGGTTAGTTTGTTTCCGAGGGCATGAAACTCTCAAAATCGATAGAAAATAAATAAGATGCGTCGCCTTTTCGTTCGGTCTACCGGCGCATCGTTCTCAAACAGTCGACAACACTAATTTTTCTGCGTTTTTCAGGGTCAAAGAAACCTGATAGTAATAGTCAAATTTATGTCAGGATGGTTAGTTTGTTTCCGAGGGCATGAAACTCTCAAAATCGATAAAAAAAAAAATAAGATCCGACGCAACAGTCCACAACCACATTATTTATGCGCTCTTCAGCAACCTGATGGATGGTCATCACGTGTTGTAGGACGAGCCCTCCAAAAGTAGCGAGTGCGGAAGGAGTTGGACATGCAGATTGACTCTTCGAATGATTGCGTGACATTTCCGAACCCTTTATATTTGAATAAAAGAGGATGTCGGATGTGCGAGGTGAATGGAGTGGAAGGAGGAGGAAGGGAGATGGAAGACAGATGGAAGACACTAGTCTAACCCACCTTTTTTGGGCAGGAAAGTAGAATCCATGATTTCGTGACACAAGAAGATACAGTCATACAGTTTTGTGTTTTCTGAGAAAATAGGGTACAAATAGGATACAGTTTGCAAGAATATGTTGTTTGTGATTGTGTGCGAGCAAGTGCGAGGTTGCTGGGCTGGTGAAAGTAGAAAGATGTATGGGTGTATTGGAATGTTGTCGATTCTCTTTACAGAAGCTAATTATCGAGTCACTCGATCCGTTCCGGTAATATCCGGTTTGAAACGTATGAATATTATTTCGTATGATCATAAGCTATTACATACCACTAATGTGTTTGTGCAATCTATTAATCGATACTTGATCAGAATTTGCGGCGGTCGGTCGGGTGCATTTCTCGCTCCGCCGGCCGTCGCCGCCGCAAGTTCTGGAATCCTCCGTGAGAAACGCTGGGCCCGCGCGGAGTAGCCAACATGGAAGTCAGCAACGCTAGCACGAGGATATAGGATCCCTATTGGCACTATGTGGAGTGGACATCGTTCCTTGCGGTCAGTTGTAGCCCGCATTTCTGCACAGAGATGGTTACTGGAGTAGCCGCGTATTTGGATTATCGATGGATATCGATCCATTATCGACATATACGTCAATATTGGTTCAATGATACGGCTGTGATTCCGAATAAACATTTGATTTTGATTAATTGATCGATATTGATTATTTCCCAAATCGTCCAGAAGTATAATAAATCCGTTTATATAAAACGAGGTCGAGTTTGAAACTCGCAAAAAGAGTATAAGACGCACACGTTTCCAGAGAGTACACGAGACAAGAAAAGATGAAAACAGGGAGCAATACATCCATTGATCTGATACGAATCTATACTACACCTTCTACAAAACACTTACAAAACATGAATTAGCACAGAGAGAAATCAGTCTATCACTATGTGACTCACAAGAGAGACGCGTGGGAAAGTGGGAGGAGTCATCGAGTGGGCGGTGCGAGAGGGGGCGTGGTCGTCTCGTGAAATGCCGGTTCGCAAGAGGGAGTGTCGAATAGCGCGTGCATCGTTCGAGACGATCGAGAGTGTGAGGGAGTGAGAGATGAGAGAGTGCGTGGGCGGAAGGGAAGGACTGAAACACATGAATGACAACTTAAAAACACAAATTGACACCAATAACACGACTATTAACATTATTAACAAAATGCGAAACACTGCTAACAAAAAAGTGCCTAAACGTGAAAAACACATAAGTGATAAACACGCACCTGGCTAGTCGACTGGCTGACATCGAAGATGCTCCCATCTATCCGCGGTATCCGTTCTCCTTGCCATTCTCCTTCGCAGCGTGTCCGTTCGCGCGCGGAGAGATGACCGGCGTTGACCTAAACAAGAAAACAGTGAGCATTTCACGACCAACAAAAACAGACTCTTAGCCTGCAAACAGTGCAAACTATGTGTGTGGTCCAAGCATTTCTGACAATCCCCGAAGCAATATCAGAATGTAATACGTTTCAAACCGATAATGAATCATTCATTAAAAAAATCTCCTTCTTTTAATATCGAGAATAGTAAAGAAATATACAACTATAGTGGGATTGGATCCTATATGCCATCCTGTGACATTTCACATGTTGTGCAGTTTTGTGCAACACAACATGTATGTCATCAAATATCCAAAACGCTTCCAAGAGTAGGAATCGAACCCGTGGACAGGCCGCAGCGATTGTGCGCTGGCGGCGCACACTACCACTGCACCATAGAGGCAGTGGTTAAGAGATCGAAGAGAGAGTCCATATAGTTTCACTGGTCTCTTCAGTGTACAATAATGAGAGATAACGAGCAAACACATCTGCGAGATTCAATGACTTCTCAGTATGAGCCTCGATGGCGCAGTGGTAGAGCGCGCCGCGAGCTGCCCAAGGGTTCGATTCCCTTTCACAAAGCGTTTTGGATATTTGAAGACATACACGTTGTGTTGCACGAAACTGCACAACATGTGAAATGTCACGGATGGCATATAGGATCCAATCCCAGTATATTCATCTACAGCTCATAATATGTTTCACAATTCTACTGTATCACCAAGATATATTACAGTCAATAATTGAACAGACACTTCCGTTATCACCTTCTTTCAACCTCAACACTCGCTTCCACCTACACATCTACTCCGACTACTCCACCCTTTCTCTCCCCCTCCTCCCTCCCTCCCTCTCCCTCTTCCCCCTCCCTCTCTCTGTCTCTCCCCCCCTCTCTCTCCCTCTCTCCCTTCCCTTCTCCCCTCTCCCTCCCTCTCTCTGTCTCTCTCCCCCCTCCCTCCTCTGTCTCTCTCTCTCTCTCTCTCTCTCCCTCTCCCTCTCTCTCTCTCTCTCTCTCTCTCTCTCTCTCCTCTCCCTCCCTCTTCGCTCTCTCCCCCTCCTTCCTTCTCCCTCCTCCTTCCCACTCCCTCTCTCCCTCCCTTCCCTTCTCCTCTCTCTCTCTCCCCTCCCCGTTCCCTCTCTCCCTCCCTCTCTCTCTCTCTCCCGCGCCCGCCCACCTCCCTCCTTCCCCCCCCCACCTGGCCGACTTTCCGGCTCTCCTGTCCACGTGTTGGATGTACTTCCGGGCGCGCGTCAGCAGAAACACCGACAGACACGTCGCGATAACAGACTTGCACCATGTTGATGTTCTGCAAACGTTCTCGATTGATTCAGTGTTATTAATTCAATTATTCAATCCACCAATTATAATCCCTTCCCCTTTATCCTTCTAGTCATTGCCAGGATAATTACAGAATTACGGAAAAGTTAACTACAGTAAATCAATATATCCTTCCATCTCTCCTCTACCAGTCATTGTACATGCGAGGATCGAAGGAAAAGTAATAACCGGTAATAACAATATAAACAATAACCAGTATCCCTCTCACTTGTTGGGCAGGAGCGCCTTGACGACGACCGCCATCAGCAGACTGCCAAAGTTGAACATGGTCGACGCCAGCACACTGAAAGCGCGCCAATGTGTAATGAGAGTGGAATATCAAGTCATGTGAGAGAAAATCAAAACAAATCGTGAGACTCATGAAAGTGGAAAATCAGGTTACCACAACAGGCACGTTTCACGAGTCAATGATCGTTTATATTACTGCTTCTTTATAATTGTAAGTTTATTTCGCCGGCAATAACGTTATTGAAGATCATATAACGACGCAGTCATATAACGAAAAAAGGAACCAAGATATAGATAGTTAGATTGACATTCTTTCACTTTAAACCAAAAATAGTTCATAAAAAATAGTTCACCACTCCGTACCTGAACTCGACGCGGTCCCACGGCTTGCATCCCCGCGCCACATGCGGTCTGAAGTAGACGTAGAAGCCGAGGCCGAGGTTGGCATTGAAGAGGATCGTGTTCGACACGGCCAGGTCGCCGACGGGGAACAGTCTGGACACGGTGAGGTTTGAGGTTTGAGGTTTGAGTCTACACTCTACATGGTGATTGTTTTTTGTTAGCATGAATTTTTACCAGGTCACCGACAGGGAACAAGGTGAGAGGTGGGGTTTGCGACTGTTAAAAGTTCTGTTAAAACGTGTAAGATCTGTTTAATCAGTTGTCGCCGACAGGGAACAGCCTGCAAAGATGGGGGTGGGGTGGGGGGTTGAGTTTGAGTCTCTTTTTTGGTTTTTGTATTGCCAGGTCATCCACGGGGAACAACCTGTATGAGAGAGGGGTGGGGTTTGAGGTTTGAGTCTACACTCTACATGGTGTTTGTTTTTGTTGGCATGAATTTTTTCACGAGGTCCCCGACCGAGAACAGTCTGCAAGGATGTGAAGAGGATGTGAAGAGTAGACACGGTTCTATTGAGGTTGATTGTGGATTGGATTGTGTGTTGTGATCACTCCGAATGATTGGATCACAGCAACTGACATAAAGTTGAACACTAACATCTTCCTCCAACTCAATGATTGTTTGTGTGATACGAATGTAATTCGCAAAAACAACATGCATCTGCACTTTCATTCAGCCAGTCTTTCGTTAAGCAATCCACCACCAATATGCTTCACTGTTATATTGACTAGCGCATAACATCGCATCCAACAATGGTGATTATCCGATTCTCCGGAAAAAACACATCTCTGACAAACATCCGCTCGTTGCGGAACCATCACAAAAAACGCACACTACATGCTACACTAACAAAACACCTAAACGTCCGCAGAAAACGTATCGGATCAGTATGCAGTGACGAATTTCTCGATTTTTTTTTCAAATTGGCACCAAAGCATCTGAATACGTATCTGACAAGCTGGCAATACTTGAACATTTCAATAATACTATAATTCAAAACCGTCACGAAACCGCACCTGCTGACGATACTCGGGCTGAATATGTGGACGGCGAATAGTGAATGTGAGAGGGCGCCGCTGGCGGGGAGGTAGTGGCCGAGCAGGGACTGCGTCGACACGGGAGGCAGCCAGCCACGCCACCCACTCCACACTGACATCTGAGAAGACGGGAGATCAGACAACGCAGAGACACGCGCATGTGTGAAGACGTCAATATGCAATCAGACATCAGACAAGAGACAGCCAACCCACTACACACTGACATCTCAAGGACCGTTTATATTTCACAACGACGTTTTCCTAGGTTTCGATGCGCGCCAAGTTGAAGCGACGTGACATCATATACGCAGAGACAGTGAATCAGACAATGATAACGAAACGGAGATTTATTCTAACAGTTGGACAACGTATAGACAGTAATTCACGCATATGTGTTTTTTTAATTCACGCACATCAATCAAACAAGACACGACGCGTTCGACAAAACACGAAGAAGATCAGACATGACGCATGAATGACAAACGTAAACATACACTTCTCGATCAGACAATGATGCATTTACACGCAACAGACAATGCGCATGCGCAGTATGAAACCAGTAATGTTGGAAGTCTGGAACATTCTACCCGCGAGTCGCGATCGCAAGTCGCAAGAAGACATTGCTCGACACATTTCACTGCACTGTTCGGCGCGCAGCCAACGATTCACAGAACATGCCCGATTCCGCAGCTGCGTGGGTGAAAAAAGAAAAGGAAAGAACTCGACACGCGCCTACGCCAGAGAAAGGAGAAGGAGAAGAGCAAAGTGCACGGAAAAGAGAAGTGATCACATGCGAAATCTACGCGAGACACGCGAACAACAGGGAAACACCCGCACGCTATTCTCTCTCTCACTTCTCACCCCTCCCTCCCTTCTCTCTCTCACTCTCTCTTTCTCTCCTCACCAATCAATGCTTGCTATTTTATGCCATCTCGCCAGCTTCCACACGTCGCTGCTCGATTAGATAGCACTGTGTTTCTAGGGCCCGCCTTATCGTGAATAGTTTCGAAACTTGCCGAGAGAGAGAGAGAGAGAGAGAGAGAGGCGCATAAATAACATTGATAGAGTGAGAAGTGGTGAGAGAGAGAGCGATGGGCAGCCGAAGATCAACGCATATGTGCACGAAAAATCAAAACGGCAAGGTGTGAGCAGTGCCGTTTTTCGCGCCTCAAATAGCGTTGCGATCAGGTTTCGCGAAAATGGATTGGCAAAGCAACGGTGCAATGCGATACATCGGAGTGGAGTGAGAAAGCTGCTGGGGCAGCATACTCCTATCTAACCTCGCCCCCGCACAACCACTTGAAACTGAACCGCCCCCTGTGTGTTTCCAACATTGATTCACCTAAATAAACATCATGTTATGTGATATATTGATAGCCGACGCCGGTAACGCAAACAAACCCCTCTCATGATTGGATGAACGATTGACGACCAATCAATTTTAACGACTTCTCGCGTAAACACGATAAGAAGGACAAGCACTCAAGTGCTTTCTACCACGTCAAAATACGTGATGTCATAATCACAAATATGAGAAAGAGAAGAGGCGCACGCGTTGCGAAAAACCGAAAGAGCGTTGCATGTTCGCGGCGCAAACTGATAGCGGGAGCGAAAGAGCGGACGAGGGAAAGTAAATACCGGGTAGAGAGGCGGTTCGAAAACGCGTTACACATTCTACGATTCCATTAAATAAAAAGAAAACAAACAAAAAGCGCAGACGCGGTGAGTGTAAATCGACGAAAAAAGAGGCGCCAACATAACAGTGAGAAATGTCAATACTGCAGCAAAAGTGCACGCACACCGAGACACTATACCATTATCACCAACGAGCGCGCGGAAATTCGATTACCGCAGTAACCAAACAGCAAATGGCCACATCTTCACCACATACCTCTCAGGTGCGAGGTTGATCGATCACAGCGATAAACCGCATAAGTAGAGTAAGACAGAGTGGATCAAGGCCGCTCTCGCACCGAGAGGCACCGGTACATTGAAGGCGAACCGCGCTCCCGGATATCTCTCTCTGATTGATTCGCTATCACGTCTATCAACAAAGGAGACACGACGTTGATGAATGAGCCGACGCGAACGTCCGCGCGCAATCAATCAATATACAAATCACACTTCGTCATTGCGTCAAGTATGAAACAACATACAATGTCGTCTTCTCTCTCTCTTTCTCTCACGAGTCAAGAGCGACACCTGACTAAGCCCGCCGAACAACAGAAAGAAAGGGAGAACGGAACGCTTGCATGCACTCTGCAACTCGGGACGCAAACATTCCAATCACTGATAGGCTCTCTGATAGGATCAGCCGCGATCGCCCAACTGCCGAGCTTGTTTTCAAGTGGATCAGCGAACCAATAAAAAGACCCGGCGCCAGGAACTCGGAACAAATTCCCACATCACACATACTCGTTCCAATGCCTATCAGATGACAGCGTTCCAAAATACATTTATCCTTACAACCAAAACACACACTGGGACTGGGTAGAAACATGAAACGTGAGCAGACAAGAGAGAGTGACAACCGTGATAGCATAACAACATAGAGAGAGATCCTCGTCAACAATCCATCTCCCCTCTGCCTTTCTACGCGAATCGCACCCCGTGGCAGCTCCGCAGCGTGCGGTTATCATAGCCCGCAACAATCACTCCATCCTGAAAACACATTCGAATCATTCAAGCTCTGTGGACAGAGTACCTCAAACCCCATTAAAGTCCACACCTACAGTACCCCTACACCTACAGTACCTTGACGGCAAAGGCGGCGCATCCGATGGCACTTGCGGGCCAGATGGACCAGGGTCGGATCGAGGCGGCGAGGGAGGGCGACAGCCACACGGGGGTGCGCGACGAGGTGCACGACGAACTGGAAGAACCAAGATTACAATACACCTACCGTATCCTCGATATTACATATTACAGTACTTCTACGGTATCCTCAGAATTACCTCTAGCGTATCCTCAAAATAACAGTACCTCTATCCTGGACACATCATAGACAGTACTCAAGCACACCGTAATTCGCAATCATAACATCTAGTACCACAACACCATAATATCCATGACTATTCACAGGCGTTTCATATGTGACGCATCCTAGTGATGTAATACATTCGTGTGCACCTTACAGTACTCCTCCCATATCCCGCACTCGTATCACACTCACACATCGTAATACAACACTATTCACCCTACCGTACTCCCACCGCACACTCACAATGCGTATCCGTTCACCCCCGTGGCGTCAATGTGCAGCAGCTGTCCGTCCGCGGAGGCGCAGATGAGGCTGTCGGCGCACGAGGGGTGGAAGGCGATCTGCAGAGGGGAGAATAGGAGAGGGAATGGGGAGTCAGCTACTCCATATTCAATCGAGGAAGCAGGAACACTTCGGCCCAGGAGAGATAGTGTAAGAGATAGTGTAAGAGATAGAGTGAGAGAGAGAGAGAGAGTGAGAGAGAGAGAGAACAAGAGAGAGGGAGGGAGAGAGAGAGTGATAAAGAGAGAAAGAGTGAGAGTGAAAGAGAGGGAGAGATAGAGAGAGAGAGAGAGAGAGATAGAGACAGACAGAGACGACCCACCTCAACCACCGCCTCCCCGAACAGGTCGAACGTGGAGATGTTGGGCACATCCATGGCGCGCACGTCCGCAAAGCCAATGTCGCCCGACTCGCAGCCGAACGCAAACTGAAACGGCCAATTCAAAGTACAGTTATCTGAAAACTACAATTTCACTTCCATTACGGTAACACTAAAAGAGCACTACGTTTTCACTTTCAAAATACAGTAACCTGAAAAAGCACTACAATTTGTGTTTTTCAAAGTACAGTATCCCGATACGCTACAATTTCAAAGTACAGTAACCCTCACCAGGTTGGCCTGCGCGGGATGCACGCCGAGTGCCGTGATAGCGTCGAGTTGGCGGCGGCTCGGAACGATCGCCACCTAAACGGGCGACTCCCTCTCTCTCTCTCTCTCTCTCTCTCTCTCTCCCTCCCTCCCTCTCTCTCTCTCCTCCTCTCTCTCCCTCCCTCTCTCTCTCTCTCCCCTCCCCCTCTCTCTCTCCCCTCCTCCCTCTCTCTCTCTCTCTCTCTCTCTCTCTCTCCCTCCCTCTCTCTCTCTCTCTCCCCTCTCCCCCTCCTCTCTCTCTCTCCCTCCTTCTCTCTCCTTCCCTCCCTCCCTCCCTCTCCCTCCCTCCCTCCCTCTCTCTCTCCCTCCTCTCTCTCTCCCTCCCTCCCTCTCTCCCCTCCTCTCTCTCTCCCTCCTTCTCTCTATATCTCTCTCTCCCTCCCTCCCTCTCTCTCTCCCTCCTCTCTCTCTCCCTCCCCCCTCTCTCCCCTCCTCTCTCTCTCCCTCCTTCTCTCTATATCTCTCCCTCCCTCCCTCTCTCTCCCCCTCCTCCCTCTCTCTCTCTCTCCCCTCCCCTCTCTCTCCCTCCCTCCCTCCCTCTCTCTCCCCTCCTCTCCCTCTCTCTCCCCTCCTCTCCCTCCCTCTCTCTCTCTCCCTCTCCCTCCCTCCCTCTCCCTCCCTCCCTCTCTCTCTCCTCCTCTCTCTCTCTCCCTCCCTCCCTCCCTCCCTCTCTCCCCCTCCCTCCCTCCACCCACCGGCCGCTCGGCCTTGGCGCGCACGTCCCACAGGAAGATCTGTCCCGCGTGGTGGCCGCTCACCAACACAGAACCGCCGCCGATCGAGGCGAGACACTGCACCCCGGACTGCCACTGAAAGGAGAGATGAGAGAGTGAGAGGGGGAGAGTGGGAGGGGGAGAGAGAGAGACAGAGAGACAGAGAGACAGAGAGAGATGCAGAGAGACAGAGAGACAGAGAGACAGAGAGAGAGAGACAGGGAGACAGAGAGACAGAGAGACAGAGAGACAGAGAGACAGAGAGACAGCGAGACAGAGAGACAGAGAGACAGAGAGACAGAGACAGAGACAGAGAGACAGAGAGAGACAGAGAGACATAGAGACAGAGAGACAGAGAGACAGAGAGACAGAGACAGAGACAGAAGTACACAGACCCCCCCCCGTACCTTGGTCATCTCCGTCACCGCGCCGCTCTCCGCGTCCCACCGCACGATGCCGCCGTTCGAGCCGCCGCTCACCACACCGCCGTCCAGGGAGCACACCTGCAGAGAAAGGGTAAGAGTGCACTCTTCCATTTATGGAAAGAATGGAAACTACTTGTCACTTAGTCGTTGTGAGTCAAGAGCAAGATTCTTGTCTTGTTTACGGCCGATTCTATACGAGTAGTGAAATAACCACAACACCAACTATATCAACAACTATTGCTAACATAAACTAGGCGTGCGAGTATGCGCAACGCACTGCCTCCCAGCCGCCCACGCACCGATCTTGCACAACACTCTCATAACACTACTCCTCCCCCCACCCACCGCCATGGCCTCTCCCGCCCCGTGCATCTGCTGGCTGGTCGTCTCCACGCGCACGCTCACCCCGTCCACAGAGGCCACCGCGACGCGCCCGCTCTGCAGGGCAACTGCCACGCGGGGAGACGGGGTGGGCAGCACGCTGGAAAGGGGAAACCTCTTATACTCAACTGGTGTATCATATTCTTTCAGTAATCGAAAATACTCTGGCAAAAGGAATTATTCAAATGGTGACATCCACTTTTCCAGATGACAGAGAACTAAACAGTAGACACTCTAGAAAGACATCATTCAATTGGTGCCATCATTATTCTTCATTAAATCAAAATTCTTCTCGCAAAATCACGAACAACTTCCCTGTTATCCACAGTAATACGATCGCATGATGTACTTATAAAATAAATCTAGCGATTCGAGAAACTAATTCCCGTAAATCCGTAAAAATCCCAATTTCACTTATTCGCCTCATTCGCCTCGCAATTTCATGAAACAATGTCCAATCAGTCCAAACCAGACCAGAAACTCCAGAATGAGAAAACGCATTCACCACATCAGATCACCCATCATTGTAAGCCGGAATTATTTAATAAACAAACAAACTTTAAAAACAAACAAAGCTAACTTTCATGGCGTAAACAAATCAGGCTGATAAACAACAAATAAACAAACAAACACCCCACCCACCACATGGCATTCGGCTCGCCGTCCAGCTTGGCACTCGAGCGGGCTGCGAACACATCACGGGAGGCGGAGGGCGCATCGGACCACGCCTAAGCAATTCAATCAAATCATCAAATTCAATTTCCAATACCGAATAAAAATGCTGAATGTGTATTGAGATTCTGGATAAACTTTTTGATTTGATTTGATTTGAATATAACCAAACATTCACAACTAACTATACATCAGTCAACTCGGGAGGAAGTGCAAAAGTAGGAACATGCAAATGCAAAACGCGCTATAGCGAAGATTCGTTTAATGCGACTTTCTTTCTCGCACCCACCACAATTCGAAAGGACGGAAGTGCATAGTACGAAAATGGGAAGGACAGAGAAACCGAGTTTAAAAAAAGATTCGTTTGATGTGATCCCACCACAATCTGCCTGCTTGCTCCTCCCTCGAGGGTGACGAGCTGACTCGCCGACTCCTGGCCCACGAAAGCCACGGCGCGAACACTGCCCGCCGTAGACTGAGACTCCCACCTGATGGTAAACAATGTAAACAACAACACACAAACAACCAAGCCAACCTCACTCCCACCTGGTCAATAGGAGTAAAAAAGGTAAACAACAAACAAATAACCTAGCAAACCTCGACTCCCATTAAAGAATAGTAAACAAGGTAAACAACAAACACATAACATAGCGACCAGGTCAAAGAAGAGTAAACAAGTAAACAACAACAAACAAGCAAACCTGGCGCTAGCGGTGGACGCGACCACCTTGTCCTCGCCGAATTCGCTGGCAGTCATAGACTTGTGCGACATGGGACCGGCAAACGAAGTCGCCATGCTAGGATTACTGTATTTCAAAAACAGAAAGTATTTGAGAATAGGAAACAGGTATCGCTCATGGCTCGTAAACCAAATAAAACAGCCCTTTCACACAATCAACCGACCAATCAAAAAATCTTTTTTATCATCACATCGTTTCATACATACTCTGTAAATCAACATCAAAATGGACAAAAAAAAGATGAGAGAGAAAACCACCAATATTGCAACAATGCGAAATACACAAAAAAAAGATAGCAGTGCTCGAAGACTACAAATGAGTGCGTATACCAATTGAAGTACTCTCAAAATGACTTGCATATCCACGTTTGCATTTCAAAAACAATCATCTATCCTCTGTGTCAACAATATAGAATCACGCACATATCACTCTCACTCATGGTCGATCGACCCGTCGAGTCCGAATACACTCACTACGCACTAATCAATACCAATCACTCAATCCATCCATACAAAAAAAACACAGACTCTCTGTACACGATATAGCAATATGAGGTGGATATGTGGTGATGGTGAGTGGAAGAGTGGGGGTCATCTAATGAGATCACTGTAGGCTGCTTGTCAGTCAGAGACAGAGACAGAATGGGGGTATCGGGCATGGCTCGGAAACAGCCCTGTCTCTGTCTCTCACAATGAGGGACAGAGTGACAGAGACTCGCGCTGCTCGCCTCTCCTTCTGCCTCCCGTCTCTCACAGTGAGGTGAGGGACAGAGGGACAGAGATGCTCGCCTCGCTCACAGAGACAAGGAGAAAGTCTGCTCGCCTCCCTCCCTCCCTCCCCGTCTCTCTCACAGCCCGACCAGCTCGGCAAACAAGTTGTCCCGCGGCACCATGTCGAACACTTGCAGCATCTGCATGTTCTCCTTAGACTTGTGCGCGTGCAACTGAAATACAGAGTAGTTTCACAAATGGCGTTTGAGGTAGATACTAGGTACAAAACATTTTTTTTCTTCACCGTCATAAAAACGTTTCACTCATTACCATTTCCCATCATACACAAAATTTACGACAATGTTGATCGCGAAATGGTACAAAACACCACCCTGATACTGCTGATAATCGAAAACAGTCTCAAACACATTTCACCCACTCCATTACCCCCATACACACAATTAACGGCAATGTGCATCCAGAAGTAGTACAAACTACAAAACCACCACCCAATTCAATCACTCATATACCATACACCACAACAAAAGGCAATTAAAGGTACAGTGGCGCATTATTTTGACCCCCCGTGCCATATTTGATCCATGAAAACGTAAAATAAACAAAAATTGAACGATATGAGGCCGTTAGAGCGTTACCCAGACAATTACCCAAGTCAGTTGGGTATCGGAAAGTTCAAACTTGCGCCATTTAGTAATGGAGCGCTGTAATTCGAAATGTGATTCAAGTTGGTCGCGATAATTTCAAAACGGGCGCGAAACTGCCTGGAACATGTGCAATTATTTTCGAAATGAGCTGTTTTCTTATGTTTATGATGTTTTTATTTGTTTTATTATGAATAACTCATGTAACACTTTCATTTAGTTGTATGCATCACAATCATGTTAGTGCGGCTTGTTGTATCGCTCGTTTTTGCGTTGGTTTCCGACAATTTCATTGGTATTTATCCCATGTTTTGTAGTTTTGTATTGTTGCATGTACGTAATTTGTTTGTCAGTTATATATTCGCCACCTATTCAATGTTAATTGAGTGTGATTGCAGTGCCGGTTCGTTGCGTGCTGATTGGAGCTGCGCCGCCTGGCCGCGGAGCGCGAGCAGTGCGCCCTCAGTGCACCCGTCGCTCACCCCTCTTCCCACGTAGTACTCAAGTGAGTGTGTTTCCAGTGTGTAACGTTTGTTTCCTGTGTGTAATGTTCGATGAATGTGTATAATGTTGTTGTTTCTTTATTGATGCATGACGTTTGATATGTTCAATTCCAGCGCGAGTTACTGTGCGTGCTGCCCACCGAGCCGGCCTGCCTCTCCATCTTCAACCGCCTCTCCCCAATCACGTGAGTATAACCTTATGTTTATGTGTTCATAAGTACACCTGCTGTTTAGATTGCGCCGTCACGATGTTCGCTCCGAGCCTCAAGATCTCAAGATCGCCGAGATCCTCAAGATGGAGCAGTATTCGCCAAATGTTTGTTACTACCGTTTTCTGCTTTTTACGTTTGTAAATTGTGTCTCTTGTTATTATGTATATACCAGTATGTTCGACAAGTTTATGTTGACATATAACAGATCGTGATAAATGTAATTGAACGTGCGGCTGGGCATGTCGTGTGGTTGCATGTTGCATTTCGGAAAGGTACGATGTGAAACATATATATTCTGTTCGTTGAAATGCGATGCATTCGCACTGGTATTATTAGCGCTTTCGATAAAAAGAGTGCAAACCCGGCGCGTCTCACACGCTGGCGGCGGCTGGGCTATATAAGCGACGCATGAGAGTCACTTACAGACAGACGAACGGATTCTATGTGAAACATACAATCTCCCTTTTCGTTTGTTCGTGTTGCTTTCGCACCGGTGTTATCAGCGTTTTCTTCATCCATCACCTCGTTGATCTCTATGGCTCAAGTGGTTAGTGAGATGGCTGGTGATCTGAAGGTCGCGGGTTCCAGTCCTCCCTCCCCGTTTTGCGAATATAACTGTTCTTCACACAGCGCAATAATACGCGCGAAATTTGAAAATTTCATTACCCAACGGCTCTACTAAACGCCCCTGTTCCTTTAACATCAAAAAGGGGCAAAATGCCACCAAAACCTCCTCACTCACCCTGATGCTGCTGATGATCAGTAGTAGATTGCCGAGGCGGACCTCGGGCGGGTCTCGGTCACTCGCCTCGTTGTCGTACGCCACCATCAGATCGCGCATCACTCGGTTGCGGAGGTCGGTCACCACATCACGAGTCGCCGGCTCCAGCTCCGGGGTGCCTGGGCAGCGAGAGGGTTATCTCCCTCTCTCTCTCCCTCTCTCTCTCTCTCCATCTCTCTCTCCCCTCTTCACCTCTTCTCTCTCCCCCCTCTCTCCCCCACTCTCCTCCCCTCTCCCCTTCCTCCCTTCTCATATTTCTCCCCCTCTCTATCCTCCCCCTATCCCTTCCCTCTCTCCTCTCCCTCTCTCTTCCCCCCATCTCTCTCTCCCTCTCCCCCCTCTCTCTCCCTCTCCCCTCTTTCTCCTTCCCTCTCTCTCTCTTCCCCTCCCTCCCTCTCTCCCCCCCCCCCCACTCACTCGGATCCAGCAGCAGCACGGCCGCCAGCCCCACCATCTCCGTGTAGCTAATGTCGAGCAGCTGCATCTGATGCCCCACAATGTCCATCGCGTGCTGGAACGACGGAAGGAACAGCCTGCAAAGATGTAATACAGCTTTATAATGTTGTATAATATTGTATTGTTCTTGTTTTATAATGTCGCATCGATTGTTTATTCAAATCAAATCAATCAAATCAATTGTTTATTATTCGTACATTATTACGTTACGAGATATATGAATATCACTTATCATGCTAGCCCGTTGCGAATATGATTCACAAACTATTACAGCCAGAATCATGCATAATACACAACAATGACTTGTCGCTTGTCGCAACGAGAAAATACACAACACTCACTTGATGGCCGTCTTCTTGTCGAGGTTCAACGCCTTCATGATCTTCTCGTCTGCAAAGTAGTCGTCGCAGCGGGAAAAGTCCAGGTACGTCCTGCAATCATTCCCTCCTCTCCATCTCTTTCTCTCTCTCTCTCCCTCGCGTGCTCTCTCTCCCTCTTCCTCTCTCTCTCTCCTCTCTCTCCCTCTCTCTCTCTCTCCCTCCCTCTCTCCCTCCTTCCCTCCCTCCCCACTCACCGATTGGGCATGATCCACCACTGCTTCTCGAGGCCTCCAAACTTCCACGTGAGGTACGGCTCCTCCACCGCTTGGAATGTGAGCATAAAGTTCTTGAACAGCTTACACTGAAAGCATAACATTGATACTCCTTCTCCTGCTCCTTCGACCAATCAATCATTGTTTTCACACATTAAAAAAAACGTTCACAGATTCTCACCATTTTTGAAACAAAACAATAGGGAGGAAAAGTTTCAGTTGCACTCACCTTCTCTCCACTGGGCAGTGGTCTCAAGAAGGCGTTTCCGGAGACAAAGTCGGCGCACAGTCGCGGCTCGATCCGCCACAGCTGGTACATGCACTCGCCAAAGTTCTTCAGCTCCACCGGCTCCTGCACAGAAAACATGTTTCGCCGATTCATACATGTATTATGAGCATTTCACACCATTCACGATTTCATTATGCCTACTAGTCAATGCAATCTCAGACAGACAACCCATGTCTCACAAGCTAATAGCGCACGCGCACGACGCGACAGTCAGTGCTCAGCGGTTCATCTCCTCCAACCTATCACCTCTCTCCGCACACATCAAGTGCACCAATAGAATCGATATACGATATACCAATTCACGTAATGTCAACTGTCTGTTGATAACGAACAATTTGATGGACGCATTGCCGTGCTCATCAAAGCGTTGGTAACATGGACACCAACGCTTTGGTGAGTCCGGCAATGTGTCCATCAAATTGTTGTTGGTAATGGTAACATGGACTCGGTTGCACACTCCCCACTCACCAGGTGCGCTTCCTGGTCGAACACGTCGCTGAGTGAGGTGTTCGTGTAGAACAGCTTGCGCTTGGCCGACAGCACCTCGTGACAACGCACAAACTCGTCAAGCACACTGCAAATTAGAATACATTGTCACCCAACTACAGCCAACTGCATCATTCTATAACGATCGAAATCGATCGACCTAATCCTACGAGCACTGAAATCATGATCCATTGTCACTCAATTACACACCGACAGATACTTGACTAAACACTTTATGTTTCATCTCCGTTGTTGTATTTGTAGTCTTGATATCGGCAGCAAATCAATTCAACCCAACTACAGCCATCTGCATCACTCTACATCTACAACCATCAAAACATCATCGAACACTGAAATTATGACATCATTCAAATCGAACCAGACGAGAATTAAACCGCCCAACTCTAATCAAGGTTATGGTCAACACGAAACATATTATGTACACTATACAATACACATAACCCACGTACAATGTACATCAATAATACTTCACCCAATCCAACAATACTCCATACCCACGTATACTGTACAGGCAACAACATCACTCCTATACTCTCACACCCACATATACCGTACATGCAACACTTCACCAACCCTACTCTAGCGGATAGCCTAACCCATGTTCTCCACAGAATCCGACAAAACCAACACAACACAAAACACAACATACAAAACACAATCATACATCCCCTCACCCACCCCTCTTTCACAAATACCGTACATATACCGTACCCACATATACCGTACATTATCTTTTAAAAGTACTTCCGTAAAAAAGTGTTGTTTGTGTTAACCTGATTCAAGAAAAGCGCATGCATATATTATTAATTTTCGAAAAATCAAATCGTAAACACCTGAACATGAAAACTAACACAAACTTGCTCTTTCAAACGAATATAGAATAGTTACACGTAACATTCAGAATAATACGATTGTTTTGTTTATTTAGTGTTTTTTGCGGTTTATTATTTATGGTTTATCAGTAAAATAAAATGTTATTCGTGATGTTGTTTGACTCAATGTTTCAGGTATAAAAATGTCAAAAAAATAAAACATGGAATTATTCAACATTAATTATTCAAAAATTATTCAACGTTTTGAAAGAGCAAGTTTGTGTTAGTTTTCATGTTCAGGTGTTTACGATTTGATTTTTCGAAAATTAATAATATATGCATGCGCTTTTCTTGAATCAGGTTAACACAAACAACACTTTTTACGGAAGTACTTTTAAAAGATAATATATGTCCTTTTGTTGAATTTCATAGAAATTTTCTCTCTCGTCTTCATACATGTAACATGTTCTTCTCTCATTATTTCATCAATTTCATTTCAAATTTATTCGATATTTTCTCGTTCTCTCGTTCTCTCCTTCCATTCCTTCCCTCCTTCTCTCCTTCTTTCCTTCTCTCCTCCTCTCCTTTCCTCCTTCTCTCCTCCCATTCCTTCCCTCCTTCTCTCCTTCTCCCCTTCTCTCCTCCTCTCCTCCTCTCCTTCCCTCCTTCCTTCCTTCCCTCCTTCTTTCCTTCTCTCTTTCTCTCGTTCTCTCTTTCTCTCGTTCTCTCTTTCTCTCGTTCTCTCGTTATCCCTTTCTCTCTTTCTCTCGTTCTCTAGTTCTCTCGTTCTCTCGTTCTCTCTTTCTCCCTTTCTCTCTTTTCTCTCTTTCTCTCGTTCTCTCTTTTCTCTCTTTTCTCTCTTTCTCTCGTTCTCTCTTTCTCTCGTTCTCTCGTTCTCTCGTTCTCTCGTTCTCTCGTTCTCTCCGTCTCTCCGTCTCTCCTTCTCTCCTTCCCTCCTTCCCCCCTTCTCCCTTTCTCTCTTTCTCTCGTTCTCTCGTTCTCTCGTTATCTAGTTCTCTCGTTATTTCGTTTTCTCTTTCTCTCGTTCTCTCGTTCTCTCGTTCTCTCGTTCTCTCGTTCTCTCGTTCTCTCGTTCTCGCGTGTCTCCTTCTCTTCTTCTCTCCTTCCCTCCTTCCCTCCTTCTCCCTTTCTCTTTTTCTCTAGTTCTCCAGTTCTCTCTTTCTCTCGTTCTCTCTTTCTCTCTTTCTCTCTTTCTCTCGTTCTCTCGTTCTCTCGTTCTCTCGTTTCTCGTTCTCTCGTTCTCTCGTTTTCTCCGTCTCTCCGTCTCTCCTTCTCTTCTTCCCTCCTTCCCTCCTACCACCCTCCTTCTCTCTTTCTCTCGTTCTCTCGTTCTCTAGTTATATCGTTCTCTCTTTCTTTCGTTCTCTCTTTCTCTTGTTCTCTCTTTCTCTCGTTTTCTCGTTCTCTCGTTCTCTCGTTCTCTCGTTCTCTCTTTATCTCGTTCTCTCTTTCTATCCTTCTCTCGTTCTCTCGTTCTCTCGTTCTCTCGTTCTCTCCGTCTCTCCTTCTCTTCTTTCCTCCTTCTCTCCTTCTCTCTTTCTCTCTTTCTCTCGTTCTCTATTTCTCTCGTTATATCGTTATATCGTTCTCTCTTTCTCTCGTTCTCTCGTGCTCTCGTTTTCTCGTTCTCTCGTTCTCTCGTTGTCTCGTTGTCTCGTTGTCTCGTTCTCTCGTTGTCTCGTTCTCTCCTTCTTTCCTTCCCTCCTTCCCGCCTTCTCACTTTCTCTCTTTCTCTCGTTCTCTAGTTCTCTCGTTATATCGTTCTCTCTTTCACTCGTTTTCTCTTTCTATCGGTTTCTCTTTCTCTCGTTCTCTCATTATCTCTTTCTCTCTTTCTCTCTTTCTCTCTTTCTCTCTTTCTCTCTTTCTCTCTTTCTCTCTTTCTCTCTTTTCTCTCTTTCTCTCTTTCTCTCTTTCTCTCTTTCTCTTTTTTCTCTAGTTCTCTCCTTCTCTCCTTCTCTTCTTCTCTCCATCCCTTCTTCCCTCCTTCTCCCTTTCTCTCTTTCTCTCGTTCTCTAGCTCTCTCGTTATATCGTTCTCTCTTTCTCTCGTTTTCTCTTTCTCTCGTTTTCTCGTTCTCTCTTTCTCTCTTTCTCTCCTTCCCTCCTTCCCTCCTCCTCCCATTCTCTCTTTCTCTCGTTCTCTAATTCTCTCGTTATATCGTTCTCGCTTTCTCTCGTTCTCTCTTTATCTCTTTCTCTCTTTCTCTCTTTCTTTCGTTCTCTAGTTCTCTCGTTCTCTCTTTCTATCCTTCTCTTCTTCTCTCCATCCCTCCTTCCCTCCTTCTCCCTTTCTCTCTTTCTCTCGTTCTCTAGCTCTCTCGTTCTCTTTTTATATCTTTCTCTCTTTCTCTGGTTCTCTCGTTCTCTCGTTCTCTCTTTCTATCCTTCTCTCGTTCTCTCGTTCTCTCCGTCTCTCCTTCCCTCCTTCCCTCCTCTCTTTTTCTCCTTTTCTCTCGTTATATCGTTCTCTCGTTCTCTCGTTCTCTCGTTCTCTCGTTCTCTCGTTCTCTCTTTCTCTCTCCCCTTACTAAATTCCTACTGATCGCAGCCACCAAAGTACATCTGTCTCTCTCCAAACAGCGTGCTCTCTCGCGTGCTCTCGCGCTCGCCCGCCAGAAGAGGGCTAGCTATCAGCTAGCGTGACTGGAAACGACACCCACCCACCCACCCACCCACCCACACGCTGGCCTTTCGCCTAGTGCGAGTGCGAGATCGCTCATAACTTCTTTCGGAGAAAAGATACAAAGATGCCGTCAATTAGTGATCTGCCCTATGGAACCGTGCGAATCTAACTAACATAAATTGGAAGACTTCACATTGTTGCTAACATGTCCTTTGGATATCGCTACTTGAAAATTCTGGCGCGAGCCTTATTTTAACCCAAGAGAGAGGGCGCTGCGCGCCCTCTCTAATGCCACACTCCCCCCCCCCCACCCGAACCTCGTTCTGCTCTCCAGCTGGGCGCTCCGCGGGGTGGCGGGCGACAGGCAGTCGCCGTTCACGTGCGACGGACCCGGCTGCTGCTGGCTGTAGTCGCCTGACAAACACACAACACGTCAAAAAGTTAACACATCCTTATGCATTCGAATCCTCATTTCATACCTGTGTTTGTACTCCAAAACTGCCGGGAATACCAATCCTCTGAATCACTGCTCCTCTCTATTCTCCATCACTGCACCCGCTTCACTACTCCACCTCCTCCTTCTTCTCCTTCTCCATAGCTCCTCCTTCTCCTCCTCCTACTCCCCACCCCACTCACCTGGCGACCCGCACTCCTGCTTGACAATCGTCGAGTACTTGCCGATCGCGTCGCGCCGATGCTGCACCGCTGCAATCCACACAAATCAATATAGGCGATCCAAATCATAACAATACATACAATACGGTTATTATAGTCTTTGCGTTTATTTACGTTTAGGATTATTATGATATTGTCATCGACACATTAAGTTTTGTACAATGTGCAAGTGCGCCTCTGTACAGTTTTGTGTACTGGGGATTGGAGAGGTTCTTACTTACAATGAGTGTTGTAATGTTCAGCACTCATCCTGATTCCGAATTTCGACATACGATTCGTGATCTGGTGGCACAATAAAAATCATCCTCAAAAAGATTTCTACAACGTTTTCTAGCCACTTAACTCGTGAACCAACAACAAAGTAACTTCAGTAAAATAACGATTTTAAACTTCGCTCACCTGATCGGTCCATACCGACACGTATGCATTTTTGGAACCGACATGCGCGACACTTTTGAGAGCCTGGAGAATCTGAAACAAGAGAGTTACAACTCGACTTACTATATTGTAAATACATCTTCGTTCAATCCCCTAGTGTGTAAAACAGTAACAGATATGTTATTTTGCAATAACATTCCAGCGATCTCAATCATAAGCATTAGCGTAGGCGTTTCGTTTCAAAGATTTTTTTGGGAATAGGGAAAACAGGTTTCACACATCTAATTCGACATCGCACTTACTGCTTACTCACGATTATGATTATGACACATTACACCAAGAAACCGACTAGCATAGCAACATTCATATAGATAAGATAGCCTGCCATACACTCACACATTTTATCCCTATTCAACCATTCATTCTCATTTCACATTCACACATATATTATTTCCTCAAAAAACCCCTAATAATATATGAATATCAGTCAACAATCTCTCGATTTCTCACTTCCTCAAGTCATAATCTCTCAAAAGTAATAAAGCCGTCGCATTTGCCGAGCAACAAATCAGCCTAGCAGCCAATCTCTCTCTCTCTCTCTCTCTCTCTCTCTCTCTCTCTCCCTCTCTCCCTCTCTCCCTCTCTCCCTCCCTTTCCTTCTCACTACCACACAACACAACCACATAAACAAACGTAAACGTCTGAGTAATCAGTAATAGCTAGTAGATACACGAAAACAGAAAACGACACGACATCTATAACAATATCCCCTCTAACACCTGTTTTCCTTCATCTTCTACAAAAAGCCCACAGAAAAAAGAACATATTCGTATTCAACACATGTCGAGGCAATTAGTGATGTAAATGTAATAACAATACATCCCTCTTTCTTTCCTCTTTCTTTCTCTCCCCTATCCCTCTAATCTCGTCTACCTCGTCCGGAAATACGAAATTAGTCACAATGAGAAAAAAATACAGTGGATAAACAATATCTATGAAAAACACAGAACTCACCTTTGAGGACGATACAGTCGCTGTGTTTGGAGCACGCATAGTTCTTGGCCAGCACCACAGTACGCCTGCAATCCATACAACGTTACTTGCCTGTAGCTTCAAGCCTTGATTATTTACTTCCCTTACTACTAGCACGTGCTTATTACGACTTCCGTGTTTTCTACACACTTGTTTACTTGTTCGAGTAGCTGTCAGAGTGAATTCTTGCTCCTCAGAATAGCTATTTTGACACCCCACTCGGAATCCATTTCTCTCTTCTGGAAGAAGTAAAGAATGAGGAAAAAGAAATGGATCGGTGGTAAGAATGGATTTTGTTAAAGATCAGGAGAGATATTTCGATCTGGCCGCTACTTTACCTGAACAACGCGGAACGGAGCAGGTTTCTTTCTTGCCTTATAGCTTATAGCCTAATTTACTGTCTCTTACAACTTGTCACACATTACTTATTCAAACTTCCTTAATCCTTATTCTACTCGGAGCTGTACTACTCGTGTCAGGACTACTGCAATGAGCATGAGAATCACAGTCACAATTGTACCCCGTTGGCATCTCAGTTGTTTGTTTGTTTACCTGAAGAATGCGGAGCAGGCGGCGCACGCCTCCACTCCAAAGTGGATGCCCGTCGAGTCGGCGCCGCAGATCGAACACGCCGGCACCAGCTCAAAACACACAGACATGATACAACAAATTCACATTTAACAAAATTGTCATTGTCATGTACAGCTATACTATAACGATTCCGGATAAATCTCTCTTTCTCTGTTCTCTCTCTCTGTCTCTCAAATATAATCTAATCGAGTGTTGATTCGGAAACACAAACACGATTAAACGAAATTACTTATTGAACCTCATAAGACGGTTTGAACCATCTCATAAAAAAACCAAATATCACGCAGGCATATGGTAATACCCTAATCATTTGCGCATTGTTCAGTATGCACATGACAAATGACAATATTTATCGCAATTATTGTGTTGTGCTCACCACATCTCACCCCCCCCCCCCCTGTAATTGCTTCTACTCAGTTCCAACTTTTGCTCCACGTTCACGTCCGTATCACATGCGCTACGTCCGAATGACTACAATCATGTAGATAACTCTGAAGAACGCGGAAGTAATACCAATAAGACACGTCCATAATAACATGCGCGCATCGCTCCAGCACGCGGCGACTAATTCGAGTTGTACAAATTACATGCGCCTTTCTACTCTTCCCTCTCCCACATACATACCACATCTGACGCAATTCGCCAGCATAAATGTCTCCCTTCTCTTTCCCATATCGTCATTCGCCTCAAAAGAATTCCAGAATTCTAGATAGTCTGGCCGAATTTAATTGCGGCAATGAGATGCGTTAACGTACCCAGGTGAATGACCAAGCAACTCGTTTATCTCCATCCCCTTCCCCTCCCTCCCTCACCCCAGTAAGTGCCAAGACTAGGAATTGTATCCGAAGAGGCGACGTTGGGATGCAACCCACGGGTAGGCCAGCAAAAAGGCAATAGGACGAGTGCGGGGAAGAAGAAAAAGAGAAAGAGAGAGAGAGAGAGAGAGAGAAAGAGAGAGAAAGAGAGAGAAAAAGAGAGAAAAAGAGAGAAAGAGAGAGAAAGAAAGAGAGAGAGAGGCGCATTGGGCATTCACACGACGAGTGGACGCCGACAATGGGGGGAGCGAGGGCCAATCGGCCAATGAGAGGCGAGACGCCCGCATCAGCAACTTGCGCCCAACCGGCCTCCCTCACACGTGACACACCACATTCAATGATATGACGAGGTGTTGAAAAAACGCGTGTGAGGAGGGGAGCAGAGAGAGAGAGAGAGAGAGAGAGAGAGAGAGAGAGAGAGAGAGAGAGAGAGAGTGCAGCAGAGGGTGCGAAGACAGTGATTGGTGGACACATAGCGTGCAAACACACACACGCCACCATCGCTCATTGACCGCTAATGTGAGATACGAGAACCAACAAAAGCGCCGCATGTATACTCGCGATTGCTCTGGTTAGCGAAATGATAACCTCTACTTTCATCTCGGTCCTGCGCTCGACAGAACCTATTTGAGATATGGCCCTGGTGAACACAACCACACGAATATCCGGATGTCCCATCTCAAACAAACGCAAACCATGGCGTGGCGACAGTATGCCCCCTTGCAATGCAAATGCAATATACAAACATCCGGAATAATTATGTAGCCATATTTACACACACGAGTCTCGTGGGAACAACAAAATCAACCGTTACATGTGCATTTTTAGACCTGTCATTTGAGAGTGAACATCTCACACGCTCGCCGTGGCATTTGCATACAACTTTTTATATAAAGAGGTAAGGTATCAAACACCTTCGTAACTTCGTATAGGAACGCGAGGCTCTCATATATACGAGTGCCGCATCTTCATCCATCGCATTTCTGATGAGTGTCCCACAACAGAAGCGAACAAAGTGCATGGTCCATGGACCATGGAGGACACAGCAATGCATACATGGGAAGCGCGATAAATCATCGCTCAACAATACTCGTTCGCCACTCCGGCTATGCTAGAGCCTTCCATTTCAATTGTGCAGGTGCTCACTAATGCATGCGCCGTGCACTTGCGAGAGTCGCCGAGTCACCGCTCAGTATTCTCACGCGCAGTGCAACCTTCCCCATCCCCATCCACACAACCACACACTCTCACATATCACATGACAGCAGATCCCAAATCCCATCATATCCCCGTACCATAGAATACTTTTCGACTTTTGATTTTCAATAATTCGAATGTTTAAATATTTGCATAGCATTCTATTGTGATGTGTAAATCAAATATTCGAGCCGCAACAACAAATGTAACAGGTAACAGGTAAGAGGAGACTTGCACATGAAACATAAGTAACCCCGAGAAGTAGATGAGCATGTACCTGTCGTGGCGGGAGCTCCTCGATGGGACTGGTGGAGGAGGACGAGGCTTCCTGCTTGGTCGCCGCCGTCCCAGGAACCACACGTTCCTCTTGCACCGCCTGAAATGCACACTATCACTCTACTCCTATTCATTATTATCATTACCACTTCACTCATCTATTATTATCACTGTAGTACGTCTCACACTTTTTCTCTGCATGATATATTACGCAAACTAAAAGCACATATTACGACAAGACGATACCATAACAAAAATGCAGGTATTCGAATTCGACATATAAGGATGACACTGCTACTTGCGCCTGCATCGTTCCCTAAAGCTTCGACAACCGTGATCTTAACAGAGCAAGCAACCGTAACTGCCAACACGAAGTGCTGTTTGTTTATCACCCGTCCCTCGCGGCATCTTTAGTCATCTCTAGCAAGAGATCTGCGATATGGCGACTAGGCGTCTGACAAACACCTCTATCTTGTCTTTCTCCTCCCTCCTCTCTCCATAACTACCATGTTGCGGCATGCGTCAGAACGAAACACATGCAGATGCATATAATATGGCAAACGTCGAACACATTTGAAATGCGAATGAATAGAAATAGACTGTATGTGTATGACTCGCTTGAGATCGCTATTCACAGAGATATCGCGCTATATAACCCCATCCAAAACAAATGAAGAATGAATAACATATAACACAAATGAAACAATACTATTGAAATGTACTCACCTGCGGCAAGAGAGGCGGCTTCATCTCGTAGTGGTGCTGATGAGGTTGGGGCTGCGCAAACGAAATGCCTCCCCCTCCCTGTTGCGTGTGCGTCACCGCGCGGAGCAGCGACATCGGCGACAGTTGACTCGACGGAATCTGCATGACAACCGCGTTTACAGTAATAACACAGTCATGACGCTGCCTTCACATGCATACACAATTCAGAGCAGACTCTGAGACAAACCGGCTAGCAATCAATAAACACCTGCACGCATTGGCATCTGCCCCCATGGTATGAATCACAGTCGACAGTCGACACAATGGTAAAACAAGTAATACATCAAAAATTATAAAATCAAATTTCAAAATCGATAAATCGATACCTGGAATGCGCTGGTGGCGGAGAGAATGAGGTCGGTGGGTATGAGAGCGGGCGCGCCCGTCTGTCGTCCGACCGCAGCCATAGCGGCGGCAAGGGCGGCGGCGGCAGCCGAAGCAGAAGACGAGGGCACTGACGACGACGACGGACCCGCCGACGACGACGTCGATACACCTATAGGGTGCAGTTGGTACGATAAGACGGCAGACACGTAACGTTTCAAGACAAGCGCGTGGACAAATATAGGGATAAGGTGACGCGCGCGCGCGAGGCGAGAGGTGAGCGAATCGACATCTCAGTGAGTTGCATGCGGGGCGAGGGAGCGGGCCGCCTAGTGGGTGTGTATGTGCAGGGAACGGAGCGGAGGGGCGGCGCCTCGGCCGCGAGCCTCGCTTCCTCCTCGCGTCTCCGTGTTGCCATGCAGCTCTCATGCATTCGCCTCATTCTCTCAGTACTGCCCCGCCACGTATTCTCTCATTACTGCATCAGCATGTGTGTGTGTGTTCCGCAATAACAAAAAAAAAGACAACGAGATGAAGTCGATCAGACAAATTTGTATGCATCGCCCGAATTGAGCGGCGAAATGCGACAGCGAAATTTGATATGGCACGACCGGCCGTGAAATGGGATGGTTGAAATTCAACGCCTATTTGGTAAGCTCGGAAAAGCCATGAAGATTATAGTAACGTTGATTGAAACCTGTTCAAAGCGGCGTCGCTCGTCGCAACAACTCGCAACAACAAAAAACGACAATCAGTTAATGGCTGAGCATGGTGAGCACGTGAGCCGTTTTTTTGATAGCTATTTTTCCGGGGGGGGCATATAAAGTAGATATGATATGAGCGGTGTGCGTGGTCCCGATCGTTAAAAATTATTAAAGCGAAGTGAGCATAACGAAAAAAAAACGTTTACCTGCTGTTTCCATGTGCTATAGTGGGAAAGGGGCGGAGAGAGGTAGGTAGATCAGCCGAAACGCGAACGTAATCAGCTGCTAATAATCACTATAACAGTGCCAGAGAGACCACGCGATCCATCAGCCTCAATTGGAAGCCCGACAGAACTCTGCGTCTCTGCCTGATCGCTCCGCGCTCTGCTCGTCTGCACGCCAGAGATCAGTTCATAGGCGCGCACTAATGATATGTTCAATTTATTTGCACAGGCGGCGTGGCGCGGCGGCTATTGAGGGCCGTCGCCGGGCCTAGTACACCATTATTTTAGCTGATGAGAGTTCAATGTGTTCATACAATATATCACATTGTTATTCATAAAAGTTTTCATTACATCACCAGTGATACAAATAGGGAATGTGAGCATGAGATAACATTTATGCTTTATATTCGTTCGGGATCTAATGTAAAAAGTTTAGCTGAGTACGAACGGGTACACATGGTTTGACGGGCATGGTTGCTTATCCGCGGCGGAGCTGCGTGCCAGTATCAGTGCAAGTCACCCTGATCTGAAAGAAGAAACATGAATAAATCCAGTAATCAATTTCTTAATCAAACGACTGTAGTCATTTGCTACCGCAATATTTTGATACCACCCACACTACCGTACTCTACCGTACCTTCTCGCCGACGATGACCTGCTCGCACTGATCAAAGTCGCCACCCGTGCACGCCTCTCTGCACGGGTTGTCAGACTTGGCGTCAACTGAAGCACAGTTTACCAAAATCGTCCATGAACTCTGGAATTCAGGACGTCCGACGCCACTCAACCCAACCTTCCTCTGCTGACGTCGTCGTAATCCAAGAACCCTATCTTGTTCTCGACTAGAAGGACCCCGGATTCAACCGGCTAAAAACAAAAAAAACTGCGTATATCTCACTAATCACTAATGCACTGAACTCACACATGTCCTTCATTACCCAAATCTTGCTGCATATGGTATCAAACGTACGCTCTATCATCTAAATAATACTTACTTGAATACTTGAATGATACTGTAGTTGCAATAAAATATACACTGTAGTTGCAGAAAAATATACAAAAAATATATCTTAATAATACGTGTATATTTTATTGCAACTACAGTATCTTCTCTAGCGCCAACAGTACCCACCTAGCTGAACCTTCTGCTTCAAGGAGTAAAACGCGGCGAAAATGCGACTCGTAATCGCAAATCTAAGGTTTTTTTTCAAGCGTTTTACACACAGTTTTCCATATAACCATGTCAACTCTCGGTATATGCGCAGTTTCACACCGTTGATAACAAACGTTACACACACCTGCTCACACCTGCTCGCATGCGCAACTGCACATGACGAGCACATGACTATCATGACGTTCTGTTTGCACAGCAGCCACGCGGCTTGATCACACGCCACGTACCACGTTTGTCTAGACTACGCTGTACTCGATGAGCAAACCACAGTGTGTTCTGATCGACATGCACTAGACAGCGCATGCAAACACGTTCATTGCTGTCTGGGTCAATGCAGGTCAATAGAGATAACTTTATCGATCGATATCAAGTCAAGTGGAAAAACATGAATGGGGCTCTGTGAAGCCAACGGTCTACTTGTTACTCATGTATTGTGAAAATTGTTCACTTTCTACGATATCCTGATAGCTATACAATGGGATCTCAAGATGAAAGACAGCCGCCAGAAAGTGGTCAGCGCGATAGAGTGGATTCTGTTTGACTCTCCCGTATTGTAGTTGTTCAGAGGAGAAGAGAAAAAGATCGACTGATGCGAGTAAATTATTTATTTTCTACAATATCCTGATAGCTATACAATGTGATCTCAAGATGAACGACAGCCGCCAGAAAGTAGTCAGCGCGATAGAGTGGATGCTGTTTGACTCTCCCGTATTGTAGTTGTTCAGAGGATAAGAGAAAAAGATCGACTGATGCGAGTAAATTGTTTATTTTCTACAACATCCTGCCTGATAGCTATACAATGTGATCTCAAGATGAACGACAGCCGCCAGAAAGTGGTCAGCGCGATAGAGTGGATGCTGTTTGACTCTCCCGTAATGTAGTTGTTTAGAGGAGAAGAGAAAAAGATCGACTGATGCGAGTAAAATTGTTTATTTTCTACAATATCCTGATAGCTATACAATGTGATCTCAAGATGAACGACAGCCGCCAGAAAGTAGTCAGCGCGATAGAGTGGATGCTGTTTGACTCTCCCGTATTGTAGTTGTTCAGAGGATAAGAGAAAAAGATCGACTGATGCGAGTAAAATTGTTTATTTTCTACAATATCCTGATAGCTATACAATGTGATCTCAAGATGAACGACAGCCGCCAGAAAGTGGTCAGCGCGATAGAGTGGATGCTGTTTGACTCTCCCGTATTGTAGTTGTTCAGAGGAGAGGAGAAAAAGATCGACTATTGCGAGCTTAAATGTTTATTTTCTACAATATCCTGATAGCTATACAATGTGATGTCAAGATGAACGACAGCCGCCAGAAAGTGGTCAGCGCGATAGAGTGGATGCTGTTTGACTCTCCCGTATTGTAGTTGTTCAGAGGGGAAGAGAAAAAGATCGATTATTGCGAGCTTAATTGTTTATTTTCTACAATAACCTGATAGCTATACAATGTGATGTCAAGATGAACGACAGCCGCCAGAAAGTGGTCAGCGCGATAGAGTGGATTCTGTTTGACTCTCCCGTATTGTAGTTGTTCAGAGAAGAAGAGAAAAAGATCGACTATTGCGAGCTTAATTGTTTATTTTCTACAACATCCTGATAGCTATACAATGTGATCTCAAGATGAACGACAGCCGCCAGAAAGTGGTCAGCGCGATAGAGTGGATTCTGTTTGACTCTCCCGTTTTGTAGTTGTTCAGAGGAGAAGAGAAAAAGATCGACGGATGCGAGTAAAATTGTTTTTTTTCTACAATATCCTGATAGCTATACAATGTGATCTCAAGATGAACGACAGCCGCCAGAAAGTGGTCAGCGCGATAGAGTGGATTCTGTTTGACTCTCCCGTATTGTAGTTGTTCAGAGGAGAAGAAAAAAAGATCGACTGATGCGAGCTTAATTGTTTATTTTCTACAATAACCTGATAGCTATACACTGTGATGTCAAGATGAACGACAGCCGCCAGAAAGTGGTCAGCGCGATAGAGTGGATTCTGTTTGACTCTCCCGTATTGTAGTTGTTCAGAGGAGAAGAGAAAAAGATTGACTGATGCGAGATAAATTGTTTATTTTCTACAATATCCTGATAGCTATACAATGTGATCTCAAGATGAACGACAGCCGCCAGAAAGTGGTCAGCGCGATAGAGTGGATGCTGTTTGACTCTCCCGTATTGTAGTTGTTCAGAGGAGAAGAGAAAAAGATTGACTGATGCGAGATAAATTGTTTATTTTCTACAATATTCTGATAGCTATACAATGTGATCTCAAGATGAACGACAGCCGCCAGAAAGTGGTCAGCGCGATAGAGTGGATGCTGTTTGACTCTCCCGTATTGTAGTTGTTCAGAGGGAAGGAGAAAAAGATCGACTATTGCGAGCCTAATTGTTTATTTTCTACAATAACCTGATAGCTATACAATGTGATGTCAAGATGAACGACAGCCGCCAGAAAGTGGTCAGCGCGATAGAGTGGTTTCTGTTTGACTCTCCCGTATTGTAGTTGTTCAGAGGAGAAGAGAAAAGATCGACTGATGCGAGTAAAATTGTTTATTTTCTACAATATCCTGATAGCTATACAATGTAATCTCAAGACGAACGACAGCCGCCAGAAAGTGGTCAGCGCGATAGAGTGGATGCTGTTTGACTCTCCCGTATTGTAGTTGTTCAGAGGAGAAGAGAAAAAGATCGACTATTGCGAGCTTAATTGTTTATTTTCTACAATAACCTGATAGCTATACAATGTGATGTCAAGATGAACGACAGCCGCCAGAAAGTGGTCAGCGCGATAGAGTGGATGCTGTTTGACTCTCCCGTATTGTAGTTGTTCAGAGGAGAAGAGAAAAAGATCGACTGATGCGAGTAAAATTGTTTATTTTCTACAATATCCTGATAGCTATACAATGTAATCTCAAGACGAACGACAGCCGCCAGAAAGTGGTCAGCGCGATAAAGTGGATTCTGTTTGACTCTCCCGTATTGTAGTTGTTCAGAGGAGAAGAGAAAAAGATCGACTGATGCGACATAAATTGTTTATTTTCTACAATATCCTGATAGCTATACAATGTGATCTCAAGATGAACGACAGCCGCCAGAAAGTGGTCAGCGCGATAGAGTGGATTCTGTTTGACTCTCCCGTACTGTAGTTGTTCAGAGGAGAAGAGAAAAAGATCAACTGATGCGAGTAAAATTGTTTATTTTCTACAATATCCTGATAGCTATACAATGTGATCTCAAGATGAACGACAGCCGCCAGAAAGTGGTCAGCGCGATAGAGTGGATTCTGTTTGACTCTCCCGTACTGTAGTTGTTCAGAGGAGAAGAGAAAAAGATCAACTGATGCGAGTAAAATTGTTTATTTTCTACAATATCCTGATAGCTATACACTGTGATGTCAAGATGAACGACAGCCGCCAGAAAGTGGTCAGCGCGATAGAGTGGATGCTGTTTGACTCTCCCGTATTGTAGTTGTTCAGAGGAGAAGAGAAAAAGATCGACTGATGCGACATAAATTGTTTATTTTCTACAATATCCTGATAGCTATACAAGATGAACGAGAGCCGCCAGAAAGTAGTCAGCGCGATAGAGTGGATGCTGTTTGACTCTCCCGTTATGTAGTTGTTCAGAGGAGAAGAGAAAAAGATCGACTGATGCGAGTAAAATTGTTTATTTTCTACAACATCCTGATAGCTATACAATGTGATCTCAAGATGAACGACAGCCGCCAGAAAGTGGTCAGCGCGATAGAGTGGATGCTGTTTGACTCTCCCGTATTGTAGTTGTTCAGAGGGGAAGAGAAAAAGATCGACTATTGCGAGCTTAAATGTTTATTTTCCACAATAACCTGATAGCTATACAATGTGATGTCAAGATGAACGACAGCCGCCAGAAAGTGGTCAGCGCGATAGAGTGGATGCTGTTTGACTCTCCCGTATTGTAGTTGTTCAGAGGAGAAGAGAAAAAGATCGACTGATGCGAGTAAAATTGTTTATTTTCTACAATATCCTGATAGCTATACAATGTGATCTCAAGATGAACGACAGCCGCCAGAAAGTGGTCAGCGCGATAGAGTGGATGCTGTTTGACTCTCCCGTATTGTAGTTGTTCAGAGGAGAAGAGAAAAAGATCGACTGATGCGAGTAAAATTGTTTATTTTCTACAATATCCTGATAGCTATACAATGTGATGTCAAGATGAACGACAGCCGCCAGAAAGTGGTCAGCGCGATAGAGTGGATTCTGTTTGACTCTCCCGTAATGTAGTTGTTCAGAGGAGAAGAGAAAAAGATCGACTATTGCGAGCTTAATTGTTTATTTTCTACAATATCCTGATAGCTATACAATGTGATCTCAAGATGAACGACAGCCGCCAGAAAGTGGTCAGCGCGATAGAGTGGATGCTGTTTGACTCTCTCGTATTGTAGTTGTCCAGAGGAGAAGAGAAAAAGATCGACTGAAGCGAGATAAATTGTTTATTTTCTACAATATCCTGATAGCTATACAATGTGATCTCAAGATGAACGACAGCCGCCAGAAAGTGGTCAGCGCGATAGAGTGGATTCTGTTTGACTCTCCCGTATTGTAGTTGTTCAGAGGGAAAGAGAGAAAGATCGAATATTGCGAGCCTAATTGTTTATTTTCTACAATAACCTGATAGCTATATAATATGATGTCAAGATGAACGACAGCCGCCAGAAAGTGGTCAGCGCGATAGAGTGGATGCTGTTTGACTCTCCCGTACTGTAGTTGTTCAGAGGGGAATAGAAAAAGATCGACTGATGCAAGATAAATTGTTTATTTTCTACAATAACCTGATAGCTATACAATGTGATGTCAAGATGAACGACAGCCGCCAGAAAGTGGTCAGCGCGATAAAGTGGATGCTGTTTGACTCTCCCGTATTGTAGTTGTTCAGAGGGGAAAAGAAAAAGATCGACTATTGCGAGCTTAATTGTTTATTTTCTACAATAACCTGATAGCTATACAATGTGATCTCAAGATGAACGACAGCCGCCAGAAAGTGGTCAGCGCGATAGAGTGGATGCTGTTTGACTCTCCCGTACTGTAGTTGTTCAGAGGGGAAGAGAAAAAGATCGACTGATGCAAGATAAATTGTTTATTTTCTACAATAACCTGATAGCTATACAATGTGATGTCAAGATGAACGACAGCCGCCAGAAAGTGGTCAGCGCGATAAAGTGGATGCTGTTTGACTCTCCCGTATTGTAGTTGTTCAGAGGGGAAAAGAAAAAGATCGACTATTGCGAGCTTAATTGTTTATTTTCTACAATAACCTGATAGCTATACAATGTGATCTCAAGATGAACGACAGCCGCCAGAAAGTGGTCAGCGCGATAGAGTGGATGCTGTTTGACTCTCCCGTACTGTAGTTGTTCAGAAGGGAAGAGAAAAAGATCGACTGATGCAAGATAAATTGTTTATTTTCTACAATAACCTGCTAGCTATACAATGTGATCTCAAGATGAACGACAGCCGCCAGAAAGTGGTCAGCGCGATAGAGTGGATGCTGTTTGACTCTCCCGTAGTGAAGTTGTTCAGAGGGGAAGAGAAAAAGATCGACTGATGCAAGATAAATTGTTTATTTTCTACAATAACCTGATAGCTATACAATGTGATCTCAAATTGAACGACAGCCGCCAGAAAGTGGTCAGCGCGATAGAGTGGATGCTGTTTGACTCTCCCGTAGTGTAGTTGTTCAGAAGGGAAGAGAAAAAGATCGACTGATGCAAGATAAATTGTTTATTTTCTACAATAACCTGATAGCTATACAAGGTGATGTCAAGATGAACGACAGCCGCCAGAAAGTGGTCAGCGCGATAGAGTGGATGCTGTTTGACTCTCCCGTAGTGTAGTTGTTCAGAGGGGAAGAGAAAAAAATCGACTGATGCAAGATAAATTGTTTATTTTCTACAATAACCTGATAGCTATACAATGTGATCTCAAGATGAACGACAGCCGCCAGAAAGTGGTCAGCGCGATAGAGTGGATGCTGTTTGACTCTCCCGTACTGTAGTTGTTCAGAGGGGAAGAGAAAAAGATCGACTGATGCAAGATAAATTGTTTATTTTCTACAATAACCTGATAGCTATACAATGTGATCTTAAGATGAACGACAGCCGCCAGAAAGCGGTCAGCGCGATAGAGTGGATGCTGTTTGACTCTCCCGTATTGAATTGTTCAGAGGGAAAGAGAAAAAGATCGACTGATGCGAGTAAAATTGTTTATTTTCTACAATATCCTGATAGCTATACAATGTAATCTCAAGATGAACGACAGCCGCCAGAAAGCGGTCAGCGCGATAGAGTGGATGCTGTTTGACTCTCCCGTATTGAATTGTTCAGAGGGAAAGAGAAAAAGATCGACTGATGCGAGTAAAATTGTTTATTTTCTACAATATCCTGATAGCTATACAATGTAATCTCAAGATGAACGACAGCCGCCAGAAAGCGGTCAGCGCGATAGAGTGGATGCTGTTTGACTCTCCCGTATTGAATTGTTCAGAGGGAAAGAGAAAAAGATCGACTGATGCGAGTAAAATTGTTTATTTTCTACAATATCCTGATAGCTATACAATGTAATCTCAAGATGAAAGACAGCCGCCAGAAAGTGGTCAGCGCGATAGAGTGGATGCTGATTGACTCTCCCGTATTGTAGTTGTCCAGAGGAGAAGAGAAAAAGATCGACTGATGCGAGATATATTGTTTATTTTCTACAATATCCTGATAGCTATACAATGTGATCTCAAGATGAACGACAGCCGCCAGAAAGTGGTCAGCGCGATAGAGTGGATGCTGATTGACTCTCCCGTATTGTAGTTGTTCAGAGGAGAAGAGAAAAAGATCAAATATTGCGAGCTTAATTGTTTACTTTCTACAATAACCTGATAGCTATACAATGTGATGTCAAGATGAACGACAGCCGCCAGAAAGTGGTCAGCGCGATAGAGTGGATGCTGTTTGACTCTCCCGTATTGTAGTTGTTCAGAGGAGAAGAAGAGAAAAAGATCAAATATTGCGAGCTTAATTGTTTACTTTCTACAATAACCTGATAGCTATACAATGTGATGTCAAGATGAACGACAGCCGCCAGAAAGTGGTCAGCGCGATAGAGTGGATGCTGTTTGACTCTCCCGTATTGTAGTTGTCCAGAGGGAAGAGAAAAAGATCGATTATTGCGAGCTTAATTGTTTATTTTCTACAATAACCTGAAGCTATACAATGTGATCTCAAGATGAACGACAGCCGCCAGAAAGTGGTCAGCGCGATAAAGTGGATTCTGTTTGACTCTCCCGTATTGTAGTTGTCCAGAGGGGAAGAGAAAAAGATCGATTATTGCGAGCTTAATTGTTTATTTTCTACATAATCCTGATAGCTATACAATGTGATCTCAAGATGAACGACAGCCGCCAGAAAGTGGTCAGCGCAATAGAATGGATGCTGTTTGACTCTCCCGTATTGTAGTTGTCCAGAGGAGAAGAGAAAAAGATCGAGTGATGCGAGATAAATGGTTTATTTTCTACATAATCCTGATAGCTATACAATGTGATCTCAAGATGAACGACAGCCGCCAGAAAGTGGTCAGCGCAATAGAATGGATGCTGTTTGACTCTCCCGTATTGTAGTTGTCCAGAGGAGAAGAGAAAAAGATCGACTGATGCGAGATATGTTGTTTATTTTCTACATAATCCTGATAGCTATACAATGTGATCTCAGAATGAACGACAGCCGCCAGAAAGTGGTCAGCGCGATAGAGTGGATGCTGTTTGACTCTCCCGTATTGTAGTTGTTCAGATGGGAAGAGAAAAAGATCGATTATTGCGAGCTTAATTGTTTTTTTTCTACATAATCCTGATAGCTATACAATGTGATCTCAAGATGAACGACAGCCGCCAGAAAGTGGTCAGCGCGATAAAGTGGATTCTGTTTGACTCTCCCGTATTGTAGTTGTCCAGAGGGGAAGAGAAAAAGATCGATTATTGCGAGCTTAATTGTTTATTTTCTACAATAACCTGATAGCTATACAATGTGATCTCAAGATGAACGACAGCCGCCAGAAAGTGGTCAGCGCGATAGAGTGGATGCTGTTTGACTCTCCCGTACTGTAGTTGTTCAGAGGGGAAAAGAAAAAGATCGATTATTGCGAGCTTAATTGTTTATTTTCTACATAATCCTGATAGCTATACAATGTGATCTCAGAATGAACGACAGCCGCCAGAAAGTGGTCAGCGCGATAGAGTGGATTCTGTTTGACTCTCCCGTATTGTAGTTGTTCAGAGGGGAAGAGAAAAAGATCGATTATTGCGAGCTTAATTGTTTATTTTCTACAATAACCTGATAGCTATACAATGTGATCTCAAGATGAACGACAGCCGCCAGAAAGTGGTCAGCGCGATAGAGTGGATTCTGTTTGACTCTCCCGTATTGTAGTTGTCCAGAGGAGAAGAGAAAAAGATCGACTGATGCGAGATATGTTGTTTATTTTCTACATAATCCTGATAGCTATACAATGTGATCTCAAGATGAACGACAGCCGCCAGAAAGTGGTCAGCGCAATAAAATGGATGCTGTTTGACTCTCCCGTATTGTAGTTGTTAAGAGAAGAAGAGAAAAAGATCGAGTGATGCGAGATAAATGGTTTATTTTCTACATAATCCTGATAGCTATACAATGTGATCTCAAGATGAACGACAGCCGCCAGAAAGTGGTCAGCGCAATAAAATGGATGCTGTTTGACTCTCCCGTATTGTAGTTGTTAAGAGAAGAAGAGAAAAAGATCGACTATTGCTAGCTTAATTGTTTATTTTCTACAATAACCGGATAGCTAAACAATGTGATCTCAAGATGAACGACAGCCGCCAGAAAGTGGTCAGCGCGAAAGAGTGGATGCTGTTTGACTCTCCCGTATTGTAGTTGTTCAGAGGGGAAGAGAAAAAGATCGACTGACGCGAGTAAAATTGTTTATTTTCTACAATATCCTGATAGCTATACAATGTGATGTCAAGATGAACGACAGCCGCCAGAAAGTGGTCAGCGCGATAGAGTGGATTCTGTTTGACTCTCCCGTATTGTAGTTGTCCAGAGGAGAAGAGAAAAAGATCGAGTGATGCGAGATAAATGGTTTTTTTTCTACATAATCCTGATAGCTATACAATGTGATCTCAAGATGAACGAAAGCCGCCAGAAAGTGGTCAGCGCAATAGAATGGATGCTGTTTGACTCTCCCGTATTGTAGTTGTTCAGAGAAGAAGAGAAAAAGATCGACTATTGCTAGCTTAATTGTTTATTTTCTACAATAACCGGATAGCTAAACAATGTGATGTCAAGATGAACGACAGCCGCCAGAAAGTGGTCAGCGCGATAGAGTGGATGCTGTTTGACTCTCCCGTATTGTAGTTGTTCAGAGGAGAAGAGAAAAAGATCGATAATTGCGAGCTTAATTGTTTATTTTCTACAATAACCTGATAGCTATACAATGTGATGTCCAGATGAACGACAGCCGCCAGAAAGTGGTCAGCGCGATAGAGTGGATTCTGTTTGACTCTCCCGTATTGTAGTTGTCCAGAGGGGAAGAGAAAAAGATCGATTATTGCGAGCTTAATTGTTTATTTTCTACAATAACCTGATAGCTATACAATGTGATCTCAAGATGAACGACAGCCGCCAGAAAGTGGTCAGCGCGATAGAGTGGATGCTGTTTGACTCTCCCGTATTGTAGTTGTCCAGAGGAGAAGAGAAAAAGATCGAGTGATGCGAGATAAATGGTTTATTTTCTACATAATCCTGATAGCTATACAATGTGATCTCAAGATGAACGACAGCCGCCAGAAAGTGGTCAGCGCAATAGAATGGATGCTGTTTGACTCTCCCGTATTGTAGTTGTTCAGAGGAGAAGAGAAAAAGATCGACTGATGCGAGATATGTTGTTTATTTTCTACATAATCCTGATAGCTATACAATGTGATCTCAAGATGAACGACAGCCGCCAGAAAGTGGTCAGCGCGATAGAGTGGATTCTGTTTGACTCTCCCGTATTGTAGTTGTCCAGAGGAGAAGAGAAAAAGATCGAGTGATGCGAGATAAATGGTTTATTTTCTACAATATCCTGATAGCTATACAATGTGATGTCAAGATGAACGACAGCCGCCAGAAAGTGGTCAGCGCGATAGAGTGGATGCTGTTTGACTCTCCCGTATTGTAGTTGTTCAGAGGGGAAGAGAAAAAGATCGATTATTGCGAGCTTAATTGTTTATTTTCTACAATAACCTGATAGCTATACAATGTGATCTCAAGATGAACGACAGCCGCCAGAAAGTGGTCAGCGCGATAGAGTGGATTCTGTTTGACTCTCCCGTATTGTAGTTGTCCAGAGGAGAAGAGAAAAAGATCGACTGATGCGAGATATGTTGTTTATTTTCTACATAATCCTGATAGCTATACAATGTGATCTCAAGATGAACGACAGCCGCCAGAAAGTGGTCAGCGCGATAGAGTGGATGCTGTTTGACTCTCCCGTATTGTAGTTGTTCAGAGGGGAAGAGAAAAAGATCGACTATTGCGAGCTTAATTGTTTATTTTCTACAATAACCTGATAGCTATACAATGTGATCTCAAGATGAACGACAGCCGCCAGAAAGTGGTCAGCGCAATAGAATGGATGCTGTTTGACTCTCCCGTATTGTAGTTGTTCAGAGAAGAAGAGAAAAAGATCGACTATTGCTAGCTTAATTGTTTATTTTCTACAATAACCGGATAGCTAAACAATGTGATGTCAAGATGAACGACAGCCGCCAGAAAGTGGTCAGCGCGATAGAGTGGATTCTGTTTGACTCTCCCGTATTGTAGTTGTTCAGAGGAGAAGAGAAAAAGATCGATAATTGCGAGCTTAATTGTTTATTTTCTACAATAACCTGATAGCTATACAATGTGATGTCCAGATGAACGACAGCCGCCAGAAAGTGGTCAGCGCGATAGAGTGGATTCTGTTTGACTCTCCCGTATTGTAGTTGTCCAGAGGGGAAGAGAAAAAGATCGATTATTGCGAGCTTAATTGTTTATTTTCTACAATAACCTGATAGCTATACAATGTGATCTCAAGATGAACGACAGCCGCCAGAAAGTGGTCAGCGCGATAGAGTGGATGCTGTTTGACTCTCCCGTATTGTAGTTGTCCAGAGGAGAAGAGAAAAAGATCGAGTGATGCGAGATAAATGGTTTATTTTCTACATAATCCTGATAGCTATACAATGTGATCTCAAGATGAACGACAGCCGCCAGAAAGTGGTCAGCGCAATAGAATGGATGCTGTTTGACTCTCCCGTATTGTAGTTGTTCAGAGGAGAAGAGAAAAAGATCGACTGATGCGAGATATGTTGTTTATTTTCTACATAATCCTGATAGCTATACAATGTGATCTCAAGATGAACGACAGCCGCCAGAAAGTGGTCAGCGCGATAGAGTGGATTCTGTTTGACTCTCCCGTATTGTAGTTGTCCAGAGGAGAAGAGAAAAAGATCGAGTGATGCGAGATAAATGGTTTATTTTCTACAATATCCTGATAGCTATACAATGTGATGTCAAGATGAACGACAGCCGCCAGAAAGTGGTCAGCGCGATAGAGTGGATGCTGTTTGACTCTCCCGTATTGTAGTTGTTCAGAGGGGAAGAGAAAAAGATCGATTATTGCGAGCTTAATTGTTTATTTTCTACAATAACCTGATAGCTATACAATGTGATCTCAAGATGAACGACAGCCGCCAGAAAGTGGTCAGCGCGATAGAGTGGATTCTGTTTGACTCTCCCGTATTGTAGTTGTCCAGAGGAGAAGAGAAAAAGATCGACTGATGCGAGATATGTTGTTTATTTTCTACATAATCCTGATAGCTATACAATGTGATCTCAAGATGAACGACAGCCGCCAGAAAGTGGTCAGCGCGATAGAGTGGATGCTGTTTGACTCTCCCGTATTGTAGTTGTTCAGAGGGGAAGAGAAAAAGATCGACTATTGCGAGCTTAATTGTTTATTTTCTACAATAACCTGATAGCTATACAATGTGATCTCAAGATGAACGACAGCCGCCAGAAAGTGGTCAGCGCGAAAGAGTGGATGCTGTTTGACTCTCCCGTATTGTAGTTGTTCAGAGGGGAAGAGAAAAAGATCGACTGACGCGAGTAAAATTGTTTATTTTCTACAATATCCTGATAGCTATACAATGTGATCTCAAGATGAACGAAAGCCGCCAGAAAGTGGTCAGCGCAATAGAATGGATGCTGTTTGACTCTCCCGTATTGTAGTTGTTCAGAGAAGAAGAGAAAAAGATCGACTATTGCTAGCTTAATTGTTTATTTTCTACAATAACCGGATAGCTAAACAATGTGATGTCAAGATGAACGACAGCCGCCAGAAAGTGGTCAGCGCGATAGAGTGGATTCTGTTTGACTCTCCCGTATTGTAGTTGTTCAGAGGAGAAGAGAAAAAGATCGATTATTGCGAGCTTAATTGTTTATTTTCTACAATAACCTGATAGCTATACAATGTGATGTCCAGATGAACGACAGCCGCCAGAAAGTGGTCAGCGCGATAGAGTGGATTCTGTTTGACTCTCCCGTATTGTAGTTGTCCAGAGGGGAAGAGAAAAAGATCGATTATTGCGAGCTTAATTGTTTCTTTTCTACAATAACCTGATAGCTATACAATGTGATCTCAAGATGAACGACAGCCGCCAGAAAGTGGTCAGCGCGATAGAGTGGATTCTGTTTGACTCTCCCGTATTGTAGTTGTTCAGAGGAGAAGAGAAAAAGATCGATTATTGCGAGCTTAATTGTTTATTTTCTACAATAACCTGATAGCTATACAATGTGATCTCAAGATGAACGACAGCCGCCAGAAAGTGGTCAGCGCGATAGAGTGGATTCTGTTTGACTCTCCCGTATTGTAGTTGTTCAGAGGGGAAGAGAAAAAGATCGATTATTGCGAGCTTAATTGTTTATTTTCTACAATAACCTGATAGCTATACAATGTGATCTCAAGATGAACGACAGCCGCCAGAAAGTGGTCAGCGCGATAGAGTGGATGCTGTTTGACTCTCCCGTATTGTAGTTGTCCAGAGGAGAAGAGAAAAAGATCGAGTGATGCGAGATAAATGGTTTATTTTCTACATAATCCTGATAGCTATACAATGTGATCTCAAGATGAACGACAGCCGCCAGAAAGTGGTCAGCGCAATATAACGGATGCTGTTTGACTCTCCCGTATTGTAGTTGTTCAGAGAAGAAGAGAAAAAGATCGACTATTGCTAGCTTAATTGTTTATTTTCTACAATATCCTGATAGCTGTACAATGTGATCTCAAGAGAACGACAGCCGCCAGAAAGTGGTCAGCGCGATAGAGTGGATGCTGTTTGACTCTCCCGTAATGTAGTTGTCCAGAGGAGAAGAGAAAAAGATCGACTGATGCGAGCTTGATTGTTTACTTTCTACAACATCCTGATAGCTATACAATGTGATGTCAAGATGAACGACAGCCGCCAGAAAGTGGTCAGCGCGATAGAGTGGATTCTGTTTGACTCTCCCGTATTGTAGTTGTTCAGAGGAGAAGAGAAAAAGATCGACTGATGCGAGTAAAATTGTTTATTTTCTACAATATCCTGATAGCTATACAATGTGATGTCAAGATGAACGACAGCCGCCAGAAAGTGGTCAGCGCGATAGAGTGGATGCTGTTTGACTCTCCCGTATTGTAGTTGTTCAGAGGGGTAGAAGAAAAAGATCGACTATTGCGAGCTTAATTGTTTATTTTCTACAATAACCTGATAGCTAAACAATGTGATGTCAAGATGAACGACAGCCGCCAGAAAGTGGTCAGCGCGATAGAGTGGATGCTGTTTGACTCTCCCGTATTGTAGTTGTCCAGAGGAGAAGAGAAAAAGATCGACTGATGCGAGTAAAAATGTTTATTTTCTACAATATCCTGATAGCTATACAATGTGATCTCAAGATGAACGACAGCCGCCAGAAAGTGGTCAGCGCGATAGAGTGGATGCTGTTTGACTCTCCCGTATTGTAGTTGTCCAGAGGAGAAGAGAAAAAGATCGACTGATGCGAGATAAATTGTTTATTTTCTACAATATCCTGATAGCTGTACAATGTGATCTCAAGATGAACGACAGCCGCCAGAAAGTGGTCAGCGCGATAGAGTGGATGCTGTTTGACTCTCCCGTATTGTAGTTGTTCAGAGGGGAAGAGAAAAAGATCGACTATTGCGAGCTTAATTGTTTATTTTCTACAATAACCTGATAGCTATACAATGTGATCTCAAGATGAACGACAGCCGCCAGAAAGTGGTCAGCGCGATAGAGTGGATGCTGTTTGACTCTTCCGTATTGTAGTTGTTCAGAGGAGAAGAGGAAAAGATCGACTGATGCGAGATAAATTGTTTATTTTCTACAATAACCTGATAGCTATACAATGTGATGTCAAGATGAACGACAGCCGCCAGAAAGTGGTCAGCGCGATAGAGTGGATTCTGTTTGACTCTACCGTATTGTAGTTGTTCAGAGGAGAAGAGAAAAAGATCGACTGATGCGAGTAAAATTGTTTATTTTCTACAATATACTGATAGCTATACAATGTGATCTCAAGATGAACGACAGCCGCCAGAAAGTGGTCAGCGCGATAGAGTGGATGCTGTTTGACTCTCCCGTATTGTAGTTGTTCAGAGGGGTAGAAGAAAAAGATCGACTATTTCGAGCTTAATTGTTTATTTTCTACAATAACCTGATAGCTATACAATGTGATCTCAAGATGAACGACAGCCGCCAGAAAGTGGTCAGCGCGATAGAGTGGATGCTGTTTGACTCTTCCGTATTGTAGTTGTTCAGAGGAGAAGAGGAAAAGATCGACTGATGCGAGATAAATTGTTTATTTTCTACAATAACCGGATAGCTAAACAATGTGATCTCAAGATGAACGACAGCCGCCAGAAAGTGGTCAGCGCGATAGAGTGGATGCTGTTTGACTCTCCCGTATTGTAGTTGTTCAGAGGAGAAGAGAAAAAGATCGACTGATGCGAGTAAAATTGTTTATTTTCTACAATATACTGATAGCTATACAATGTGATCTCAAGATGAACGACAGCCGCCAGAAAGTGGTCAGCGCGATAGAGTGGATGCTGTTTGACTCTCCCGTATTGTAGTTGTTCAGAGGGGTAGAAGAAAAAGATCGACTATTGCGAGCTTAATTGTTTATTTTCTACAATAACCTGATAGCTATACAATGTGATCTCAAGATGAACGACAGCCGCCAGAAAGTGGTCAGCGCGATAGAGTGGATGCTGTTTGACTCTTCCGTATTGTAGTTGTTCAGAGGAGAAGAGGAAAAGATCGACTGATGCGAGATAAATTGTTTATTTTCTACAATAACCGGATAGCTAAACAATGTGATGTCAAGATGAACGACAGCCGCCAGAAAGTGGTCAGCGCGATAGAGTGGATGCTGTTTGACTCTCCCGTATTGTAGTTGTTCAGAGGAGAAGAGAAAAAGATCGACTGATGCGAGTAAAAATGTTTATTTTCTACAATATCCTGATAGCTATACAATGTGATCTCAAGATGAACGACAGCCGCCAGAAAGTGGTCAGCGCGATAGAGTGGATGCTGTTTGACTCTCCCGTATTGTAGTTGTCCAGAGGAGAAGAGAAAAAGATCGACTGATGCGAGATAAATTGTTTATTTTCTACAATATTCTGATAGCTGTACAATGTGATCTCAAGATGAACGACAGCCGCCAGAAAGTGGTCAGCGCGATAGAGTGGATGCTGTTTGACTCTCCCGTAGTGTAGTTGTTCAGAGGGGAAGAGAAAAAGATCGACTATTGCGAGCTTAATTGTTTATTTTCTACAATAACCTGATAGCTATACAATGTGATCTCAAGATGAACGACAGCCGCCAGAAAGTGGTCAGCGCGATAGAGTGGATGCTGTTTGACTCTCCCGTAGTGTAGTTGTTCAGAGGAGAAGAGAAAAAGATCGACTATTGCGAGCTTAATTGTTTATTTTCTACAATATCCTGATAGCTATACAATGTGATCTCAAGATGAACGACAGCCGCCAGAAAGTGGTCAGCGCGATAGAGTGGATGCTGTTTGACTCTCCCGTAGTGTAGTTGTTCAGGGGAGAAGAGAAAAAGATCGACTGATGCAAGATAAATTGTTTATTTTCTACAATAACCTGATAGCTATACAATGTGATCTCAAGATGAACGACAGCCGCCAGAAAGTGGTCAGCGCGATAGAGTGAATGCTGTTTGACTCTCCCGTAGTGTAGTTGTTCAGAGGAGAAGAGAAAAAGATCGACTGATGCGAGTAAAATTGTTTTTTTTCTACAATAACCTGATAGCTATACAATGTGATCTCAAATTGAACGACAGCCGCCAGAAAGTGGTCAGCGCGATAGAGTGGATGCTGTTTGACTCTCCCGTAGTGTAGTTGTTCAGAGGGGAAGAGAAAAAGATCGACTGATGCAAGATAAATTGTTTATTTTCTACAATAACCTGATAGCTATACAATGTGATCTCAAGATGAACGACAGCCGCCAGAAAGTGGTCAGCGCGATAGAGTGGATGCTGTTTGACTCTCCCGTACTGTAGTTGTTCAGAGGGGAAGAGAAAAAGATCGACTGATGCAAGATAAATTGTTTATTTTCTACAATAACCTGATAGCTATACAATGTGATGTCAAGATGAACGACAGCCGCCAGAAAGTGGTCAGCGCGATAGAGTGGATGCTGTTTGACTCTCCCGTAGTGTAGTTGTTCAGAGGGGAAGAGAAAAAAATCGACTGATGCAAGATAAATTGTTTATTTTCTACAATAACCTGATAGCTATACAGTGTGATGTCAAGATGAACGACAGCCGCCAGAAAGTGGTCAGCGCGATAGAGTGGATGCTGTTTGACTCTCCCGTACTGTAGTTGTTCAGAGGGGAAGAGAAAAAGATCGACTGATGCGAGTAAAATTGTTTATTTTCTACAATAACCTGATAGCTATACAATGTGATCTTAAGATGAACGACAGCCGCCAGAAAGTGGTCAGCGCGATAGAGTGGATGCTGTTTGACTCTCCCGTAGTGTAGTTGTTCAGAGGGGAAGAGAAAAAGATCGAACATTGCGAGAGCCTAATTGTTTATTTTCTACAATAACCTGATAGCTATACATTGTGATGTCAAGATGAAAGACAGCCGCCAGAAAGTGGTCAGCGCGATAGAGCGGATGCTGTTTGACTCTCCCGTATTGTAGTTGTTCAGAGGAGAAGAAAAAAAGATCGATTATTGCGAGCTTGATTGTTTATTTTTTACAATAACCTGATAGCTGAACAGTGTGATGTCAAGATGAACGACAGCCGCCAGAAAGTGGTCAGCGCGATAGAGTGGATGCTGTTTGACTCTCCCGTAGTGTAGTTGTTCAGAGGGGAAGAGAAAAAGATCGAACATTGCGAGAGCCTAATTGTTTATTTTCTACAATAACCTGATAGCTATACATTGTGATGTCAAGATGAACGACAGCCGCCAGAAAGTGGTCAGCGCGATAGAGTGGATGCTGTTTGACTTTCCCGTATTGTAGTTGTTCAGAGGAGAAGAGAAAAAGATCGACTGATGCGAGTAAAATTGTTTATTTTCTACAATATCCTGATAGCTATACAATGTGATCTCAAGATGAACGACAGCCGCCAGAAAGTGGTCAGCGCGATAGAGTGGATGCTGTTTGACTCTCCCGTACTGTGGTTGTTCAGAGGAAAAGAGAAAAAGATCGACTGATGCGAGTAAAATTGTTTATTTTCTACAATATCCTGATAGCTATACAATGTGATCTCAAGATGAACGACAGCCGCCAGAAAGTGGTCAGCGCGATAGAGTGGATGCTGTTTGACTCTCCCGTACTGTGGTTGTTCAGAGGAAAAGAGAAAAAGATCGACTACAGCGGACTGATTGGTTTATTTTCTAAAATTAGGGGCGGCTCTCTCTCTCTCTCTAATGCCTTTTTCAGACACGAGTCCCGTTTGTTTCGTGCGTGCGGAGTCGCACTTCTCCTTTCGGTCAGAGATCGAGTATATCAGCCAGCGTTGATCTAGATCTACCCATGAGAACAATGGACAACGTCGTTCAATGATTCTTCCCTAATTTCTAACTTGCTTATCGATTAGAAAGGCAAATTCGTCCCTATTTGCATTTTCATTAGCCTGATGATAATTAGTCATTCCAGCGAACTCGCCGATTTGCATGTCTGGAGGGGCGAATAAAAGGCGGGCGCGGCGGGCTGCCGGCATCCATTCGCCATGGCTCAGTCCGTCGCTCCCGGAGATATCAACACCCAGCCGGGTACCAAGATCGTCTTCAACGCCCCCTACGATGACAAGCACACCTACCACATCAAGGTGCGTGGAAATCGATCGGATATCGATCGATCATTGAAGGATTTGTCTTTTTCAGATCACCAACACTGGAGGTCGCCGCATCGGATGGGCCATCAAGACCACCAACATGAAGCGCCTCGGCGTCGACCCGCCGTGCGGAGTGCTCGACCCCAAGGAGGCCGTGCTGATGGCCGTCTCTTGCGACGCGTTCAAGTTCGGAGAGGAGGACACCAACAACGACCGCATCACCATCGAGTGGACCAACACCCCCGACGGCGCCGCCAAGACCTTCCGCCGCGAGTGGTTCCAGGGCGACGGAATGGTCCGCCGCAAGAACCTCCCCATCGAGTACAACCCTTGAACACTTTTGTTCTCGCGAAATAAATGTCTTTGGAACGAATGTTCTCTTGTGTAGTGTACACCTTGCGGTCGTACAAGCGGTTCCCTCTCAGACCTTTGAACTGGTAAATCAAAGTTTGAGTATTTCACAGGTTTGAGTATTTCGTATTCGTAGTTTGAGTATTTCACAACTATAGGGAAACTTCATCCCTGTTCGGCCCATCATCCTGCAGACGTGCTACATCAACGTACTACATGTAGTGGTTACTGACTAAATGATTAAAAAATATTAACCCTTCACAACGTAATTATAGAAGAATAGAAGTCTTCATTACGTACACATATCATTTACACGTTCTTTGGCGGTTCAGTTAATCAACCGCGGAAGGAAGGGGGCGAGGGGCGACCGCCGTTGTTGTTCTTTCCCTTTCCCTTGTCGGTGTCAGTGCAAGTCACCTCGACCTGGAAAATATTCAATAATTGTCAATTGCTACCGTAAGAGCCTATCACCTACAGTACAGCTGTCATTGATCGCTGAGCTATGGTGTCTCAGTCATCTCAAGCGTATGCTCTCTATAATCTACAGTAACACGTCTCTCACGTAGAGCAGTGTCGTTTCCTATGTTGACCATACTCAACACGTTTTTAAACTATTTTAAACTACAGTATCCCCCACGCCTACAGTACCCTACGGTACCTGGTTGCGTCCGGAGGGCTTGGTCTCGCACCTCTCCCACTCGCGCTTCGGGCACACCTTGTCGCACGGGTTGCGCAGCTTTGCGTCAACTGGAACACACAAAAGGTCATCAACACTTCTATCTTATTCTTATCACGTTATGTGCCCATGCCCGCATTTTCACACGTCTTACAGTACGCTTTTTTCCACGTGTGCACGTGTTTTGCGTGTTTAAGTGAGTGCTCTTTCTCACTGTAAGCTCTCTAATATAGCAACTACAGTATCCTCATCCTACAGTACCCTCTCTCATCCTACAGTACTCACCGCGCTCGACCTTCTGCCTCTGCGGGCTGCCTCCGCGCTGGGCGAAGATGGCGACGGCGCACAGGATCTGAAGCGGGTACGGTAACACTACAGTAGTCTTGATAAAGTACAGTATCCGACTAAAAGTACAGTATAACTACAGTAGTCCTAATAACCAGTACAACATCCGACTAGTTCAGTAAAACTACAGTACACCAAAGAAAGTACAGTACACCCACCGCGAAGATGAAGAGAGTCTTGAACATGTTGGTTGGGCTGGATGACCTGTCGGTTGGCGCAACTCGCCTCTCTTATATACCGCCTACTCGCATGTTGTCGACCCGGTTCGATTCGACCTTACAGCGAGAAGAAACGACTGGCGGACATTATCTTACGAAAATGCCAAAGATCAACACCAAAATCGTGCACAGCGGAAGAGATATGTGGGTGAGAAAGCAAGGTGAACGCAGAGAGCGTATAGTGGTGATGATCTCTCTCTCTCTCTCTCTCTCTCTCTCTCGCGTGGTTCTTTCGATTCCCGCACTTTGGAGACTTGCTCCTTTTATGTATCATGTACTTGCAGTCATAATTCTTACACATATGACATGACCTATGTCTCACCTTGAAACTAACAATAGATGTGTCCCCTCTGCTCATATAACATAACGTGTCGCCGAACAGAGTGCGATGGAAAAGAGACATACGCGCTATATGTGAAGTGGATATAAGTCGGTATCATTTGTGATTTTCGAGTGTTTGGTCGTTCATGTTTTTTCGTCTATATTCAGGAGCGGAGTTGTCAATAATTGTTGATAGAGATAAATTATTTTTAACAAGAAGAATGTTACCTTCACTGATTTTGATCACATAAACGCATAGAAAATACTACGCAAGTTTATAAAACGTAAGATTCGATTTACTGTTTGTCTCTAACTACATATTATGGTTCCCTACCGTCAGTTTGCATCACACGATTCTGCACTCTGCATTGTCCATATATCATCTCTTGTCCATATATCATCAAAACACTGTTCTCATTCTGTCGGCGACCCATGACTTAATCCTAAAAGTGCTTATAGATTTAATTTAGCTATCACAAAACTATCTATTACATTTAGCGTCTAGTTTTTTTCCGTTTCTCACCTTTATCCACATCATCATTCGCCAGGTCGATCACTAAATTATCACTGATCTGATCAGTTCCCAAACACATAAACATATAAAAATAATACTTTTATCTGCGTATAGATATATATTTAAGATTTACATGAACGAAAACGAAAAAAATCACAAAATCACAAGAACAAAACATAAAACACAATACAGGTTTACATCTTCCTCAGCTCGTGTAGAAAATGATCTCTGGAATCTGGCCGTCTTCGACAGAAGTGCCGTTGTTGTTGCCCGCTGCGTAGGTGAACCTGGAAGAGAGAGGGTGGAGAGAGAAGAGAGAGAAACAGAGAGAGGAGAGAGAGCGAGAAGAGAGAGGGAGAGAGAGAGAGGAGGGAGGGAGGGAGGGAGGGAGAGAGACTCACTGGAAGGTGACGGCTCCCGCCGTCGACTGATGTACTATTCGGCGCAGTCCCTTTGTGCCGTAGTGAGTGTCGGGACCCTGGAAAAAATATATAGTTAATTTAAATACATAGAAAAATCCTCGCCTTCATGCAGGCACTCGCAATGTACGTAACACCAGGCGTCACTTCGACAGGCTCCCTGAAAAGAGGACGTCTCTCTAACTCCCCTCTTTCTTTTCTCTACCTCCCTCCCTCTCTCTCTCACTCTTGCTCCCTCTCTCTCTTCATTTTCCTCTCCCTCTTTATCTTTCCTCCTCTCTCTCTCGCTCTTTATCTTTCCTCCCCTCTCTCTCCCTCTCTCTCCCTCTCCCCCTCTCTCTCTTCCTCTCTCTTTCCCTCTCTTCCTCTCCCTCTCTCTCCCCCTCCCTCCCTCTCTCTCTCACCTGAAGGCCACCCTGAACGTGTTCACGCTGCCATCGCACTGGAACGACGTCTCGTTCTGCGCCAACAGCTTCATCGTGCCGCAGTGGATCAGCTGAAAATGATCAGCTGAACTGTGCAATGATCAGCTGAACAATCAATGATCAGCAATAGTGTGGACTTTTCGAAACAACCTCTCAAACCACTTTCGAAGTACGTGTTTGTTTGTATTTAATGGCAAAGAAACTCGCAAAGGCAGTTTTGAACAGACTAACCGCTAATTTTGCTCTTGGTTATAGTAGGAGGGAATGTCGAAGCAACCTCATCTCTTGTAAATCATGTGCTACTTCATGCGAGATAAATATTCTGATTCAACCCAATATAGTGTTGCCTTCTATTCCTTCCCATTTGCGATACTTCCTTCGCCTATTTTCGATGCTTCCTATAGGAAGTATCGGATAGTGCATCAAGCGGCCAAGTGTGCAGGTCAAAAAATCCTAATCTCTCTCCCATCTCTCTTTTCTTCCACGTCTCTCACTTGGGAAAGACAGATGTTGTCTAGCGTAAGATCTGTCTCGTAGTCTTGAATGACTCATCTGCGTGACTAACCAATTCACCAAGCTTCCAATCACTACTCACTACAACTTGGCACAATGATTAATACAGTTACAAATATATTTCGGCAAATCTGCTCTGCCGTCACACCACGTGAATCCCCACCATCTCTCTCATTATTGTGTTCACCCCAAGAAACTAGTATACAGACACTCAGCATTCCGTTTTTCGCATAAAATATGATACTTTCCCATCTCCTCCCACGTGATCTTCGTGGGTGATCTTCGTGAGTGGTCTTCGTGGGTGGTCTTCGTGGGTGATCTTTGTGGGTGGTCCCCCCCCTCCGCTCACCTGTATGGTCACCTGGTACTCGTGCGGTCCGTGGATCGCGCCGTGCAGACCGAACCCGACCACGTAGATCTTGCGGTCCACGGTGAATCTGTGAGCGGTATTCTCTTGAGAGAGAGTGAGAGAGAGAAGAGAGAGAGAGAGAGAAGAGAGAGAGAAGAGAGAGAGAAGAGAGAGAGGGGGGGGGGGGAGAGGGAGAGAGAGAGGGAGAGGACGCACTTGATCCTGTCTGGGGTTCCGTTGTAGCCCCACCGGCCCTCGACCCGTTGGAATCTGTTCACCACCAGCTCCTTGCCAGCGATCGTGCACCTACAACACATTACAAACATAAAAACAGAGGACAGAGAGAGTGAGAGTGAGAGAGAGAAGAGAGAGAAGAGAGAGAGAAGAGAGAGAGAAGAGAGAGAGAGAGAGAGAGAGAGAACGTATACTCATACAATGCACAGAGTGATCGTGGTAATTCAAAACTTTTACGTCTCTTATTAGTGTCTAATAGATGCCTATTACATAGAACGATAACACACTGCGATTCCATACTTCTCCCGTCTCTCTCACCTTGGTCGATCATCGAATCCGACTTGCGGCTTGGGGTTGACAGTAAAGTAGAGGAAGAGGTTGACTATCTCACGGTCGGACAGAAGACCGGATTGAGCTGGAAAGATCACCATTTCTCTCTCTCTCTCTTCTGCTCTCTCTCTCTCTCTCTCGCTCTCTCGCTCTCGCTCTCTCCCTCCCTCCTTTTCTCTCTCCTTCTCTTTTCCTCTCTCTCTCACACACTCCCCCTCCATCTCTCCTCTCTCTCCCTCTCTCCCTTCCTCTCACTCCCTCTCCCCCCTTCCTCCCTCTTCCTCACCCACCTGCCGACTGTGCGAACTCCTCGACCGTCATCAGTGGGAACCGTATGAGCTGCAGTGCCCCAGCCAGGACGGCCCTTCTGTTGTCGCTCGATGCGGGCACACCCCTGCGGATACACTCCTCCGCGCACCAACGGACAACAGCCTAGGAGGAAGGAGAATAAAGAGGACAAATCTAATCGGAATCGCCAACACTTTGGCGCAAAACCTACGACCAACTTAGACGAATGAAACAATGAGGAAATATAAGCCGTCTCTTCGCAACGAGTATTACTATTGCAATTGCCATACAAAAAACAAGTTTCGAAATAACAGACTATCCAACTTTATCAAAATGCTATTCACAACCACATGAACATAATGTTTTCACTATAGCGTGGAACATGGAAATGAGGGCGAACTCTAATATAATTCGACCCTCCCATTCCCGTAGCTAAACAGAGTTTCTCCCAGCGCTTACGCTTACGAGCGCTTACGTTAGCTCTTGTGGCATACCGTATGCACTTGTTCTTTAGCCACTATATGTCGATTCTAGATAAATTATTGAGAGCGAACTAAACCAACATAAATAAATGTATTCACCTCGAACAGAGTGACTTCGCGCACTCTGAGACTGTCGCGGCGCAGCACCATGCACAGCGTCTCCTGGTCAATCTCCGTGAAGCCTGCAAGGGATGGTCACTCTCTCCCTCTCCCTCTCTTCTCTCTCTCTCCTCTCCCTCTCCCTCCCTCTCCCCTCCGTCTCCCTCCCTCTCTCCCTCTCCCTCTCCCTCTCCCTCTCTCTCCCTCTTCCTCTGCTTCCTCCTCTCTCTCCTCCCTCTCCCTCCCTCTCTTTATCTCTCTCTCCCCTCTCTCTCTTTATCTCTCTCTCTCTCTCCCACCCTCGGCCGCCAGTGCGTCCCCCGTGTTCTTGTCGATCAGCTCCAGACAGAGCTGTGCCAGCTGTGGCTCGTCGAAAAGTCGCGCCTAAAAAATTATCCTCCAAAAATGTCAACATTAAAAAAGTAGGATTTACAGTTGATGGAAAGCTCTCATCACTCGCCCTCCACGTAGCCATAGTGAGAATTTGCGAGTTGAATGAGAGAAGCAGGAGGAGACAAGAGGTTGATGGAACGATCAGTCCAAAACTATGCCACTGGTTCCATCTCCCCCCCTTTTCCCACCTGTGTGAGGAGCATGAACGCGTTGTCGGCGCCGAGCGACTGTTTCAGGAAGTCCACGCATGCCGTCTCCATAGCTGGCACTGCGTATTTCTTGGCTGAAAACGAGTCGATGAAATCAAAATTCACGAGTTTTTTTCAGTACTATACAAACTTGCTGCTTTCTAATAAAATGAACGAAACGAACGATAAAAATTGAAAAAAATGATTTAGCGTTCAATTTCCGTGAGTAATGGTAAAAGACAGATCAGGCTAACTAAATAATTGGCATCTCTACTCTCTACCCCTATTGCACCCTAGCAACCACAGACCACAATTGAACCTCACAAAAACAATCGGGCGAGTTCATAAGCACAATAGACCTCATTTCCGCACTCTACAGTACCCCTACAGTACCCCCACATCTACAATACTCCTACATATCCCCCACTCCCACACTCTACAGTACCCTTACAGTAACCCCACACCTACCGTACCTGTGTACAGGGTGGTCATGACGCTCTCGGGTCCTATCGCAACCTCATCCGAGTAGAGGAACTTCAAGAGGGTGAGGAACGCCGAGGGCTCCACGTCCGGCAGCTCGATCTCCAGAGGATCTGAAAGATTTCAGGGCTGATGATCTTCAATCTATAGATTGATTGAAGATAGATAGATCACTATCTGTATCTATCTGTATATTCAGTATCAAGCATCACTGCCGTATCCTGTGCTCTCAACAAACAAGGAAATCGATGTTCCCTTTCATCATCCATCTGCTCGATGTACTTCTATCAAACAGTACATGCGCAGTACATGCGATGCATGTAGGGTAATAGATGGTGCACAGTCCAGATGCATCACATGCACATCTGTCTCCTCCCCCCCCCTCCCTTACCCCTGACATTGGCCGTGCTGGCGTGCGGCGTGAGTCCTCCGTTGAACATCGCATCGAACACCACCGATCCAATCGACAGAACGAACTTGTGCGCCGGAATGCGCTGCAACAGAGATGAGCATACATTATAAACTCACTAGTTGCAATACGATCACCATAAAGGAAAGACAGGCATGGTTTTTGGGATAGTCGAAAGGACATGGTACGAACTGCTACTCACACAGCGGCTACATCAAAAGGTTTATAGTGGTGATGCTGTCCTTCGTACGCTTGAAGAGCGGCCATCCTCTTAGGTTGACGCACACTGTACTGTGTAATTCAAATGTAGGTGGTAGATTGAAAGATAATTAAAAAAGAAATAATTCGGCTACTACTCTGTTCCACCAATTCTACGCTACAGCCACCTAATAGACTCACTACTTGCATTCTGACCACAATAAGAAGACAAAGAGAATAGTAATATATTATTATATAAATAAAAACAAAGAGAAACAAATCCCACCTGCCGTCCCTCCTCCCTGCCCACCACAAAGTAGACGTCCGCTAGAACGTCGTTGCAGTACATGAACGAGATTCTGGAAGCAATCAATCGATAAATAGATAATCATTCGATCGATATTCGCCCACCTCTCCTTGAGACTCGTCTTGGTCGCCTGCCATCCCAGATCCGAACTCGAGTTGGCGGTGCGCGCAGAAACTGGAAAAAGAAATCCTAAAACACACCTATTGTATCTTTCATTTAGAATCTTAATTTCTACTAATACATAACGGAACCCAATAAGTAGTTTCCTTCCTATGCAAACAACTGCCTAAAGATGCACATGCACATTGCACAAATCGCATTGTTGTCGATGAAAATTGAAAACTCCAAATCGACAGATAACATGGTATCTACCCCCCAGACTAAACCTATATATGCTTGATATAAGCTGTCACATCTGTCTTTGATTATGAAAGTAAATATTTGATACTTGATGGTATCAACCGATCAACCCACACGTCCTCTCCCTTTCTGACGGCTTCCTTCCGATCGCCAGCACGTTGGCAGGGTTGGCGCGGGAACAGCCTGAAGGGTGGGATTGACATCTTGGAACCATAGCCAAACTGCCGAGCAATTCTACTTCCATCTACCTGCCACAACGATTGCAGATACGATGCCTTCTGCACTTGTAATATACACATCAGCGAACCATAGCAGAACTGTCTGCACCAGAGCGATATGTTGCTTTCTGACTCGTATACGCTATTGTCGAGAGAGGTCTCTCCGTCTTTCTCTCACCTACCCCTATATAGAACTACTCACTCGGCTGATCCCACTGCCTCTCCGCCGCCACCGCCGCAGCCGCTGCAGCCTCTTCAGCCACGTCACCTAGATCCGCGACCTCGTCGGCCCCTGAGCGAGGATTGAGAGGGGAGAGAGAGAGAGAGACAGAGAGACATACAGACAGAGATGCCACCCACCCAGGTTGAGCATGTGCTGGTAGCTGGCCAGGATCACCTCGCCCCTCCGAGTCAGCGAACCATCCGCGTTCCTGGACAATCGATATCATATCATACACCAGATAACAAGGACATGTGTATTTCACAATGGAAACAAAGAGAGGGGCAAAGGTGAAAGAGAGAAGAGCGAGACAGAGAGACAGAGACAGAGAGACAGGGAGACAGAGAGACAGAGAGAGAAAGGCGAAAGGCGAGAGAGAGAGAGAGAGAGAGAGAGAGAGAGAGAGAGAGAGAGAGAGGGGAGAGAGAAAGGGAGGGGGAGACCACCCACAGTATCTGTTCCTGGTGCTGTCTGCCCGCGAGGTTCCTCGGCGGCCCGTCCTCCTCCCTCGCCTCCTCCCCCTCCTCCTCGAACACCCGACGCATGTTCGCCCGCTCCACGTCCTCGCCCACCTCGTCCTGCAAAGCAATCGATAAATCAACAAATCGATCAACAGTCCACGTCCTCCACACCGTCGGCTTTCGAACAATCAATGAATCAATGTTGTTTATCAGCCTGATTCCTTCATGCATGTCACACTGCTATCGTGATGAGTGATCTGATAAAGTTTTCGGGACTCTTGACGGAAAAGTCCTGATTTTTCTTGGGCGTGCACATCACAAACTGACCAGTCAATAACTAATCGATAAGTCACCCGTAAGTGCTTGAGCAAGTAGTCGAGCAGCTTCACGTAAGCGATGCGATGAAAGGGCATCGCATGTCGAGTCACGTGCGGACTACGGACCAATACAGCAGAGGCAGAGACACACACTAGCTATTCAGCGCCCTCCCCCCCTCTCTCCTCTCCGCGCGCGCGGACACACTCATTACACAGCCGGCGCGATATATATGCAAATGCGCTGCACCGCCCCTGATTAGCGCTTTGCGTTTATATCGTTGATTACCCTCAATAATTTGCGTGTTTTCCTGCTGCTGTTTTCCGCGTTATGCATACTTTTCGTGAGTGAATTATGGATCATGGCGACATGTCCATAAATGGTAATATGAAGTTCACCTGCTGCATGTGTTGCTGCTGCTGGATGACGTGTTCGAGATGGCGTCGCCGGGCCGCGGCCGCCTCGCGCTCGCTCCGCCCCAGATCCACCACTAGAGGATAGCCGTCGTCGCCCATGCGAGCTGCACAACACTCGGGCTTATCACTTCACCCCCCCCCTCGTCTTATCACTGTCGCCCCTAGTAACCGTACTCGGAACGGCAATGATCACTGCGGCAATGATGACGCTGGTGGGTGGTGAGAAGTAATAATAGCAAAGTGAACACGGCCCAGATGCAACACCCACCCTCGTCCCCTCCTCCTCCCTCCTCCTCCTGTCTCGGTTGACGCTCGGTGACTTGTTGCGGGCGCAATTGCTGCTGACCCGACGGCCCCGCCTGAACCAAGTAGAGTGATAACAGTGCATATTATTAGTATATATACATATATAATACAAATTAATAACGAACAGCGTTCTGCTGGGGTGGCGAGGGGGGCGAGCCGTTTTGCTCGCTGCTATTTGACATTATCACTCGCAGCCCATTCAAGTACTGGAAAATTAGGTTGATTATCAACAGTACAGTACAGAAAAGAAACAACTGCGACGGAAAATCTTCGAGCAACGCAAACAGAAAAGGACTGGGTGTGTCAGCTGACCTACCCACCACGTTGTGCACTCCGCACGCATTTCTCACCAACACCATCCCAACAAAAAAAAAACTACAAATATCGCCACGCAAAATTTAATGTATTTATTCTAAAATTCAAACAAAACAACAAACAACAAACTAAATAACACAACAATAGCCTTATACGGCCTTGAAGACAACGCCGGTGGAGGTGACGCCCTGCTTTCCGCCGAACGAGATGGTGTGGCCGGCAGGAATCTCTCCCACCAACTCCAGACCGTCCTCACCGAAAAGACCGTTCAGCTCTTCCCTAGAAAGGAAACTAATCGTTCGAAATATTTACATATATTTCGAACGAGTCACTTTGTCCTTACTCACGAGTCTGACCGGTAGTTGTTAGAATCTGTGTGTTTGTGATTATGTGATTGCTGATTCTGAATAAACCTATTATTGAAACACATTACGTTTCTACTGAATACTGAATCTAATTTGATTCCAGCAAGAAAATGAGAGAGAGAAAGACAGGGAGAGGAAGAAAGAGAGAAGCGCACTTGGTAAAGTTGCAGGAGACGATGACAAACACGCCCGTCTTCTGCTCGTTCAGGGCCAGCAGCAGAGCTGACCTGCAAAAGCCATATGCGCATACGCTTTGATGACAGGCAAGCGTTGTCCCTAGCTCCCTAATCCAAGGCAGCGGACGCTGATGCCACAAAATCGAATACCCTTGCTTCGGAATGTTTTGAGTTCTGATCACATAGTGAAATACACATACCGGATGTCGAATCACAATTGAATGGATACACAGAAAACCACCATTCACTCCCTTCCACCCACTTGTACGCGGCCCTCCGCTGCTCCCTCTCCTCCCCGCCCGTCAGACTCATCGCGTCCCACGTGCCCTTGTCCAGCACCACGTCGAACTGGTGATGCAGACCGGTGGGGTGCGTGATGTCCAGCACCTGCGAACCAATCGACCTCTCTCGATTTATAGTCTGTACCAGAGCGATATGACTTCCACCTACTTCGTTCTAACCGTCCGCCACTCTTTGCGCGCTATTGCAGCAAGAGGACTCATAGGAGCAAATAGAAGAGAAAACATTTGAGGACGAGCTCCCCCCACTCACCCTCCACTCGATCTCCTTCCAGTCCCCGTCCTCCTCCCTCTCCTGCTCGTCCGCCTTCTGCGAGAGGGAGATGGCGGCAGGGGAGTAATCCACTCCCGTCAGAGCAGTGAAGCCCTTCTCTCGCTGAAACCTCTCTCTCTCTCTCTCTCTCTCTCTCCCACCCACCAGTCTCCTCAACACACTCCCGTTTCCGCATCCCAGATCCAAAATACGCGCCTCCTTGCTCGTCTTGCTTTCCAGGAGATACCTAAACTACCGTATACCGAACACACCTTCTACCGTAACCCACTTGATGATCCTGTTCTCGGCGCTCTTTCCGAACCACACCTCTCCCTCGTCGCCGTTCTCCTCAAAGTTCGTCAGCTCCATCTCGTACCGCCCATCCCAGCTGAACACAGAAAAATCGATAAATCAATATCGATCACTCTACTCACTAATCCTTCGTGCCGAGCTTCGACGCGGCAATCTCCACCTGTTCCTCTGCCATCTAACAAAACATATTTCATATCCAAATCAAACTCTAATCACAAAAACATTTGTTTTACCGAAATCGGGGAATAACATCGTTTGACACTGACAGAACACAGTTGAAAAAAACATAAATTTATCAAATTCACAGACCTATAAACGAAAAACATAAATGTTGGTAATGCGCGCTCAGTGGCCACCCGTAATAACAGGTGTGTGTACTTATTAATTGGGGGAGGTGATAAACGAGAAAAAGGTATATATGGTAGAAAGAAACTCTTTGGAAGAGGTATAATTCACAGTCAAAGACAATAATAATAACTTGACTTGCACAACAAAAAGACGAGGCAGTCTCATTTGAAGCAACCATGTCGCTAACAAAATAGTCTAAAATGAGTACAACATCGGCAGATCTCCACTTCCCACCACACATAACAGGACATTTTGACTAATCGCACTGAGAGAAGCGAGAAAGGATCGAGTAACAGTATGGCAAATCAATAATCAATCAATGTGTGCGTCCTCCTACCGCCGCGCCATTCCCATTCTGGCAGCGAGTCGTTGCTTGGCCGTCGACTCCTTCTTCTTCTTGGCACGGGGCTCGGGCGTCTTGTCTGCCCCCGCCGCCTTCCTCCCTCCCTTCCTCTGCTTCTGCTCCTTCCACTCGCGCTCCTCCGCCTCCGCTATACGATCCGCAGCCTCCATATCGGCAGCGCTCACCAGGCCTGAATCCGAAAATCAATCAATCAATCCCCATCCGAACCAAAGACCTCGTCAGCCCCATTCCCCCGCGTTTACCATAAGATCCGATCATAGTGATCGTGGTGAAATTCGGCTATATCGATCGATTGCGGACAGTTGAACTCGCACTTGACTCACCGTCCGCCTGCTCCTTCTCCCCTGTCCCCGCCTCGTCCAGTTCGTGTCCGGCCGCGTCCCTCACCCACTGGCTCGGCTTCCTCTTCCGCCCACTTGCCGACCGGCCGCCAAACATCGCCGGCAACGCCACGCCCACGTCCTCACGCACCGCCTGCCATAGTTATGATTGTATTTTATTTTGATTTTATTTTACATTTACATTACCAGACGGTCTATGACATGGCGCTCAAGCCATAGTTTAAATTATAAAGACAATAACACCTTATTATGTACCACACCAATATCACACATAATAAGAATAATGAAACATAAAATGAAAATGACACTTATTGACCTCATACCACTGTGTAAAAACAATGAAGCAAACCTTGTTGACAGCCCTCTCCTCTGCCTCGGCGCGTTCGTCCTTGGACGGCGCGCGCAACACGATGCGCACCTTCGGCACCACGCGACGCTCCCGATCAGCCCTCTCCTGCGCCTGCAACTGATCAACAGATGAATGATGAATGGTGCTCAAACCGTCAGTCTCTTCCAAAGAATTTTTCAAAGAAAGTTGTGTCGAAGTGGTTAGAGGTCACTCACTGGTCACAGTAATCACAAGTAGTTCACCCACCTTCCTCTCCCGCTCCTCAATCTCCTTGTCGACGGCCGCCTCCTCATCGGCCGACCCCGCCTGCCACTCGCTCTCCTCCTCACGCTCGCGAACAGAGTCGCACACAGAGTGCAACTGGAGGATATGATAACAATACAATTGACAATACTGTAGGATTGGGTGTGCTATCAGATAACCCATCATGCTAACATTGTATGTACATGTCGGATTCAGGCTGATAAACAACAAACAACAATCGCAACGTCACGTCGACAACGACAACTACTCACCTCGTACTTCTTCATCTCTCGCTCCAGCTTGTTCTGCACTCCGTTGAACACGAGCGACGCGTTGCCGGTCGGCAGATCCTGCACATCGTCCAGTCAAATCTTTCACTTCCTACTCCCTTCCTCGCTCTCTCTCTCTCACTCCTCTCACACCCCTCCCCACTAACCTTGTCCCTCTTGGCCCACTTGTGCAGCGACGGGGTGAGCAGCTTGATGCCCTCGTACAGGTACTTGTCCAGCGTGTTCTTCCACAAAATCGCATCTGAAACGAAATTCACACTAGTATCATCAGCAAGATTAAGAAAAACTAAATTACATAATCATAATTGATTCGAGATATATAAATATTCTGAGAAATGAGAAATGAAAAAAAACACTCACCCTTGATGCTCTCGAGGAACCAGGTGGCCGCGTGCCAGTTGCAAAACTCAAAGTTCGGGTACATGAACTTGTCGGGCACGTTGATGCGACGCTCCATCTCGTACACCCTGCAAGTATACGGTACATTGAAAGTACAAAAATACACCCTATAAAACAAGCTCTTTGGCGTCTACGGAACATGAGCGGCAGTGGCAGTAGCGAAACGAATGACAAGCAACGCACTTGACCCACTAATCAGACAACCTCACCCCAATTGATCAGTCTTGATAAATTGACAATTTTACAAATCGCAAAGCACGCACTTGAGCTGCATGTCGATGTTCATCGAGTGGAGGAAGTTGCCGCCAAAGACGAGGCTGTCCTTGGGGGTGAAGACGGCGTGGATCCAGCCACTCGGGATGAGCAGCGTCTCGCCCTCGCGGATAACCACCTGCACACAAAGCAGTCAGTGTCAGAACAACGACACATCCAATCGGCAGAGTTTACACCCCTGACCATACACAACTGGCTATACTATACTGTATCGATTTGAGCAGCTTCAGAAGTCGAAGCATTCAATCTCTCTCCCTCCCTCCCTCCTTTCCTCCCCTCACCCTGCTGACGTCCTGCAGCCTGTCTCCGAGGAAGAAGTCCTTGTTCCTGTCCGTCACCTGGTACTCTTCGTACACTCGCAGATTGTACTCGGTCGGCTCGGCAATGTAGAACACTTTCTCGCCCTGCAACGAGCGAATACGAATATCACAACATCATATGCACTCTTGTCACCACACAATCACTACCTTACAACACCAAAAAATAAGCAACACAGACATTGAAATGACAGACTGTGAGATAAAAAGCAATCATCCGTGGTAACAACTAGGAAAGTCCGCGCACCTTGAATATGTGGTACCAGACGCTGGATCCTCCAAAGTCAATGTGGAAGTCCGTGTACGAGTTGGCCATGCCCACCAGACAGAACAGCAACACCTGCAAGGAAAACATGAAAAACATTCAAATATATAGAAAACGGCAGACGTACTCATCACACCATCCCTGATCTACCCAAGAACCCAACACGGAGGCACGACTCCGACTGGTAAACACTAAACAAATTCAAATTAACCCACCTCTGGCTTGAGCGCCATGTCGTAGACCGTTTGGTCGTTGTCTGTAAATGGAAAAGGTACACAAGCATGTAAACAACGTAAACAACAGTGATAGACGCACCCCGGGCGTCCTTGCTGGGCCAGATCTTGTGCACCCACGAGATGCTGCGCACAAACTTGGGCGGCTGCACAATGCTCGCCAGCCTACAACAATCAATCAATACAATTCAATATCAACATAGAACAATGTACGCCAGCCTACAACAATCAATCAATCAAACCAAATCAATACAATATCTCAAAACAATGTACGTCAGTCTGAAAGCAACAGTTCAAATCAAAACAAAAGCGGTACTCACTCAGTATTGCTGAACTCAAGTGAGAGAATGTTGTAGAGGTTGGGTCTGTGGGGGGCGGTAAAGAGACGGTGGAATCTGCCCAGCGACATCTCGTACGTCGTCTGCCGGTACACATCGATCGTGTCCACCTTCCGAGATGCGCCTGCAATCAAACAATGTTTCCTACACACACGCGACTTGGCGCTTGAAAGCAGCAACACAGGTAACACACACACACACACACACACACACACACACACACACACACACACACACACACACACACACACACACACACACACACACACACACACACACACACACACACACACACACACACACACACACACACACACACACACACACACACACACACACACACACACACACACACACACACACACACACACACACACACACACACACACACACACACACACACACGATTTTATATTTAAAAAGTGAACAATATATAACGCAAGGCCACTCACCGACAATGTTGAGCAGGTCGTCGACGTAGAAATCGTCGGCGGGCAGTTGCAGGCCGAGACCCTCCTTCCGACGCACCAGAAACACCTACACACAAATCGTGTACAATGGGTCTATGCAAAATCTCTAGCACACTCACGTCCGTCCATCCGCACTGCTCGGCAAACTTGGTGGTGAAGTCGTGGCCGTCCTCGCACACCACAACGCCGCGGGAGCTGAACAAGTAATATGGGGAGGAGATTGTTAGACACATCGGCAGACCAAACCATCCCCACAATCCTCACCTCATTCAGTGCTTGACTGTTTTATGAATAAACAACAATTATTACTGTTAAACTCACGGAGCTGGAATGAGCTTCTCTTCCTGGGCGAATCGCTGTATGAACTGCTGGCTGCCGACCTCCTCGGGCTGGCCCACCTCGGCCGGGTCGTCGCAGCGCACCCGCTGCGGCGCCACCACCTTCTTCACTACAACAACACAATCAGGATGTTATTTGACCAAGTATGATGGAATGAGGAACAATTGGATGAGGATGGGATGGGATGGGACAATGGGATAGGATGAGGAACAAGGGATGAGGAATAAGAACAATAACAAACTCACGAATGCTGTGTCCGTGCTGCGGCTCGCATGAAGGGCAGTGGTAGCTGTCAATCAGAGGCGCTTCGTACTCCTCCATATCCACGCAGCTGCATCAGTTCACAAAATGATTTATATAAAAAGACAATGATCAACTCACTTGTAGTGGTACCATCCGGCGCACGCGTCGCACTGAATCCACTTCAGCACATCGCCGGCATCGCTACAATATTATTACGATAATCAATCGATATAACGACTCACGTATATGAATAGAACTTATTATTATAAACAATAAAACAATGCGTACTCACGTCTCAGCTGTGTTCTGCTTGCACTTTCTGCAAATGCTGCCGCTGGATGCCGGGGGTGGAGCCGCATCGTTCACTGCATCACTCGTGTCAACCGACAAGGGAGAGATCTTCTAAAGTAACAATATAACAGACATGTTCAAGAAAATATAAAGAAAGAAATAAAGTAATACGCACATCCGATTCGCCAAGTTCAGGTTTCGTTGACGGCTCGGATTTGGGAGATCCGATTTTTTCGGGAACTTCATGTTCTGATGAGTGAAGATATTGACGGTACAATATCTTCAGTCGAACTGATTTGCAATCAGCAATATCACAATTATCGGGCATGGGAGGAGGTGCAATATGTTGATCAGACTTCACTTCATCTTTCACAGCCGCTGTTGGGTCCGGAAAGACATCGGACATGCCTGAACAAATGAAGTATTTATTTTGGATCAGAACAATGAAAAATATATCGAATTTAATAAACAAAGTACAAATCTACAACGGAAAATCGAAGTTCATCAGCTGGCAAATGCACTATGACGTCATTTTCAGACAGTCGCAACGCAGCCGCAGCGCGTGATTTGTTTGCCAATAGCGGTCTTAAAACGAATAAGTGCTACCGCGAATTTGAATTTTCTATATGTGTTTGTCCACAGTATTTTAACGTATCAAAATTTCAAAAAAAAATTCAAAATGAAAAAAAATTGTATTCATTCTATCAACTTTTCTCAATCGCTCATATTCTATCCCTCTTTTACTCGTGACAGTACCTCTTCAGGTCCGCTTCCGTAGCCACGGGTACTTCTCTGTTCTCCTAGCCTACCGTGACCTACTCATCTCACTCAATTTGCCGTCGGAAATGAACGAACACGACATGCTCATGCAGAGCTACTACGAGTCGTCTGCCAGCCGTTCCGTGGCTCCTCCGATGCGACTGCCTTTGGTCCCGTCGTCTTTCACCGCAGAGCCCCTCCCGCCTCCCTCTTCTCCAGTCATCACCTCCACTGTGAAGAGGCGAGAGAAGGCGACCAGCACCAGCCCACACAACATGCGGTCCGTGCTCATTGCCACACTCAGAGGTCGGTAGTTTGTTTTCACTTTGAATTCTCACACACATCTTCAGTAACCATCTGTGTTTTCGCATGCATCACTGTCTCGGATCACTTTTTGCGCATGATAACTACGTCAATAACTTTATTTAACTTTATTGCAGGTTGTTCGAGCGATCCTGTGTTTACTCTCATTCTGGACCTGCTCGAAAACGACAACTATATAGACGTGGTAGAATGGAGGAACTGTTTCGAGTTCAAACTCTTCACCAATCACTTCACGCGGGAGTGGAATCAGGCTAACGGCGGAGGATGTGTAAGCATTTTAATGTTATTTCTGATCAGCTCCAATCCCTTTTCAGAAGCCATTCTACGTGCTAGCGCGTGAGTTGAAAGCAGTCGAGGACTCGCGCGTCTCTGGCGTACAGTTCTTCAAGCGCATCAAGACGGGCCTGTACCGCTTCTTTCCCGGATCGGACAGGTGTGTGGTCCCTCCTACCCCGCCTGCCCTAACTCCCCTTCCAGCATCCCACACCTGCCCGATTTGAACCTACTCCAGCCCCGCAATCCTGTCGCTGTCTCTCTCGCCGGTGCGACCCGTGTCTCCCGAGAATTTGCCCACCGCGACGACCGAGTCACTCCCTACTCGACGCAACGATCCACACGATACTGTGCCTACCCCACCGAACGAGTCCCCTCCTTCCCTTCTCACGGACACACCCCCGCATTGCCGCCCACCATCGACTCTGTCTACCAGTCATTTTCTCCCTACGACGTCCACTCTACCTATCTTCCCTCTGATTATTCTACCTATGACGCCCTTCGTACCAATAGCTATGCATCTCACGCCAACTATCTTTCCTATGACGTCAATGCTGCTCAATCCGGTGTCGACGGCTCTGGCGCAGCTATGCAGTTCGCACCCGACCGTCTATCCATTGCCGAACCCGTCTTCGCTGGGCTCACTCAGCCCGCATATCCAACCATCCCACCCGCCGTCGACGGGTTCTGCGTCTCCTACGGACATCCTTCACACATGGCCAACCGCTCGCAGTCCGAAGACCCTGTCCGAGCCTTTCCCGCCTACCCTGCTTTCGACGAGTGCCGCCGCGTGCCGGCCACTCCCGACTGCTACCCTGTTCCGGCCACACCCGACGAGTGCTGCGCACCCGCCACGCCCGAAGAGTGCGCTGCCGCCGCCGCCAGTCCTCTCCAGCCTGCTCAGCCGGTGAGTTGTCTTCGCGCGCACTCATCCGCCATCTTGTTTGCAGCCGCCGTCCGCACTCTCGGTGCTCCTCTCCACCTTCCTCTCCGAAGAAGATCCGTGCTCACTCGGCGAGCACTTCTCTACCAGTTTGCCCGATCTCTCACCACATGAACTAGATTCTTTTTTCTACTCAACTTGACGAATTCATTTCTCTCATTTTTGTCATGTTTTATATTGTATATTTTCCTTTCTTGTTCAGCTGTGTATTCCACAATGAAAATATTTGGTCTGCTCGTTTCCTTATCGAAATCAATTATCGTCAGAAATACAATGGGGAGGCAGAAGACTCGGCTTCGTTAGCCTGCACGATGTTATGATGAATTTACCATACAGACAGAAAGATATACAATCCAGGAATTGCAAACTGATTTTTTCCAAACTACCATATTTTGTTTTAAAAAATACCAATCACTCGTACATTAATGCAAATAAAAATTTATTAACAACATGTAATGCAATTCAATTAATCGAAAACAACCACGGGGACACATCTTCTCATAATGTCTCTCAACTGAAGTCTACAGTTTCGAGAGGCCGGCTAGTCAGCCCTGCACAAAGTGCCACTTGTCCACGTCGTCGGGAAGGGGCTTCTCACCAGCAGCAGGAGCAGCAGCTGTCACAGCAGCGGCAGACGCTTCCTGTAATACATAAATGTTTAATCAACTTGCACCAGTTCGTCTCACCTGAGTAGCGGCATGAGCAGCTCCGTCGACGAGACACTGAGTGTTCAGCTTGGGCGACGCATCCTTGATCAGCGCCTTCCAGAAAACGTGTGTCTCAGCGATGACATTGTGTGCGTAGTCCGCATCCTTGTACTCTCCGTTGAAAGCGAACTCATTGGCAGGCTTTCCAGCCGGGATCTTGTAGGTGCGGAACCACTCATAAGAAGCCTAAAATAATGTTTTCAATTTGTTCCTAACTAACTCGTCGTATTTATACTAACCTTAAGGAGTCCGGGGAAATGCTCGTTGACGTCAGCGATATTGTTAACCTTCTCAGCGATAGGGTCGTTCACGTCAATAGCAACAAGCTTCCAGTCAGTCTCCCCCTCATCAATGAGAGCCAGAGTGCCGAGCACCTTGACTTGCAGCACAGATCCGCGAGGGGCGATTTTGGATCCAATCTCGATCACGTCGATAGGATCGTTGTCTCCCTTGGCTTTGGTGTCCTCCACCTCATGGTTAGGATCCTCCCACGTCTACAAACAGTCATTACTCTCTCTCTCACTCACTTTCTCTTCCTCTCTCACACACAATCAACTAATATGTACCTGCGGAAGAGCTCCGTAGTTCCAGATATATCCGTGGTGAGGGAAGATGTTGTGAACGAAACGTGCCTTGCCCTTCTTCTCGTCCTGCTTGATAGGGGAAAGTGGCTCAGCAGTCGCCATCTATAATTAATGCATATAGCAACTGGTATAAATGACAAAACGTGATAAAAAGGTACCTCCATCTTCGCATTGCTCCAACGAGGAATCTCAACGACCATATTGTAGATCTTCTTCTCCTCGTTGGCAAACAACGGAATATCGTGCCACGGAGAAATGTATCCCTGGGGTCCCTCTGAAAACCAACATAAACTATATTTAGCTGCCGCAAAACACTCACTGAAGTACACGCGGTAGTCGAGTCCGTAAAGAGAACCCCGTTCCTCGACAGTGTACTTGTTGGCAGAATCCCCCGACATCTTCACTTGCTGATGCTGCTTACACGAATCAAACGCCGTTGCCGAAGACAACGACCTGCAAGATTGTGAAATATTATATTTTACAGAAGAGACACATCAATACTGAAAATAGTCAGATAACAAGCTTATCACTACGAGCTTATCACTAGCGTAAAAAGAACAAGACTATATGCAAGAAAGGGCAGATGACAGGCAATCAAATCGATGTTTGAATAGATACTGTGTTTTTGAAAACTCACACAGAAACATCATCGTCGTTATATTTTTTCGGCCAAAGCAGAGACGAAATACAAGCAAACATTTCCGAGATACCCAATTCGACCGCAAAGAAAATCGAGATGGACATGAATGACCAAATCAACGGCAATACCTCTATGCCTTGTGCCGTGTCTACGAATTTTAAAGAAACCTGATTCAGTAAGATTTAAATATACATGCCTAGATAACGCTATTAGAAGTTTTGAAGTTTTCAGCAGCTCGGGCACTGACCGGAACATGGTCGGTGCCTTAGCAGTGGACAAAGTTGATGTAGAAGCGATGTTGCCACAGACTCCACGGAGAGACGAAATGCAGTGAGTGTGTCTAGCAGAAGGCAATACTCGAAAGAGCCATGTGCTGCCGACGACCACGCCCCGCATCCCGTCTCAACACTGGACGGCTAGGCCTAGACGAGCATCTTCTCATCGGTACACAGAAATCAGTGAACATAAGAGTCCATCCTGGATGAGAGACAAATAACATGAGAAATTAGCTCACCCAACAAGCATATTAGGTTAGATTCATGCTTACGTCATAAACAGAAGTAACATCGCAAATGCTACACCATTTGCTGTTACCAAGGAAACGAGACATCTGCCAGAATATATTTAGTGTTTTAAGATGCAAAGCGATGCGTCATATAATAAAATCCATTGAAAAACCAACCTGCTTAGTAAAAAGGCGAGGGTCAATATTAAAAGTACTAGCATAGTTTGAAGAACAAGCTTCCAATGAACACGGATTCTCATTACATAAAACGCATCTAATCGATATCAGCTATTAGCTCACCACAAGGACAGACTGAAAAACAGCTCTGATATCATAATGTTAATAATATCGGAATGTTTGTGCAGTGGCAACAAACAGATATTCACATTGACATGACATAGATATAGCCATGTCACTTGTTTACTAATCAATGAAAAATGCTGTGGCAGCCTGGCAGCAGACAGGATAAAAAAGATACTAATGAAAATGTACTTACGGTTCTATTTTATTTGTGAAACAGCAGCAAAACATGCGGTCATCAGAATACGTCAATATTACGACAGCTCTGTGAAACCACTCAACCTCTACTAATCCTAGTGAAACTGAGAGAATGTTAGCAGATATAACCATATCCTCTAATCGTAAATCCACGAATCTATATTAGAACAAACGCAAGAAGCGAATTACATCGCTAGCCACGCAGCAACGGATCTGCTATAGAAAGGCGGTCAAAATGAACTACAAACTGGATCCGACCTGACAGACACAAGAGAACAGTCGAGAAAATCGGATACCACGTAAATAGCGCGAATTTGAAATCACAATAGAGATATCCGGCCATATGGCAGAATGTGTTTCATAAACACGATAGACACATCAGGGAAAACATTGCAAAAACGAATTCAAAAAATATTTTTTATACATAACAATAACAATACGAGAAACGAATCGCAATCAAATAGAGAAAATACGCAATAATGAGAAGAGGATCGAAGAATACCCAAATAACGGCAAGTGATGTAATGAAAACATATAATGGTTACAATATGCAGAACAGAACAACAATAATAATGGTAACGATATGAATAAAGATATGGGTAAAGGGTAAATTATTCTTCAATATATATACACAGTCAGAAGAGCCAGAGATACACGTCTCCAGGACACAAATAAGGCTCTAGGCTCATTGCAGAAATTGAGACTTCCCAATAGCAGCAGTGAGAGAGAACTTGGTGGCATGCTGCATTGTCGTCACCCACTCGCGCATGGCCCACTCCAACACCATCAACACTTTGTGTCCACTCTCCTTCGCACGCACGCATAACGGAAGCGCGTCCTCCAGCATAGCGCGCAGCTGAATAGTCCATTTACTATTAAAACTGACTACTAGACATACTCACTATAAAAGGTATGAAACTGTGTAAAACGACGTGTGAAATTCGGAAATACTCACATGCGGTGTCCTGATTCGATTCGGTGAATCGATGATTCCGTTGGCAAACACCTCACTTCCAATCATCATCATGATTGCAGCGTGAATCGCCTTCTTTTGATCGGGAACGACGTTCTCTCCACGATCAAAATCCAACGATCCTGAAAAAAACGTTGCACCCGAGAAATAATAATAGTTGTTAATATGAAAGGTATAAATTATATTCACCACCAGTGATGCGAGGTCGGTCAACTGAGAAAGTAGCAAGATCCACAATCTCGAAAGCATTCTTCATTGCAGATCGCAAACTGTCCAAGATCTGTGAGCAGCCAGACTGTCCCAAGACAGTAGTGAAACGAGAGTACAATGCTAACGCCATCGACATGTATTCTCGCACCTCCGTTGACAACTAAAAGACATAAAGTTTAAGCAAACAAAAAAAATATTTAAGCTTACTTTAATCTCGTCAGCAATGGGGAGTTGAATAGCATCGCCACGATCGACGAGCCGAGTAACGTTGCTAATCATCTCATCCCACCAATCGTTGGCTTCGTTACTGTTAGCAGGGACCACACACGCTCCTTCGTTCATCGCAGCACTGATCTCACATGACTTCGAAAACTTCTTCCAATCCGTCTGGAAAATACACACATACATCTTCCTTCGACTGGATGACTTACCGGGACGACAGCTGCATGAAGCCGGAGTAGACGATGAAGATGCTTCGAACGCGGGTCGTCCACCTCACCAGCAATCACTTCGCGCACCCACTTGACACTCTGGTTCCATGCACAACATGCGAAACTAAGCATCTGCACCACCACGATAGGTTCACGCCTCTCCACTGTGTGCTTCATCACACATTCCACCTCGCGAAGGCATTCATCCTGATCCTGATAAATAAAATCATTCCATCTCTTGGTACGGGGTACGGTAAGCTCACCTGTGCATCGCAGTTTCTGGCAAGAGTAACAATGAGACGAGTCATCCGCGCGAACAGACATGCATTCTGCTCCGCGCTGCTGATCATTCGGTGACTCAGACCCGTAACGACACTTTTCATCAACGACGTCCAAGTATCCGTGAGAATGTCAATCACATGCGTCAGCTCAAACGATTTATGATTTCAACGCATAATTATGTCATAGAATACTAACCTGTTGTTCGTTCACTGGGATGATGTAAGGCTGATTGTGCTCCATGTTCTTTCCGAATAGAAACCACTGGTCACCAACAGCTTCAGCCATCGAATCAATTAATGCGGAGACCACTTCGGACTCATCCAGAGATGCAAGATGATCGCATTCATTCAGCTTCTGCTGTGCTTCAGAACTGTCCATTCCACCCTTCACAACCTGTCTCAGAACTTCAAAGAGCAACGAAGCATCCGTGGCCTGAACAAAACAATGAGACTACAAATAAACTACCGAATTCACCTTGCTCTTCTTCACATTAGGTCCTACTGGAACGACATCGTGAGCCATAGCTCGTTTACGACGATTCAGAGTAGCTGGAACTGCCTCAGCAGAAAGAGAAGCAGAAGGAATCTGAGTCTGCGTCGCACCCACAGATTTGCGACTCAGTGACTTTCGCGAAGCAGGTGCACTCACTGCTTTGGCGACCGACACAGGAGCTTTCTTCTGAACAAAAATCAACACTAAGCAACGATGACCAAATATACTATTTACCTGTTGTAGATTTTTCTTCATCATCTTGCCAACATCAGCAGTTCTGCTGAGAGGGTTCTTCTTGGCCATAGACACCCTCGGGCAAGCAGGCAACCTCGTAGGGCTCTTAGATGTAGACGGCTCATCCGCAAACACTTGATCAGGAGAAGAGTCTCCTGCGACGTCAATCAAGAGCTCGTCATCACTTTCCTTCTGCGAAACGCGCCTAAGCGATTGTTCGGCGCGCGCAGGTGATTTTGCAGCACGCGCCGGCATTTTCCTCACACCTGAAAAATGATAACATTCATTAACTCGCACAACACCAAAACAAACAATTACCTATCGACGACGAAGATTCTGTTGACTTCTTGATCGCCAAAGACATTGCGGGGAAATCCGTGACGGACTTCTTCGTTCGCCCTCTTCCCTTTTTCACGGAAACGTCGTTGAGAACAGCAGATGAAGCGAGAGAACTCTTGACCTCCTGGTCGGAGCATGATGGAGACTGCACTGAAGTCTTCGATCGAGTACTAGTTGCAGGAGACGCTAGCGCACGAGACACTCGAGACACGCGCGACGAAGATGTCATCTCCAACTGCTCTTCTTCTGAAAAAAAATGAAACATATAACAACGACAACTTCAGAAGCCCACCATCCTCATGCTCCTCCAGATGCTCTGGAGATGTAACGTTCATTTCATCGCGCTTCTGCACCACCTCGCTCTTACGTGTCTGAAAACACTTACGAATTAAAAGTTTTTTTTCTATTACTAACAGGTGCTTTCATGCTGGTTCGTATTCTCGACCGCTGTCCACTATCCTCCACAGTCGAAGAGTTAGCTCCCGGACACGTCACGATTGGAGTTGTCTTCGCCATCTATCACAACAAAACATCAGTTATATTATCATACTTTAAAAAAAGGAGAAATACAACGAAATTCGTAATAGACTTTCTTCTATCATGGTTCTGGGACCAGAATTGATTGATCAAGAAATCCAGTACTAACATCGTTGGAGAAGATGTATTTTCCCCTGGTTTTGCTTTATTTCGGGAAATATTGTAAAAATGAATGTATCACCTTGACAGTTGTGGTCGCATCTTCTTGTCGTTGCTTGCATGCTCTCGTGGTAAGAGATCTTCTCGTGCTAGTAGTACCTTCGGAAGGTGATCTTCTCTTCGCGGATGATTTCGGCAACAGAGTAGAAGGGTCGAGGTCGAGCGTCTGATCCAAGGACATCCTAAAAAAAATCACTGCACTACATTCATAGCCGATAGCTCAACACTCAACACACCTGGGAGACTGGAGAGTATGGTCGTCGTTCTTAGCAGAACTGCTCAAGCTCGAATCAGCAACTTGCGACGTCTTCTCAATTGAAGCGATTGAGATTTCGTTCAACGAAAGAGATTCGTCCTTCTCTTGTACAGGATCCGTAGAAATGGGTAGGACGCCAATCTGCGTCGAACTCTCCGTGATCTTCTCGGAAATCACACCATCTTCTGTTGCCACAGTCTCGTCAGGTGCAACCTCTTGACTCGAGTGGACTCGGACCTTCTCCATAGTCACATGTATACCGCTTTCCAGTTCACAAACAGCCTTCTCACGATCCATATCCGTATTCCTGACAGATGACTTTGTCTCAAGACCGTCGTTGACAACAGGAACATTCGTCTCCATTCTCAAGTCATCGTCACCATCATCCTCACTGTCGCTCATGAGTAGGTCGTCTTGGAGCATACTCTCACGTGGAGTCTTTGAAGGACTTCTCTCAATCCTGTCTTGTTGCTTCAGTTGATCAACTCGCGACTTTCCAGGAGAGATGAGACCAGATCCTTGGGATAACAAGTCGACATCTTGTCCAATACACTTGACAGGATTGACTGCATCCACAACGGCGCGATGACCCAGAGCATCAGGAAGTTCATTCAGTCCATCTTCAACAGCATTCGTTGTACAGAGGGTGTCTTGGTCGACAACATCAACTTTGCATGATGTTTGCTGTGAACCCAGGATGGGACGACTCTGTCCAGACGGCGTGAAAGTACTTGCTCCGCTGAGAAGATCCAACATAAAATCATCTGAGTAGGAAACAGGCTTCTGGCGTTGAGCAGGAGTCTGCACAGGCTTCTTGAAAGCACGAGTTGGCATTTCAAAGAACAGGTTCCTCGCTGACAGCGCGGCAACCGGTATCACAGGATTTGCTGGACCGGGGCAACCAGCATCACAGGATTCGCTGGAGCGTACGACAGACTCTGAAAGTGTTTTTTTTTAAATTAAAACATGTAATTCATTCATTCAGAATCACTGCTTTTAACTAGACAAGATAACCAGGTAATTCACAATACTCACCGTTTGCAATTGTACAGTTTAGAGAGACATCCGTATCAACCGCCCCGCACACTTGGTCAAGCATGTTAAGCAACACTGAAACATGAACGTTATTTTCTTCTGCTTTTCCAGATCTGTATTACCTTCGCCGACATCTCCCTCACTGGCGCCTTCAACTTCGACAGATTGAACATCAGTAATCCGTTCCTCGCTAACGCTCTCACACGTTTGCTGGTCTGGTCCAATATCTACAATATATATGGCAAATTTCATAACCAAAATTTAACTCAACGTGAATTAAAACTAACCGATATCGCGCTGAGATGACATCGTCTTCTTGCAAGAAACAGCTGGCTTGCGTACGAGTCCTTGAACTTCTTGCGTACGAGTCCTTGAACTTCCGGCAGGAGCTTTAAAACAGAGTACAAAACAAACATAGAAACACGTATATTACATTTTCGTGCTGGAGTAGCATAGGTTCGACTGCGAGAACTCCGACGAGGCTGCTGGTATACTTCCTCCTGAATACGGCGAGCCAGTTCTTCATCCGCCTTCTCCTGCTTCTTCCTCGCCATCTCAGAGTCATCTAGAGATGACGAATACGAAGCCACCTGAACGAATTTAGAATGATGAACACGAAGAATGAAATTAATTTCCATTTTCTTTCCCTCGAGGCCGAGCTGTGCGATGGGTAATCGGTTCCATAAATGATCCTGCGTGACGGCTTTTAGGTGAATTTGAGTAGCTCAGCGGATAATACTAGCGCGACGCGAGGAGATAAGTATTGTTTAAAAAAAAGTCTCTCTTTAGTCTATCAAAAGTCGAAGTTGAAACCATAAGTCAAACGGTAACCCAGCACGCATCAAATGCGCGGCTGGCGCCGACTTGGGTGTACGATATGGTGGGCCCGCAAATGAGTTCCACTCTTTTCACGAGAGACATTAGGGTGAAATTACAACGATCAGAACCCACTATATGGTGTGTTTTTTTTTCATTTTAACAAAACTTTGAGTGGGTACCCGTACACGATGTCGAACCCGCGGACAACTGCTTTCTAAGCGAGAGCCTACCACTGCGCCTAATGGCCACGCCACGTGAGAGGCCATGGAAAAGATGCAACACATTTCATTCAGTATGATAATTGTAAACTGTCCACGATAATGTTTTCACACAAAAAAACTGAGCTAGGCTACCGTGAGAGAGAGAGAGAGAGAGAGAGAGAGAGAGAGAGAGAGCGAGAGAGAGAGAACGCGTTTTCTATATATTAGGAAGATACTCTAATGGAATCGATAGAGTAACGATAAAAAAATAGTCAACCACTGCTAAACTCGATCGCTATTAGATAAAATAATAATTTAAAACAATGAGATGAACCAACCTCGTTATCATCCGACAAAGGGAGATCTCGACCTCCGGACGAACTGAAATGTTACGTTAAAACCTATTAACCGCCAACAAAAAAACAAACAAAGAAAACTTACTGAACGCAAGCGTGATCGGAGGAAGACTCCGCGGGGATGTTCATGGCAGGTTTCTCTGTCGGCTTCGTTGCGTTTGCAACCTTGTTTCGAACAAACGCCTTTGAACGTTGACCGTTCCCAGCAGCTTCAGCTTCCCTCAGTCTCGCGGCGAAATCTTTCACATTCGTGTTCTTCATCATTTCCAGTTGCTGTTGTTTGACTGACATGCCCCGCTTTCCAGTGATAGAGGAACTGAAATTTAAATTTACTCCCAGAATGAATATAACAAAGAAGCTGCCGCACCTCTGCTGTCGCATTTCTGGATCATCGATACGGGCTGGGCTGGCAGCAGGGACGGGGACAGACGTGCGTGACGCATCAATGAACCGATTACGACCGCGACCATCTATAAAAATAGACATCAGCACAGTACGAAGATAATGCATAAAAACACTACCGCTTGCTTGCTCCAGAGTGATAGGAGGTAGTACAGGTACATTCTTTTCATATGAGCGACCAGTCTTCTTCTTCTGAGGACTCTTCCGACGTTGGTGCAGGGGCTGCGATTTGCCCTGTTGCGATTGTGAAAACGTATGATCATCATCAGAGCGAGAGTGTGATTGCACGAGGACATCATTCCGGGTACGCTGCTGCTTTCTCTCCACCGCACCAACACGTTCCTTCTTCTCACGAACATGCGCTAAACATTAAAAAAATATATATATGAATGCATGCATAAGTCATAGATGAGGCACCCACTTTCTATTCCCTCATCATCGTCGCTGACGGTAGGTAGAGGTGCAACGTAACTCGGACAAGTGTTAGTACCGGAACCAGAAGTTCCAGCATCACCACCAGAAGACGCTTGCAGAAACAGAAACTGGCTCTCCACATTATCCGCCAGATCTAAATCATAAAACAATAACCACAAAAGTAAACATGGTGCTCACCATCATCAGAATCGTCCAAGACAGACACGTCCCCGTTCGCAGAAGTCATCTGTTTTCCATCTCCATCATGCGAGAGAACGTACATCTCGTCTTGCAACTTGCGCGGAATCTCCACATCATTGGCTCGCAATAGTTTGGCTGAATGTAGTCGATAATACATTTAATAAAATATATATTCAGAGACACACCAAGTTCATTGACCAGCTTGTTGTATCTCTTGGATCCGTTCTTCATCGAGATGTTAGATTGCTTGCACGTAGCCACTTGGTCCTTGAGACGATCATTCATCTTTTTCAACTCAATGTTCGCTTTCAGTTGACTCTAAAACAATTGCTGATAAACAAATCACAGATGTAAAAACTTAACTTTAGGCCAGTAACAGAATCGATGAACCTGGTCCGGAAGTCAACCCTCTTCAAGTGAACTTGTTCGAGAGCTTCGAGAGAATCGTCGAGTTTTCGACGGAGGTCGTTCGCAGCCTTCTGATGCTTCTAAGAAAGGAATGAAAATATACCTGTATGAATGAATGTTTAAACTTTAAAAAAAGTAAAACTACCTGAGAGTCCTTAGCAGATTCGATCAAATCGCGGTTCCTCTTCTCCAACATAGCAACCTTGAGCTTAGCTTCGGCATTCTCATTCTGGAATAGACCGTAACAGTTCAGCCACTCACACGTTCAATGTATAACGAATATAATCACATAAACAGCAAACCTCGAGGGAACAAATCTTGTCGCTCTTCTGTTGACTTTCTGATGAAAGTTGTTCGATGTATACAAGATGTTCACTGTGTTTCTGACGCAACATCACTCCTTCCTGAAAACGCCCATCGAATTTATTTCACAATCTAAGAAATAGCAAAAACAACTCACAGCAGCAACACTCTCGAACTTCTTCAACTCCTCATTAGCTCGCAATGCAGATTGAAACGCACGAAAAGCGTTATCCTTGGTTGTAGCACACGAAACACATGATGATCCAGCAGATCTGAATATCGATTGAAGAAATGCATTGTTTTTAAATTTAATCAAACAATATGGTTTCCGATTTAAAAAAAAACTTACTTCGCATTGTTCAAAGAGGCCGCTGAGTTTCCTGCAGCATTCACCAGTGGATCAGGACTATTCATCCTAAACAAGTAAATTTTAAGTTCACGACAATGAAGATATGAAGAAGATAACTGATGCTAACATACAGCAGGCAACAAGCAACCCAACGAACGACAAGAAATATCGTATCACCCAGCAGTTGCGAAATTCCTCATAGAAATGTGTAGCTCTTATGCAAATACCGTACACAATATTTGAATTATGATGTTCAGGTTTCCGTAATGGATATATATTTTTCTGGCCTAAAATTTCTCAATTTGCTTTTCTGTCACAATGTTTGTTCATTATTTATGAAAATAAGTTATTTCTACTTTTTGTGTTCAGTTTGCTTGATTGAATTTATATGTTTTAAAGTTTTCGTTTTAAGGTAATCATGGTCGCCAAGACTATCAAGAAGACTAGCAAGAAGCAGAACATCAAGTTCAACATCGAGTGCAAGAACCCTGTCGAGGACGGAATCCTGAAGATCGATGACTTCGTAAGTTGTTTCAGTTTAATATGTTTCTTATAAGTAATCAGGGCCAAAATTCCCTGTTTGCTTGCGGGCATAGGGTTAATTTCCCTAATAAGTCCCGTGGTTTCAGGAGACTTTCCTGAACGAGAAGATCAAGGTCGGAGGAAAGACCGGACAGATGGCTCTCAACGGCGTTAAGGTTGAGGTCGTCAAGAGCAAGCTTGTGCTCACTTCTGACGTGCCTTTCTCGAAGAGGTATGTGCGCATTATCTTGTCATTATCTTTTGATTTACTTATTTCTTTTGTTTCAGGTACCTGAAGTACCTCACCAAGAAGTACCTCAAGCGCAACTCTCTTCGTGACTGGCTTCGCATTGTTGCCTCGAACAAGAACACCTATGAGCTCCGCTACTTCCACATCAACCAGGATGAGGACGAGTCTGACGCCGAGAACTAATTCAGTTGTTGTTGAGATAAATTGTTGTCAATTTTATTTATCGCGTTTTTTTAAACAAGAAAAATGTTGAGCAAAATGTGTTAGTGATTAGCATGACGAAGGAGTTTGCCAACGCGGGATCCATCCGAAAGAAGACTTCGGACAAGAAATACCTAAATAAATAGTTTTACTTTGAACATGCTGTTGACAATAACTTGAGTTCCTGCAGCGATGAAAACTACAATCGTGTTCACAATGCCCCAAAAGTTCATCTTCTCGAATGTTTCTTCTGCAACGCGGCGATCAACCTGTAAGTTGTGTTTCTTAGTTTTCGAATGACCCACACTTACAAGCTCAATAGCAGCGATAGATTTCTGCTCGGCATTGGCAGAGCGGAGATTGTGTGATATACGATTGGTGTTTCCCTAGAATATTGTTACCTTATTATGGAATTTTACATTGACCAGAAACTCACATCGAAGTGAGCGCTGAACTGGGCAAACTGGATGCGAGCCGCGTCAGGTGTGTCAATCTCCTCGAACTCACCAGAAGCCGACAGTGCGTACAACTGAACAGACACGGGCAGCGGCGCAGGCTCGTCGTTGGAGAAGCAGAGTGCGTAGTCACCAGCCCCGGCAGACAGACGATGCTGACCGTGTCGCACGCTCGCAGCCCGCGCAGCTTGTTGCGCGCTCTCCGGAAGGTGGGGATTGTGCCCAAAGAACGTAACTACGCCGTGCGATGCCACCACCTGTAAAAATGTGAGAAAGAGAACAAAATCAGCTACCAACCCTGTAAGAGATTTCAATCTGATGGCCCTCTCGCACAGGCTGCCACAGGCACTCCTGTCGGTAAGCGGGAACGAGAATTGTGAATGAGGCGACGTCAGCAAGGACTGTGAGAGGGGCGAGCAGAAGGAGGGAGAGGAGAAGCGACGGAGGGTACCGCATCCTGCAAGCGAGTCGGAGAAATGACGGGAGGCAACGGAGGAGAAGTATCACAGCCGAGTGGGAACGGTTATCATAAGGGAATCACAACACTAAACACGCACACGACGGGCACAATCAAAAAACACAACACCGCACACTTTATACCACACGATACGAGATGAACCGTATAAACTTTATGAAACATAATAAATTAATAAACTTGTAAAACCGTGTGATGGCGACTCTAGCACATGATAATTATGCCGTGTAAATGCAAAGGCAGACGCGGGGTGATGTGATGACTGGATCGGCTGAATCACTGAAGACAAACAACAACAAACGAGAGACTGTAAGTATCCTAGAGGTAGCGGGGCTTCAGTGGCGCAGCAGGCGGCCGACCTTCGAGTTGTCCTCGAACAGCGAGCGGATCATGAACACCTGTCAGGGTCAGAAAATTATTGATCGAGCATAGATGAGCTGACCTGGACGAGTCCGACGCCAATGAGCACGAGCGAGTTGGCCACCGACCAGAACGTGACGCGGTCAAAGTTGGCGTTCATCACCGCGCGATCGCGGGCCTCGTGCGCGCGGAGTAGAGCCTACGAAAGATGCAATGGGAGAGTGTGAGGCAAGTAAGACTCACCTGGTGGTACTCGACCTTGTTCAGCTGGCTCTTGATCTTGGACGCAGAGTTCTAAAAATTGATTGATAGGATTGCAAGAGAGTCACAAAACGGCGTGACTCACGTGGAAATCAGCAATGGCGACGCCTGCCGCTTCCATTCGCTGTTTCAAACCGTCGTCCTAGACACACATCAATCAAGTGTATGGAAAATGATACCGTAAACTATACCTTAACGGCCAGGTTGGCGAGATCTGAGTCGTCGAGGTTGCCGTTCTGATCAAAGAGGAACACTTCGAAAAACACCACCTGAAGCATTCATTGATGGAGATGCTGAAACGCCTGATGAACGACGCGTACCTTGCGGGTCTGGTAGCTGAACGAGTTGTCGAAGCAGATCTGATACTCTCCGGTCGACTGCACATCGATGCTGCAACAGAATTGGGTCATTTACAATGGAAAGAGGACGTACCGGTGGCTGCCGTCCGTCTTCAGCTTGTCCTGCGCGATGATATCCGCGCCGAGCAGCAGCATGAAATTGATGTTCAAGTCGCCACCGTCGATAACCTAAAAGATGTTTGTTTTCTATATAGCATATCACGAATATCGTCTTCAGCGTGAAGAATATCGATGTCATGCACCTGGTAGTCAATCTCGATCGTCTTGTGTTTTCCTCCATCGACCGATTGAAAGTAACACTGGAACTTGCCCGCAGGAACCTGAACACAAACAAAATAATGACTAAAAATCACATTACTTATAACAAACCTCAACAGTGAAGTCGTATTCTCCAGCGTCCACCAACAACGCGCTACAGAGTAATGTGGCCAGAAGCAAGTGAAACATCTGCAAAATACATGTACCTATCAGCAAAAACAAGAAAAAGATAAAAACAGTACAAGTCAAGTCAAGTCAAGTCAAGTCAAGTGTTTATCCGGAATCGTTATAGCTGAATATGACAATCACAATCACAATGATAGGAAAAACAGTACATAAAATAAAAATAAATAAATAAAATATGTAGAATCAGCTGTTCGGTGCGGTGGCGTGGAACTTGGCAGAACATTGTGCACTCCAAGCGAAAAACTGTGCACACTTCGCCAACCAAGCGCGCGAAGAACAAAATTTCAAAAATACTTCATTCGAAAAGTCAATCAATTTTCAATTAGGCGAGATTTGTATATTTCAATTTTTTTAAAAGGTTTTTTTTTGTTTTCGCGCTTACTCCTCTTGTTCAGGTTTTTTTCAAAGACTGTTTTTGTATGTTCACTACCTCGGACAATATGTATGTATGTCGCCTTCTGACATGTACAAGAAATCCTGAGGTCGGTCGGACCGTTTGTGACTTCAAAACTGGTTTGTCTTACTACTTGTATCTGTGTAAAACATATTGCACATCAATGTACTGTTTCATGTTATTTCCTGATACTTTGCTATTGGATTCATCATTTCGGTCGCGTCACAACATTGAAACTTATTTCGACGAGGTGAACCCTATTCGCGGAACTATCCAAAACCACGACAAATTTTTTTTAATATGCAGTTATGAAGTACAAACCACTTCATTTCGGTCTGTTAGTCAAGTATATACAAAAGCGTGCATATTCGCTCATTTGTTTATGTGCTAGCGCTCAACGAGTAGCCTCTTCTCCTCTCTGATATACCTTCTTCCGCTCTCGGCCGAGAGTGTGTTTGTTAACAGCAGACACAAGCTTGTAATTTCACCGCGTTATTATTTTTCCCTCATTTGCGTATTTTTAAGAGACGAAATCGCCACAGTAGCGACTATTTTCAGACAACGACAACGAACTTCTTACCGTAGCCGAAGTTATAAAATCAGGGCATTACTACTTAAAAATTACACTGCTTAATTAGGCAGTTAAACGGTGCGTGTATGTTATGAGGGTCAGCTGGCAGCATCCTTCCTTCCTTCCTCTCTCCCCTCCCCCCTCTCCATTTGGTTTGGGGGCGGGCCCAGGCAGTCAGGCCGGCGGCGGCGGGCGGCGACCTTGATTGTTTGCGCGACTCGCTAGATCATTGCCGTACCTGGCCAGTGTCTCCGCAGCTTTGTTTGTCCACTTATTTGCATATCGATCTGATGCCAGCGGGGAGCGGAAGGAGGCCACCGATCGTGACAGCCCCGCCTTCCCCTTTCACTCACCCCGCATCCGCGTCTCGGCTACTTTACCTGTTCTATTCTCGCGGAATTGCGTGCAGTTTCGCGTACGGTTCTTCATTGCTTATTGCTTTCTCGTCTGGGGTTCGCTTCCCTGAGGCGTCGAGGACCGGGTTCCTCGGAACTCGTTGTACTCTCTATCTCTCTTCTCGCGCCCCTGCCGCCGCCGCATTCTGAGAATTGGGTCACCACCAGACCACGCTCATTTACTGCTACTTATTACGCGAGTGCGAGTGCGACTGCGCGGACAACACGTTTCTGCGTTGCACTAGTAGTCACCTGTACCAGTAATCGCTCGTTATTGTGTTTACTAGTACGCCTGTACATTCATTATTCATTGTATCACGCCAATTACTTCTGAGTCACGCCAATCAGCAGTCGCCTCCCGCCACTTGACCTTTTTCTTCTTCTTCAAATATATGCGATCGTCTTGGTGATAAGGTGTGATTGATACCCGTATCGGTGCCACCAACTATTCAAATTTGCGCGGCGAATTGGGTAGGATGATAAGCGCAAGCTATCATGCCCAGTTTACTGCTATGCAAACTGAGACGAGGTGCCAGCTTTGGTCATCACACGCGTATCGATTGATTGAATAATCACGCTAATGATGTGACTTGAAATCACGAGTCGCCCCCGCAAGCTGCTGTTCTTTTTGTGTGTGGCTCGAATTGAATCTTATCACGGCGCGCGCGTCGCGATTCGCTTTTGTTTTCGCGCCGGGTGGTCAAAGTGTCACAAATCTCATTTTGAGTGAGCCGCCGAGAGTCGCGCCGCCTCGGGGAATGCGTTGTTTTCCACTGTACTATGTCTCGCGTGATTGACGCGTTCCGTGACCGATTGATTGATCGATGATGTGCTAATATGCCGTGTTGCTTCGATGTCGTTTTGATGTTTTGAACGTTTGTTTGATGTGGAATGTGGATTTGCTTTGCAGACTCTCAGCCATCTATGCGCGTGCACACATGTTGATCTATCTATGCGTGTTGCCGTGGCTGGCGGCACACGCCGTCTCACAGTCGCTGCTCCTCGGAACACCGCCCACTGCCAAGGGAAATGGAGACAGAGTGGGTAGTCGTTATCAGTTATGAAGTAACCAATTCGTTTCCGTAGTCATTGAGTAACCAACCGCCGAAGGATATGAAGGAGTGAGGATCTGTTGGTTAAGTGGTTGAGTAACTGATTTTGAGAGAGTGTTGCATAAACTATCCCCGTTTCAGTTGCGCATCACCGAGGGCGAGGCTCTCACGATCACGTGTCCGATCGAAGACGGCGACGTGTTGTGGTACAAGGTGAGTAGTCGCTGTCGATTGAGTTTCGCAAGTGTGTGATTGGTATCTATCTTCCCGTTGTGTCCGCTTGCGTGTGTCTCTGTTCCGTTGCGTGGCCTTGAGGGCCTCTCTCTCTCCACGCGCGTTCTTGCCTGCCCTTCCCCCACTCGAGGCGCCTTGTCTCCCTTCTTCACCCTCATTCCCTCTCTTTTTTCGTGTCCGCACTCTGTGCGTCCGGTCAGTGTGCCGGGGTCGGGAACGGGGACAAGAGTATCAAAGAGGCTAATCTTCGGGTGGGAAGGAATATGAATGTGTTGAGAATGACGAGGCGACGTCGGTCCGCTCGCGGCTCTACCACGTTCCGTCGGCGAGTCGATCGGACTCGGGCGAGTACCGCTGTCTCGGATCCAACGCCATCGGCTCGCTCTTCGCCCCCACCACCGTCGTCCAAGTGCAATGTGAGTCGTTTTCGTTGATTTTCTGTGTTCCACTCCAGGTGCAATGTGAGTCGAACCTTTTCTGATCAGTTGTACCAACTTACAACATCTCTTTCGTCACTCTTTGAAAGGCTCGTGTGCTAGGAGTCGAGACCACTTGATCCAAATCGCCAAGTTCTTTTTTGGGATGCGCGTCTTTGTGTTCGATTGTATGTAGTGTGTTTATTTGCGGTCATCGTCATCGGCCTTCCGGTATGCATGTTCGGTGTGTGTGTTCCAGACCGGGGGATGCGCGCGCGTAGTGTCGACAAATATTTGCGTATCTATATATTGGTGTATGATTCGTACGGTGTGATTCGGCGAGTGTTGGGTTGTTGAATGTTGAATCGAGAGAGAGAGAGAACGTGGCTGCGAGTGTGAGCAAAGAAGAGGGTGAGGGAGTGAGTGAGTGAGGAGAACTGTAAGCTTAGCCGGGGGCCGATTTCGCGCGAGAGAGAGAATAGAGGGGAGTGATACTCTAACCGACACCCCTGAGGGAGAGCGCAGTGCGTTGTTGTGATTTGGGATGAGCAGCCGTGAATGGATGCGATTGGGTGATGATGATGGGGGGGGGGGGTGTATAGAAGGCGAGTATAATGCTACAACATGTCTCTGGAGAGAGGAGTAGTGGAGAGAGAGAGAGAGAGAGAGAGAGAGAGAGAGAGAGAGAGAGAAGGGGAACACTGATTCATGACGAGTGCGCGACCGCCGTATATCCCCTGGGGGCATAGGGGAAAGAGTGAGAGGGGGGGTCGAAATGAATGCGATTGGGTGGACGGTGGGGTGGACCACACGGGTTGCTGCTGCGGAAGTTGACTGATATGTTTGTATGGGTTTCAGCAAGTCTGCAATTGGTTCAAAATGAAGTGTGTGCACAGTAGATGACATGGGTGAAGCGTATATCACCCAGAGATAGTAATGTGATGTGGATGTGGTGAATGTTCAGACGTGGACGACTTCTCCCCGGACGCGGACCCGCAGCGGTACAGTGTGCGTGTGGCGGGAGGGGGCACGGGTGTGCTGCTGCGGCCGGCACTGCTCGCCCACGAGGGGGCTGGGGATGAGGCCAGCTACGCGTGGTTCTGCGACGACCAGGAGGTGAGCGGGGACTGTTTTTGTAAGATGATACCACATGTGTTTAAATTTCCCTATACATTTCATCATGCTTTGTACGATGTCCGAGTTAGCATGTTTCATTTCGCGCTTTTTTCATCCGGTCAAGTGTCGTTGCACTATAGTCGCGCGCGCGTTTTTACCTACTGGTATCGCCTGTCATCGGAAGTCGGAAGACACTCTCTTGCGAACATCCGATTCGGATATGTTTGTGTGTGCTCGAAATGCGATACGTTTTGTCCAGCGATGGGAGAGATGTGAGATAGAGGGAGCGGTCAGTGAGAGGGTGAGAGACGCGCGGGTGAGGTAGACAAACACGAGAGAGAGAGAGAGAAAGAGAGGTGAGAGAGAGATGCAGGCTAATTGGTGGAATGCGTGATGATCCTGCTTCCTGCCGAAGTGGCATGTATATATCGGAAACTGGACAACGGGTGTAGGGTTTCTAGCGACTGGTGTTGCGAGGGGGAAAGTATAGTGCGCAACACAATGAGGGATACGTTTATTATTACGTTTTCAGATCTTTTCCAACTCGTCGCACCACATCTCGGCGCGCGGTGATTTGATCATCACAGGAGTGCGGCATCCGATGAAGTGTCGCGTCACTGCCACTATCGATACGGTAAATGGTTGATTATTCTATTGATTTATCGATGGACTATCAGGTTGGCGAGGCGGCGTCGCGCGTGTTTGACGTGATTCCGGTGGAGACTGACGAGCCCTTCCACATTGTCTACGCTCCCTCGGATAGAGTGATTCTCCTCAACGACGACACCAAGCCGGTAGCGGTGGACTGTGTCGCCACGAAAGCGTGAGTTGTTGTTTACTCTTATTACAGTTTGTTTACTTTTGAGTTTACTCACTCTTTCCGGTCTCTGCGGGTGGTCTGATTGTTGGCAATAAGAAGTGTGCGGAGAAAGGGAGAGGATTTGGGAATTGGGATGAAGAGAGGGAGGGGGAGGTGACAATTGACAATGCGCCGCCGGACTTGAACGTGACAGAGAAGAGAGGAGGAGGAGGAGGGGGGGGGAACTGGATGAGAAGAGAGAAGTGCCTAAGGCGATTGCCGGCGTGGCAGTGTATTGCTCGGGGAGTGAGAGTTGTGGAGATGACGAGTATATGAGAAGAAGGCCTGCCTGCCTAAGCCGCACCTAATTGCCACTCGCCGATCACACCGTTTTTGGGGACGAATAGAGGACCTGAATTTCATGGAGTGAGGGTTTGAATGGTAAACCTGTAGGGTTGGGTATGCAACTCTTTCTGTCAAGGTCTCGCCGTCTCGGAGTATTGAGGACATGGGGTGTGCGTATTGTGTGCGCGGGACAATGGGTATGTGCGAATAGTGTGGGGTACAAAGAGGCCGCCGCTCTGTGGCGCCAAGGAGGTCCGTGTGTGTTTCCGGGATGGTCCTTTTGAGATGAGATGGTAGACTGCCGTGTGTCTCTAAACGAGGGGTTGATTACCTGCAGTTTGCTAATGGCCGTCTTATGTGGCGGATTAGAGATGGTGAATGGTGTGACTGAAAGAGGGAGACAGATGTCTTCTCCTCTCCTCGTCTCGAGGGATCGGCGCGAGCGGGAGAGGTAATCATCATTATCACCCGCCGTGTTGATTAGCCTGGTATAATGTACTGTATTATTTTTGGAGGGAGAATATATGGGGAGAGGGACTATGGGATATGCAAATCCGCACCTGACCTTTGATGACAGAGTAGCGGGAGGGGGGCATTGACGGGACTGTCACATTTGATCCGCGAGAGATCTCTCATTTTTTGCGGGAAGGTGTGAGGGGAAAGGGAAAGGGGTGTTACGATGATAGAAACAGCAAGCAGAAATATGAAGAAAAGCAACCACCAGATACTCCACGAATACTAAACCATGTGTGTTCTTGATATCAGTAAATCAATAATTAGAGAGGGCGCGCCAGCGCCCTCTCGTTTGTACTGGATGTCCCCGCGCGCTAGAATGCTCAAAAACGACTTTTCCCGGATGAAGCACTTTTCCTCATTTTGAAGTGATTTCCACTGTTACATTGCATTCACATCTCTATTCGATAGAGTTATAGAAAGTTGTATTGAGTTTGATTGAATTTGAAGCGAGATACGGAGAGTCCGCATTCGAGTGCGGATTGAGATTGGTGTCGGGCGGGCGGGCGGGCGGGCGTCGGACAATCGCTTTCGCCCCGCCCCCTCTGTGTGTGAGTGAGAGAGAGAGGCGAATAGCGGGTGCGCGTCGGTATCCTCGCAGCGAATCGCGAACGTGTATGAAAATATAATTTTGTGAAACAAAACTTAAGAAAAGGACAGATATTATCTTTCAAAAGTACTTCCAAGTAAAAGTAGTTGGTTTGTACTGTTGTCTCAGTTGAGCAAAAGGACTGACATGTTTTCAATGGAGACATGTGCAAACAGGCTCTCAGCATTATTCGACGTGTTATGTTACAACAGAAGTTGTGTTTTTAGATAATAACTGCATAACTTTGTAAACGCGTTCATTATAATATGGCCGCTTTGCACTGGTATGAGAGAGAGAGAGCCTGTTGGCACATGTCTCCATTGAAAACATGTCAGTCCTTTTGCTCAACTGAGACAACAGTACAAACCAACTACTTTTACTTGGAAGTACTTTTGAAAGATATGACTGTTCATTCCAGCGCTGGCCTCAAGTACCGTTGGTCTGTGAACGGGGCGGCTGTGAGCGGCGCCGAGCCGGGAGTGAAGCTGGAAGCGGGGGATAGGAGACTGGTGAGTGTGGGGTAAGGTGATGGGACAGAAACTGTCGATGAGCTCAAAGGACGCGACAAAACATCGTGTTTGGAAGAGACTGGCCACTAGTAAAGCTCATCCAAGTGAAGTGTTGCGAGTCACTTCGAAGTTATTTCGTTTTTCGAGTTCGAAGGCAGTTTCGAAGAGACTGACCGAGTAACTTTCTATCATAGGTGCTCTCGTCTCTCTCCTCGCTCGGCGAGGCGACGGTGCAGTGTCAGGCGGAAGCGACCGAGGGACGATTCAAGGACACCGCCGCGGCTAAGATTACTGTCATCAGTGAGTCGATGGGATGAATTGCAAATTGCATTTGCCTCTAGTGTTGTGTGCAACCCAGATCATGCTAGCATTGTATGTCAGATCAGAATCATGTTTCTATGAAACAAGCAACTTACAGAGCGCGTCTCTCTCCGTCCCCTGCCCGCCGAGGAGTCCCGGATGGAGGGCGAGAAGCTGACGCTGCGCTGCGCCGCCGCGGACAAACAGCCCGCCAACTACACGTGGTGGAAGGACGGACAGCAGGTGGGGGTTGCCAACTTTACTGTAACTATAGTGATTTGTGACTGTGATGATTTGGTTGGTAACAAACATTTGGTGGAAGAATGCTTGCATCGGATTGCATGGTTTTCTAGCTACTTGTCCTCTTTTGTCGTTGAAACATACTTTCGGAAATGTCGGTATTTCCGCGTTTTTGCCGGCGGGTTGAAGGTGTGGAACGCTAGTGTTTTATGGGATTGCGCCTCTAACCCCCCCCCTCTCTTCTCTCACTCTTTCTTGATCCACGAGGATCCTCCATTCGAATTTCACGCCACGCCGCACTCTACCACTTTTTTCTCTAGCATCTTGGCCGACTTTTTAAAAAGGGAAGAGTGAACATGAGTCTTCTGGAATTTGAATATGGCGTAGGAGCAAGTGAGGGAAGGGCAGGTGGAATTAATCCTGAACTTGACTGTTGGTCTGTTCCACATGTGGTGGTGATTGTTTTTGAAAGATGCTATGCGGTAGGAATGGTTTTTCGAGGTGAAGGTGAAGTGGATGGGTGGGTAGTGTCTGTATTGTGGGCAGTAATTGTGCAGTGCTGACCGGAGGCGACCTCTCTCTCTCTCTATTGACTGTCCACTCCGCGCACATGTCAACGTGACGTAATAGGTGTGAGACAGTAGGGAAATGGACTGGATGGTCCTTGAACCGCTGTTCGCAGCTGTTGTGCAATAGTGTGGCACATCTCAATGAGACGTGGCCTGACTGTGTTTATCCCGGCTACTTGAGTGGTGGGCTCGCGGGGAGAGGTGAGAGAGAGGCGAGTGCGCGCCTGCCTGTCATGTGTCAAACGGACCATATGGGGCGGAAGTGAGAGAGAGAGAGAGAGAGAGAGAGAGAGCGTCAAGTGGTGGTAGTGAGCTAATCAAGTCATTGAGAACAAGGGGGTGAGTGAAGCGTGCGACTGTGTGGGTAAGACGGAGTGTGAACATATGGTGGGATGGACATGTAGTTAAGGGACCATCTGTAAGAACCAATGCGGACAACACAATTGGAGACATGTATCAAATTGTTTGGAATCGTACACATGATTATGACACGTACAAAAAAGACATACTCTAATTCTCTAATTCCATAAAAGTCTCTGAAAACGTATCTCGAAAAATTTCATGAATACTGAATTACAGATTCGCGCTTCCTCGCCCACGGGGAAGCTGCAGCTGAAGAAGCTGTCGAAGGAGGACTTTGGAGTGTACCAGTGCGATGCTAGGAACGCGGCCGGGGCCACCACGGCGACGGTGTGGCTCAAGGAGGGCGAGGCGAAGAGGACGGGAGCAGGAGCAGGGGGACTAGGAGGAGCAGACAAGGACGAGGAGGAGACGACGAGCAACCCGTTCGCCAACCTGTGGAGGGACGTGACGCATACCACTGAGGAGACGACCACCCAGCGGCTCAGGAGCACGTCTGCTCAGTTCCGAGCCATTGAGGTGTCTGCGGAGAATGGTGGGTTGACTTTGTCAATTTCTCATTGTTCACAGGTTAGAGGGAGAGAGAGAGAGAGAGAGTATCGGTTGATTTCAGATGACCTGATCCAGTTTGGTCCGACCAACCAGAGCATCCTGATCGGCACGAACATTGAGATTCCCTGCGTGGTGTCGGCTCGGTTCGCGGACAGGGCGGAGATTGCGTGGAGCCTGAATGTGGGTTGTTTACTTGTTTACATGTTTACATTGGCATTATCATTATCATTTAAACTGTCAACCATGATTCATCGGGCAGGGTCGAGTAAATGTGAAGCAATCTCATCGATTCTGGCAACCATGATACAGTTTCTAAAGAACAGTATGATTTGTTTTTAGGACGATCCGATCTCGGCGTCTGGCGACCGCGCGCTGCGCGTTTCTCGGAACAGAAAGGGCGGTCTGCTCATCAGACAGGCCGGGCCGGACAACACGGGAGAGTACAGGTGGGGATACCTGTACATGATTCCTGTACATGATTACCTGTACATGATTACCTGTACATGAGAGTACAGGTAAGGAAGGATGATCGCGTTTCGAAAGCTTACCGTTTCTATAGAGTTTTTTTTTATATGAAATCTTATTAGGGAGGGCGCGCAGCGCCCTCTCTTTTGGCTTAGGATAGGGCTCGCGCCAGAATTTTCAAGAAGCTCTATCCAAAAATCATGTTAGCAGGAATGTGAACTCATCCAATTCATGTTAGTTAGATTCGCACGGTTCCGTAGGCCAGATCACTAATTGATGGCATCTTTGTATTTTTTCTCCGAAAGAAGTTATGAGCGATCGCGCGCACCCAAGAGGTGAGAGGCCAGCGCTTCCTTCCTTCCTTCCTTCCCGTCACGCTGACCGCCGACTTTTTCCAACGTGCACCCAACTTGCACCCAGCGTGGAGCCAGCCTTGCCGCCGCCAGCATCTAATTCGCGCCGGGTTTGCATATTTTGGCTGGCTCACTATAACCAGGACGAGGCGCGATACCGACTGGTAGAAAACATGTGAAAACGTTTTTGAAACGTAACGACAATTCGTGAATACTTGTGATCTTCAAAGAGAGAGAGAGAGCAGAGAGAGAGAGAAAGAGAGAGCAGAGAGAGAGAGAAAGAGAGAGCAGTGAGTGAGTGAGTGAGTGAGTGAGTGAGTGAGTGAGTGAGTGAGTGAGTGAGTGAGTGAGTGAGTGAGTGAGTGAGTGAGTGAGTGAGTGAGTGAGTGAGTGAGTGAGTGAGTGAGTGAGTGAGTGAGTGAGTGAGTGAGTGAGTGAGTGAGTGAGTGAGTGAGTGAGTGAGTGAGTGAGTGAGAGAGAGAGAGAGAGAGAGAGAGAGAGAACAATAGCGGGAGAAGGGAGAGAAATCAGTGAGATAGTGAGACAGTGAGAGGTGAAGATGAATAGTCATACTTCAGCGTATAGTACAAATTTCAATGAAATTTAACAAAAGCACATACATTTTCTTTAAAAAGTACTTGCGTAAAGAGATTCACTTTGTCTTAACCCAATGCAACAAAAGCACATGCATAAAACATAAAACGTTTACAAATACTAACACAAACCTGCGCATACCGGACTGTTAAAGTAACATTTGATATACTTATAAAGATACAAAAAATTATACATAACGTCAATATTAGGAGAGAGAGAGAGAGAGAGAGAGAAAGAGAGAGAGAGAGAGAGAGAGAGAGAGAGGCGCAGGTTTGTGTTAGTATTTGTAAACGTTTTATGTTTTATGCATGTGCTTTTGTTGCATTGGGTTAAGACAAAGTGAATCTCTTTACGCAAGTACTTTTTAAAGAAAATTATTGATAGTGTTGTGAACGTGTGGGAAGTTGTTCGATGTGTGAAGCGTATTTGTCGGGTGGAGATTGGGATTGACAAGCAAATTGCAATGCAATGTGACACCCCCCCCCACACTTTGCGAACTTTCGAGTCTAGTTCGTAGATATGCCCAAAAAAGAACCGTAGCCAAAATCTGACTGTCATTTGCCTGTCAGCATGGTCTCTTGTGTTTCAGATGCACGGTGCGAGCTGACGGCAAGGAGGAGAACGCGAGCGCGTGGCTCAAGATTATCGGTGGGTTATTATTATTATTATTATTATTATTATTATTATTATTATTATTATTATTATTATTATTATTATTATTATTATTATTATTATACTAATAATGTGAACGTATTGCGACGTTATTGTGGCTTAAAAGTGGATTCATTTTTACGACTGACAATAGTGACATCATAGATGTGTTTTGGGTGAAGCGTATTCTACGTGGCTTGATTTCAGAGAAGCCCTCGATGCCGATTGCCGTCAAGGCGGAACTCGACAATTCCACCGTGCCCGCGCAGGTAATGATTGTGGGCATACGACTGTGAAATGTATTTATTACACCTGGTGTAATAAATAATAATTAATTATAAATATTTAATATACGTAATAATATATGAATAATATTACGAGATATATATGTATATTTAATTATATTATATTATTACATTTTATTATTACGCGCGCGAAACGTAAACAGTGTATAGTATTGTTCAGGGAGATAGTTGGCGCCTAAGTGCATTTGACTACAAAAATTAAGATACTCGTTTTCCGTGTGGGACCACACGCCGGGCGACCGGTGACAATGATCTCGAATCCCTCCAATTGCAACGAGAAATGACCATGCGGTTTCGAAAATGTAGCCAGCGAGATCATTTTCACCGACTGCCCGGTGTGTGGTCCCGCGCGGAAAATGAGTATCTTCATTTCTGTAGTCAAATGTGCAATGCCCTCAACTATCTCCCTGAATAATTTTATAAATGTTCTTTAACAATGTCAATGTCTTTACAGGTGCGTGTCTCGTGGCGGGAGGGCTTTGACGGCAACTCGGCGCTGATCCGGCACTCGGTGGAGCAGCGGACGGTGGGGCCGACGGGGCTGTGGAGCGACTGGGAGACGGTCATTGATGGAGTGCCCATGGAGGTGAGTGGGGCTATCTGGAATAGCAATGAAATTTTGACTTCTTTTTCCCATTTCGACGTGTCTGTGCCCATGGAGGTAGAGGGGGAGGGAGTAGAGAAGGGACGGAGAGTCGACTCGCGACTGGGAGTCATAGAAGCGGCCATAGACGTCTATGAAGGAGCGTAAAGTAGATTAGGAGCGTAGAGTAGATTAGAAGAAGACGGAGAATCGCGACATTTTGTCGCGCAAGAGTGTCGGACGGTTGAGAGATGTAGGCCGAGCTCTGGTCAGGTTATATCTCGAGTAGCATTGCTCAGTTGTTTTCTTCTCGACATGCTCACTTTGTTCCCCTTTCAGTCGTGCTGCTCGGTGCTTCTGGACAACCTGAAGCCGTCTGTGACGGCAGAGTTCCGGGTGGTCGCCGCGAACCGGCATGGACTGGGAAAGGTGGGTTGGGAACATGGAAATGAGAGATTGTGTCGTAGAACATTTGTGAGGTGTCGTTGATGCGCGAAGCGTACATGTGATGGAGTCGTGATCACTTTTTGAGAGTCAGCGTTAGTGACAGGCACGGATTAGGAAAGGTGGTTCTAGGAAACGACGAGGTTATCAGAAATTGTGTCGTACAAAGTTTGTGAGGTATCTTTGATGCGCGAAACGTACGTGTAATGGTGTCGTTATCAGTTTTGAGATGAAACATTGAGTAAGTGAGAGTGTTAGTGACAAGTATGGACTGGGAAGGGTGGAGGCGTGGAGGAAACATGGAAATGAGAGATTGTGTCGTAGAAAATGTGTGAGGTGTCGTTGATGCGCGAAACGTACGTATAATGCTTTCGTGACTGTTTGGGGTGGAACATTGAAAAATATTTCCGAATTATTTCGTGAACCTAGACTTGGAGTATTGTACAAACTTGAAACATACGTGTGATGGTGTGTGTCGATTATCATCGTTCTCTATGGTCTATGGTGATTCCTGATGTGGTATTTTTTAGTACTCATTCATATTGAGTCCTCGTTCATTCACAGTCCTCTTTCATATTGTCGGTTGTTTTGAGTCCTCATCCATAGTCGATCCTCCCGTTTCAGCCGTCTCTCCCGTCCGGCAACGTGACCCTCCCTCAGCAGCCCCCGGCAGCCGCGCCCCGCTCTGTCGCCGCCGCCGCGAGGAGCTCGGCCAGTGTGATGGTGCAGTGGCAGCCCCCTCCGCCGGAGCAGTGGAACGGAGACATACTCGGCTACCATGTCAGGTGGGTGCTCTTGTTCTCTTGTAATATCGTGGTAGAATACGCTGTGATTACATTTATGCTTTTCAAATAGTGAGGAAACAGAAAAGACACTCTTCGTACTGTAAAATGTTCAGGTACCGTCTTGCGGGATACACCCTACCGTGGAATGAGAAGAATGTTACGGACGGGCTGGTGCGGAATGTGGCCGTCGATCAGCTGCTGACATGGCAGGAGTATGAGATACAGGTGAGAGAGGGGGAGGGAGAGAGAGAGATATATGGTGCTGTTCAGGTGGCTGCCTACAACCACCGCGGCACCGGAGTATTCAGCAAGTCGCTCTATGTGACCACACTGGAAGGAGGTATGTGAGGGAAAACAAGACAGTTTTATACTATCGCGTACCCAGTGATCAATTCGTGAAATCTTTTTGCGTGATCTCTCATGACAGCCTAGGAGTAGTGTCCTTTCAGTGCCGACGCAAGCTCCGCGCCGCGTCCGCTTCGAGGTGCTCAACTCGACTGCCGCGAGTGTCGCGTTCCGAGCACCCGACCAGCAGAGGATACCCGGAGTCAACCTGGGATACAAGGTGAGAGCATTATATATTTTACCTGTACAACCACAATTGTTGGCTTCCATGATGTATGATTCTTGCATTTTTCATGAAACATATGTTTCGTTGTACTATTCCAATTTTCCAGGTTGAATTCTGGAAGGGCCATCCTCTTCGCGGCGTTCTGTTCAAGCAAGTGCTAGTCGATCCCAATGCACAGGAGCTCAAGGTGAGAGGCTATCGATTTAACGATTAGTTATCGTAAACTTGCAGGTGACGGTGGCGCACCTGGAGAAGTGGGGTCACTACAACCTGACGGTGCTGTGTTTCACGGCGCCGGGGGACGGTCCGAGGAGCGAGGCGCAGACGGTGGTCACCATGGAAGACCTGCCCGGGGTGGTCGGGGGACTCGGGGTTGATCAGGTAAAATCTTCTCTAATTCTCTAGGGATGGACGGGGCTTATTTTGAAACATAGCAAATTGATTAGCGCACGAACAGTGCGGATGACGCACGAGTGTCAAAGTGGGTGGAGTTTCCTTTGTAGACAACTTCCGGGAAGTTCGTTATTCATCCCACAGCTACAGATACACTTTATATACTATATCCACAATGTTTATGTTTCACGTGATTCTGAAACGTGACCACAGTTGGCGAGAGAATAATACGATGAGGCGCGTACACAACAACTGCACACGAATTATGCTTTGAGGTGATGTTCGACTCGGCCGTTGTGGTGTGGGAGCAGCCGCCGGAGGCGAACGGAGACATCACCGGATACGAGGTGGGCACACGGGTGTTTGTTGTTTGTGTTTATTTATATGGTATTTGTATGTAGTTTTGGTTTCATCGTCTAGCAGCTAACTTATTAATGCCAATGCGAGTTGGATAATGTATTGTGTCGATGAAACGTATGCGTGTGGTTTTGCCAAGTGTATTTGATTTTTGTGTTTTTGTTGACGATCGGTCATTCGGCGGCGGGGAAAGGTGAACACCTGACCGCACGCCGCGGGGAAAAGAAGAAGATTGATTGATTGATTGATTGATTTGTGTTCAAATGAAACTTGCAGGTGCGCTACTGGGCGAACTCGTCGCCGGACGAGAAGTCGACGATGGAAGTGGGCGGGGCGGCGCGGCAAGCGACTGTCACTGGTCTGGCGCCCAGCACACACTACACGGTCGAGGTGCGTGCGGGGAGGGAGGGAGGGAGGGAGAGAGAGAAAGAGAAAGAGAAAGAGAAAGAGAAAGAGAAAGAGAAAGAGAAAGAGAAAGAGAAAGAGAAAGAGAAAGAGAAAGAGAAAGAGAAAGAGAAAGAGAAAGAGAGAGAGAGAGAGTAGGGTGGAGATGGAAGTTGGAAGTTGGACTAGTGAAATCAGTGAATTATAGTAGACTGTAGAGGGGGTGAGAGCATAAGGTTAGGGTGGAGATTGTCATAACTCGCGCATAGTAAACGTTACACTGTGGAGGTGCGTGGGGAAGGAGAAAGGAGAGAGAGAGAGTTGGACTAGTGAATTTGGTGATTTAGTAGACTGTAGAGGAGCGTGGGGAGTAAGATTAGAGGTTCGATATAAGTTAGCTAAATCAGTGAGTTAGTGGAGATGGATAAGTGTGAACACAACAAATTAGCGAATGCGTGCTGAGTACGTTTATAATGGGGTGTGTGAAGCGTATCTGTGGTCATGTTTGCTTGTACAATACACCTTTCAGGTTCGCGCCTCGACGTCGGTGGGCGCGGGTCCTCGCTCGGAGACGCGCTTCGAGTCGGGGGTGCCGCCCGAGCTGCCCGGCAGGAGCACCGGGCTACACATTACGGATGTGGAAGCGAGGAGTGTGAGTGGGGGGGGGGGGAAGATCAACGAACTGTAGAAGTGCGGGTCTGATGTGGACGTGAGGAGTGTGAATGAGGGGAAGACGCGGAGTTGTATGTAGGAAGCGGTCGCTGTTGTAACTGGGGTTGGGAGACATAGGATTCCTAGTTTGCGAAGGGAGCATGTCACCAGGATTATATGTATTCAACTGTTGTGAGGGTATTTGGTATTTGGAAACATGAGGTACTTTCAGGTGCGGCTGGATTTCACGCCAGGCTTCGATGGCCACACTCTGATTCGCCAGTGGATAGTGGAGGCGCGTGTCGGGGACGCAACCGTGTACGGAGTCGTCTACAACACGAGGTATGTGGGATGTGTGATGTTATATCAAAATATCTTTCTTGATGGCCAACGAAGCAAAAACTGATAGATGAGCTCAATATTTGTCATGCTATACATCTCCTGTTACTGTGTCTCTAATATCTCTTGGCAGATTACGATTGTTAGCGAACAAAACCATAGGATTGTGTCCTGGATAAAACTTTTGGTTTTCGATTTTTGAAAGATTATCATATTCGCCTTGCTTTCAGTGCCCCGAAGGCGCGCCACCTGGTGGTCTCCGGTCTGCGCCCGCACACGGCCTACCAACTGCGGCTGGTCGCCGAGAATGTGCGCGGCAGGGGAGCGCCCAGCGAGCCCAGCGCCGTGTTCACGGTGGGTACGGTAGATGGGTGTGGGTTACTGTAGGTTACCGTGGGTTACTGTAGTAGTGTGGAGGATACGTATCGTATGCACATTTTGATCGAACAATTTCAGACTCGTTCTTCCGAACCGGATGCGCCGGCTGCCCGTCTGTATGCGGAGCCGGTGTCTGCGACGGCAGTGTCCCTCAGCTGGACTCCCCTCTTGGCCGGACAGTGGAACGGAGATCCCAAGGGATACCTCATCGTGTATAGGAAGAAGAGAGAGGGAGGAGAAGGAGGAGACGAGGAGCAGTGGGTGAGTGGATGTACTCCGAGAAAATTGCATGAAGTTCGCTAAATATGATTTTTAAAAGTTTATGGAATATACTTTGTGCAAAAGGCTAGAGACGCTAGTTTGGAATTGATGTGTCGTCAATGGTCATGTTTCATTGGTGGACGAAGTAATCGTTAATTACATTATGTTGCCGCAATGTGTACTTTACACTGTGGTGAATCGTACTTGACCTGGTGTTTTAGAAGGAAGTGCGCACGTCGTCTCTTCGAGCCACCGAGTTCACACTGAGGGATCTGGATCCATGGACAGAGTACGAGGTGGGTGAGGGAGGAAGACGACTGGTGCGGGTGCCAACCAGCTGATGTTGACTACTTTGTAACTTGTTGTGGAGAGTTGTGATTGAATTCATTAGTCGGAATAAGTAAGAAAGCCTAAGCCTGAGCTTTGCAGGTGGACCTTCACGCGGAGAACGTGATGGGTCGGTCGCTGTCTGCCGGCCGCGTCACCGCCACCACCTACGAGGCCGCCCCCGACGGAGCGCCGGAGAACGTGCGGTGAGTGTTTGGTGTTTCTAGAAGGAGGTGCGCACTTCGTGCTTCGTCTCTCAGAGCCACCGAATCATGAAACACGGAATCCTTTTTTTACTCAATGCACAAGCAACAGTTCGGCTAGGATTCCGTGTTTCATGATATGTGTGCACATAACGATTTCGTCATAGTAATCTCTTTTTCCAAAGTGTTTCTATTTGATTTTTTTTCTATGGATCCGTTTTCAGCGCGGAGGCGGACGGCAGTAGTGCGATGCGTGTCGCATGGCAAGCCGTGCGCGAGGAGAAGAGGCACGGCAGGGTGCTGGGATACACGGTGGGTGACACGTCGTCTAGGAAAGAATGAGCAATTAGCACGCACTTATCACGACGCTTATTGTGCACATTCTGAAACGTATGATTAATTTGCGCAGGTTCGAGTTCTTATTTTTGAATCGCATAGAGAAACTGAAATTAACCCGCAAAGGTCATGGTATGGTGCCCATTGTACACGTTTTGAAACGTATGGTGTTTTTTTTCCTGAAACTTATGATGATTGTATTGTGTGCAGACTTGAGTTATTCTTAATTGTTACTCATAACGACATCATTGAAGAATTAAAACTCAAGTGTCATGGCACCAATTGTACACATTTTGAAACGTATGATGATTGTATGATGTGCAGGATCGAATCAATTTTAGTGTTACAAAGATCTAACTAAGAAATTAAAAAGCTAGCGTAATAATACTTTTTGCACACATTTTGAAACGTATGATGATTGTATGATGTGCAGGTTCGCGTGGTGCCGGAGCGGGAATGGCTGCGAGGCGAGCACTCTCACACGGTGGACGTGGATGCGGCGGAGGAGGAAGGGGAAGAGGGAGCCCACGTCAGGGTGACTGGACTCATTCCATACACTGGATACCAGGTGAGCGTCGGCGCCTTCCTCTCTGTGAATCTTCAACCGTATTGCTAAGGAAGTGTCACGGGTCAAGTTGTAGTATACACTTTCACTCCGCAGGTGTTTGTCTCGGCTCGGACGGTTGTGGGCAGTGGCCCGGAGAACAGCGTGCCCGTGCTGGTGCAGACTGCCGAAGCTGGTCAGTGGGTTGGGGGTTGGGGACCTGGCGCCCTTGGCGGTTGGCGTTCATTGTTCATGCAGATGTAATTAGTGGTGACAGGAGGCAAGAGGGCAACCTATGGTCCCAGAATGGCACTTTATGACTGATCACGATTACACGCACGGAGAGAACATATAGTGACATATCGGTTCGGACACTTCTCATAAAATATCCGTTCAATTCACTCGGCGGTTTCACACAACATGAGCTAATGCAACATTCCAATGTCTCACTAATTTCTGTAAATATGGAGTTTCACATATTTGCTGTAATTGGAACACGGAACACCTATTATAGTTACAACTGGACCATGCAGATAGTTTGAGAGATTTGATAAGTTGTTTTTGTGATTGATCCGGTTCAGTGCCGGGCGCGCCGTCCGGTGTGTCGTTCTCTCTCGTGAGCGAGAACGAAGTGCGACTGAAGTGGACGCCTCCCGAGAGACCGAACGGCGAGATCAAGCAGTACCACGTGCGACACTGGCGGGCGGATGAGGGAAGGGACAGCGCCATCCACGCGCCGCTGAGGTGGGCGAGGGGTACTGTAGTGATAGTTGGGTACTGTAGTGATAGTTGGGTACTGTAGTGATAGTTGGGTACTGTAGTGATAAGTGTTCGATGAGAATACAAATATTCTCGATCCCCGAGTCTCACAGCTGGTCACGGTGTTGTCGAGTTGGATTAGAAGTGCAGTAGAGTCGAGTGTGGTGGTAGCATGACCGAACATATAGCTGTAGTTCTGTTTTATTTTGCAAACATATTGTTTACTGTACAGTAGTGGACGTACGTCTTCCAGCCGCGCGCTGTTCGGATTCACGGCGGCGGAGCTGCGTCCGAACACGCGCTACGTGTTCTCTGTGGCTGCCGAGACGGCTGCCGGGGTGGGGCCGGAAGCTACTGCCGTCGTCGTCACCACCAGTGTGCGGGGTGAGTGGAGAGGGGGGGGGGAGAGAGGGAGAGGGAAAGAGAGAGGGGGGGGGGGAGAGGGAGGGAGACGGACAGACAGACAGACAGACAGACAGACATACAGACATCTTCCTTTCAGTCCCCCTCCGCGTACCTCCCCCTCCCGAGTTGGACGAGCGCCGTCCGCCGCAGTCGACCCGACTCGCCATCGCCTGGCCACAGGAGGCCGTCCAGATGCAGGGAGACGACGACGCGCCTGTTAGGTGAGTGTATCATCTCTCTCTCTATCTCTCCCTCTCCCTCTCTCCACCTCTATCTCTTCCTTTTGAGTTCAGTGAGAAGTAGCAAAGAGATAAAGATATAGTAATGCGTCATAGAAAGTTGGGTACGAGTAAAAGTGGACAAAAATCCCAAATGATTGATTGGATTCTACACGAGTTATGATTCGCAGGCAGGCTGACTGTAGCGAAAGAGTTATAGCAAAACTCGTCAGCGGATCCGAACCCGCGACCCGTGATTGTCAGGCGGAACTTTAACCAGTTGCGCCATAGAAGCAATGTCTTCTGGCAGCTAATTTTGAGCGACCGCACTGCGTTTATCGAAAATAAATGACGGTCATTTCTTATCAATTTCTGGTGAAACGTAAGCTCGCGAAAACATGAAAGCTCTTAGTTACCGTATCATCCATTTGAAATTTTCGTGCCCGGACCCACCATGGGGAAGCTAGTGGGTCTTTTCAATTTTTTGCCGTCTTTACACTGTCTCTTTCTCTCCATATCCCTCTCCCACTTCAGGAGTGTCCTCGTGGAGTGGCAGCGCGCCAACGAGGACTCGTGGACGGCCGCGTCGCAGGCGGTGCCCGCTGCGGCCGGAGGATATGTGATCACTGGGTGAGTTGGCTATTTGATGTGATTTAGTACTGCCGGGAATATGATTTTTTGTGAAAGAGCATTCTGTTGGTGGTGTAATGAGTTATGAGCGTCACGTTGTGTCTTGGAAGTATCGCTCTTAAGTATGGGATTTTCATCTCCGCGTCACCAGCATTGGCTTTCACTGTGCGCGTGAAGTATACATAATCTGTGAAACGTGCCCGTCGCAGTCTGTCCCCCAACACTGCGTACCGCGCGCGGATCCGTCTCGCCGGCGACTTTGCCCAGTCTCCCTGGTCTGCGGAGAGTGTGTGGATGCGCACGCAGACTGCCGTGCCGGGGAGGGTGCGGGCGGTGCGCACGACGCCAGTGGAGACGAGCAGCCTGCAGCTGGAGTGGGACGAGATGGAGAGGTAGGGGATGCACTCTTTCTGACTCTTTATCATAATGGTTTTCTTGCTCTTGCTTCTTGATCTCGCCTTCCTCTATGATAAATGAACCCGGTTCTGTTCAGGTCCTCGTGGAACGCGGACCAGCTGGGCTTCCGCCTCAGCTACAGTGTCTACCCGGGCAACGCGACGTGGCAGAGCGAGGACGTGCCGGTGTCGGCCGTTCCCCCCAGGGAGCACCTGCTCACCGGCCTGCAGCCCTTCCGCCACTACATTGTCCGTGTGGCTGCGATGAACGGCGACGGGGTCGGCGAGTGGTCGCCGCCAGCGTTTGTCTATGTCGGGTGAGTGGATGCTGTAAAGGAAGAGGAATTATCGTAATTGTTTTGTTCGTTTTTTGGTGCAACGTCTGAAACGTAGTATTGATGATTTCCAATTTCGGTGGGTATGTGGGGTGAGTGGATTCGGTTAAATGGCACAAACAGTGGATTGCCGTTTTTGTTACGTTCGTTTTATGTGCAACGCCTGAAACGTAGTATTGATGATTTTCAATTTCGATGAGGGTGAATTTCGGTGGGTATATGGGGTGAGTGGATTCGGTTTAAATCTTTTGAGGCATTCCAATTGACACTACTGTTTTGTTCGGTTTGTCTGCAGTGTCTGAAACGTAGTACTTATGATTTCCAATTTCGGTGGGTATGTGGGGTGAGTGGATTCGGTTTAATGCTTGAATGGCACAAACAGTGGAGAATTGCCGTTTTTGTTTTGTTCGTTTTATGACATTTGAAACGTAGTATTTATTAGACATTATTTGCAAGACATGAAATGAATGAGTAAAGGCATTCATTTGATGATGTTTAGTTATTCGCTGTTGGCATACATGAAAATGCGATTGTGAAACATTTGATTCGTTTTAGGTATTCGATTCCGCGCGGCAACGTGACGGGTCTGGTGGCGGAGCCGACGGGCAGCTCGTCGGTCAGTCTGCGATGGGACGAGTGGAAGCGGCCGGATGGAGAGGGGGAGACGGGAGGAGGAGGGGGAGGAGAACACAAGGCCATCACTGGGTTCAAGGTGGGTTTGGGGAATTGGGATACGACATGATATGTGAAATGTGAAATGTGAAATGTGAAGTGAGAGAGGAGAGAGAGAGAGAGAGAGAGAGAAAAAGCCCGTTCAGGTGCGCTACTCTCCCGTGGTCTCGGTTCTGCGCGCTGAGAGTGACGAGGAGGGTCTGATTGTCGCCGAGAACAACTCGTTGATCATTGGAGATTTGATGAAGTGGACAGAGTACCAGGTGAGACAGTGGGTAGTCTTCTAGGGAGAATTACGGTATCGATTCAGGCGAGATTAAGTGAAAGAGAGAGAGAGAGAGATAGAGGAGGGTGAAGTGAGGGAGAGAGAGAGGGGAGGGTGAATGAAAGGTTGCCTAGATCTCGGTGACGCCGTTCAACCGCGCCGGCGAGGGCTCTTCCTCTGTGCTGCGAGTGCGGACACTGGAAGACACGCCGGGCCCGGTGGGCGAGCTCGTCTTCCAGGTATGGATGCGGGCGTCGTGGGTGGTCCATGTTGGTTGCAGGATGTGCTGCTCGACTCTGTCAACGTGAGCTGGACGGCGCCGCGGCAGCCGAATGGACGAGTGACGGGATACGTGGTCAGCTATGCTACCTACAAGATGCAGGTGAGGGGAGAGAGAGAGAGAGAGAGTCAGACAGACACAGAGAGACAGAGAAACAAACAGATAACATGTCGTTCAGGTGGACTTCAAGAAGGAGATGCAGCTGACGACCAAGGTGCCCTTTCTGGTGGCGACTCAGCTCGGGGAGAACGAGGTGTACTCGTTCACGGTGCGCGCCGAGACGGCGGCCGGCAAGGGACCGCCCATCAGCGGCAACGTCACCATAGGACCCAGCAAGGGTGGGTGGAGAGGGAACACAACGCTACACAGTAGTATATAACTAGCACTACACGCGTTTGAGTGCTACCATTTGTGGCGTTTGACGTGGTGTTTGATAATGATAAGTCATACCTTATCCCCATTTCTTTTAGACGGACCTTCCCAGCCCACGCGACCATCGCTCCAATCTGGACAGACGTCGGTGCGCCTACAGTGGCGCGAAGGCCGGCAGGGAGAACCCGTTGTGGGACACCTCATTCAGGTACGGTATTAACTTCCGGGATTACGGTAGCCGTTTTGATTCAGGCGAAGCGCGTGTCGAAGGCGGTGCTGGAGCTGCCGCTGGAGGAGATTAAGCATCGCGGAAGGAGGGCGGCGGGAGAGGAGAAGGAGGAGATGGAAGAGGAGAGGAGGGAGCGGCGCTCGCTGGACCGGCCAAACCACGTGCTTGGGGAGTGGGTGACGCTCACCCAGGTGCAGGGAGACGGAAGCAGCTATGAGGTGGGTGGCCGAGAATAATACCACCGATCGCGTAGGGATGGAGATGGAGAATTGCATAGTTTCTGCGCTGTGGCTTTTGCAAACACGTGAAAGCATACAGTTCATGTAACTTTTTTTTCTTTGAAAAAATAGGATTTCGTTGGCGAAATTATTGTCTGCTATACTAATGATCAGCAAGAAACACATACGTATACTTTGTTTATACAAGCAAAACTGCACGGGTTATGTACACCGGGATAGAGTTGTGAGGGAAGAGGGGGAAGACATGCGATGCGTGCATTGGCATCAGGGCGACTTGCACTCGCCGAGTCGGTCGTTGAGGTTGGAGGGGAACATGTGGGTGAGGTGGGCGGGAGAGTGGCGGCGACCGCGCACCGACCGGGAGGAGAGAGGAGTGGCTGTGATCGGGGAGCAGGAGGGGGTGGAGGAGGAGAGGGGGGAGGAGCAGGAGCTGAAGAGAGACGGGTTAGGGGGTCGTCATTGTTATGAGGATCTAATCATTGATAAGGTGTACGCACTACGAACCTCCTCTTTCGAATGGTGGCGATGAGTACGATGACGCTGAGAATGGAGAGGCAGGCGGCGAGCATTGTCCAAGTGATGACTGGATGCGGAGAGATGGGTCGGGGGTGGTTATATAGATTGTGCCATGTGAGTGGGTGGGATGGGAACGGTCCGCATGGGAGAGTTGTAACCGGGTGTGGTGGGACCCCCGGCGAGGCGTGTCTCGCGGCGCCCGAGGGCTCTCCCAGACATGTATTACACGTGTATAAGGGTCATGTGGGTGTGAGAACATGAGAGAGTGGGGGGGGGGGAGAGTGACCCGGGGCGATGTCCGCGGGGCATGGATGGATGAGGAGTGAGTAGGGTTGAAAGGTGCCGTGGTGAGTGAGAGTGAGGATGTGTCTCACGACGGAAGGGATCAAAGGGAGAGTGAGTGAGTGGGAGAATGAAACTGTCATTATGGTCATGTAAAGGGTGGATGGAACTATCCGGGAAAAAGCGGAGAAGACTGGGTATGAAAGAGTGAAACTGTGATTATGCGTTTCGAGGAATATGGCCATGTTTCAGGTGGGCTACCGTCAGCTGGAGCCGTCGTCGTACTACGTGTTCCGTGTGTTTGCGAGGAATCGGCGGGGAGTGGGAGAGGCGAGCCCCGAGAGCGAGCAGCTATTCGTGCCGGGTGAGTCGAGCCACTTTATAGCTTTATAGCTGATCTCAATGTGTAGACAGTGTACAAGACTGGCACAAGCGTGATACCAACGATGTTCACGTACGGTCCAGTGCACGACTTGCTCTGAATGACACTTGACTTCATTCACTCAATCTAAAGAACAACAGTTCCTCTACAACGGAAACATCATGTTTCTCGAGGCCTAGAGTAATGTGGTGTTTGCAGCGTCTCTGCCGTCGGACCCGTTCTACACGAGCTGGTGGTTCGTGGCACTAGTGGCCATGGCCACCCTGGTCGTCGTCGTCATCGTCATCGCCTTCCTGTGCATCACCGGAAGCGCCGCCAAGTGAGTACTGTACGGACCACTGCACGGTGGACATGTAGATGGAGAAGAACGAAGACCGTTGCAAATAGTTCAAAATAGGAGAAAGTGAACTACGACCCTATAGCTTATGTTTGTTGTGTTACAGGTACAAGCAGAAGGCGCGCTCGCAGGACTCCCTTCATCTGGCAGACGGAAACATGATCGCGTTCCAGATGAAGCCTAATGATAGGCAGCGGAGCAGGTACGCGTCTTTCACTCTCTCTCTCTCTCCTTCTCTCTCTCTCTCTCTCTCTCTCTCTCTTTCTCTCTCTTTCTCTCTCTCTCTCTCTCTCTCTCTCTCTCTTTCTCTCTCTCTCTCTCAATCGTACCGTGACTCTAGGAACGACCTGATGATCCGCCCGGGCACGACGACCTCGTGGATCAGCGAGCGCGAGCCGCCGGCATACGGCAGTATGCTGGAGGGAATGGGCGGAGGAGGGGGCAGTGTGGCTGGAGGAGGGGGAGGGTCGATCAACATGTACGGACAGCTGCAGACTGACCACATCCCGCACACGCTGGCCGATAGCCAGCACGCGTTGAATAGGTGAGGGGAGGAGATGGCACGCAAAACAAGAGAAGCAGACGGGTAAGGCACCGTATGTCGAACTGCGAGCTAGGAAGACCAAAAACTGAGTGATTGAAGTGATGAATGAGTGAAAAGTGATTGTGATGAGCGATGGTGAATACATTGATTGAGTGGTAAGTGATCGAAATGATTGAAGTGATTAAAACATTAAAGTGGAGTGATGAAGTGATTGAGTAGATTAATCACGATCACTTGCAGGCTGTCGCAGCTGGCGGGGCGGGACGTGCGCGGCAGTGCGTACGCGGAGAGCAGCGTCGGAGACTATGCAGTGTCGAGGAGCAGGTGAGACAGGGGGAGCAGACATGTGTCATTCCTGGCTGCGTGAACCTACCAAGTTGCAATGGATTCCATTCTCGCTGCAATGACGTGTGTTTCAGGCAGCGCGAGATGCGTTCACCGGAGGAGGAGGAGGACTCGTTTGACGAGGAGGAGAGGAGCGATGACGAGCGCGGCTACGGGCAGTACGGCTGGCAGCAGCAGCAGCCTGAGATGAGTGGGTTCCCGCGCGCGCCGCCGCCGCCGCCCTTGTCCCGCCCCCCGCGACCCGACAGCAGTTCCACTGGCACGGGCAGCGACGCGTGGCAGCCACAACCCGCGCCCGAGCTGTCCAAGGGATTCTCATCGTTTGTGTAGAGGGAGAAAGAGTAGATCGTGATACCGGTGATATTCATATACATTCCGATGCGGGTTTTTGTTCTGACACTTACTGACGACTTTATTTTCACTAGGCGCGGTGAAACTGCGACTCGTATTGTATTTTTGTATTTTATGTTGAACCTTAACGTTTTATTTTGTGTGTCGATCTGAATAAATATTCAATATTTCGTTAATCCTTATAAATTAGTTCTAATGTTTAGAAGGAATCACTTTTGCGGCCATATCCAATCGTTTCCATTGGTCTTTCTGGGCACAAGGGTCGTCTTCGGAGACTGTATCCTTGATGGAATGGAGATGGCGTGGAGCTGCCGGCCGCCTAACTCCACACCACTCACCCCTCACTCTATGCACTACCACCCACAATCAGTTCATTTCGATTTTACGCACTTGCTTTTAACCGTTTACCACACAGAGAGATGATAAATAAATACGTTTCGGTTTCGGCGACCACCCAGGTTGTTTTGATTATCTTTCTATTTCACGTGCATTAGTTGGTAATACTTTGCAGAATAAAACAATTAACATAGTCGATTAGCTTGCAATGCATTGCTTGATAAGCAATGCGCAGCGGTGGGGCGGGCAGATCTCGCAATGCTCGTCCCTCTCGCGGCTGCCGTCGCAGGCCCGCTCATCGCCACTGCGGCACTCATCCAGTGCGGATCCAAGGTCCCCTCCCTCCCTCCCTCCCTCCCTCCCTCCCTCTCTCCCTCTCTCCCTCCCTCCCTCCCTCACCCCCGTCTTTCCAGAAGGAGGATGACAAGAAGAAGCGCACGGCTGGCGGCAAGTCGGACAAGTCTGGAAAGAGCGACAAGAAGTCGTCTTCCAAGTCCTCCAAGTCTGTGAAGACTGCCGTGAAGAAGGAAGATGGAAGCAAGAAGACTAGCAAGAGTGGCAAGTCTACTCGTTCTTCGAAGAGCGTCAAGTCTGTCAAATCCACTAAATCCACCAAATCCACCAAGAGCTCTAAGAGCAAGAGCAGCAAGAGCAAGAAGCTGCAGGTGTCTCCCCTCCCTCTCCCTCCCTCCCTCACCCCTCGATTGCAGGCCGACAAGAAGGCCTCGGCAGTGGCGGCGGTTGCGGCGGCGGCTGCTCCCCCCTCTACCAAGGAGATGACCCTCCCTTCCAAGAAGGAGGCATATCTCTTCTACGAGACACAGGAGCAGAAGCCCATGACCATCGACCAGCTGAGTGAGTACTGTACCTACAGTATCTCTATAATCTACCGTATTCCAGACCTGCAGCCGGCTGGCAAGGTCGAGATGAGGGTGGAGCCTAGGACTATGTCGTGGAACGATGCGGGTGGTCTCCAGACTCTCACCATCTACAACAACACCAAGGAAGTGCGCGCCATCAAGGTACGGTATACTGTATTGGGTACTGTACCTACCGTATCCCTTCAGATGAAGTGCTCTGACAACCGTGTCTTCCGTGTGAGCCCCGTCTTTGCGAGCATCGAGCCCGGAAAGACTGCCAAGGTGGACGTGTTCCGTCTGGTGAGTACGGTAGAATACTGTAGCTACAGTACCCTTGCCTGTTCCAGGTGGGACCGGCGAAGCTGGACAAGCTGGTGGTGGTGACTACGAAGCAGGTTGGAGAGGTGGACGCGACTCTGTTCGACGGAGGAAGCGATAAGGAGATGATGATGGTCCCTCAGCTGCCGGTCGCATAACTCCCCTCACCTCACTCTTACTTACCACCCACAATTAGTTCATTTCGATTTTACGCACGTGCTTTTAACCGTTTATCACACAGGGAGATGATAAATAAATACGTTTCGGAATTTCGGTACGTCTTGATTTGTTCACGGCGCACCGAATTACGGCCGATAAAAATCGGTCTAGAAAAACAAATTTCACTCGTGTGAATTTTCACATCGTTTTTATAACTGTGGTTCTCGACCAAAGATCGCTGACGCGATATCATGCAACATGTAAATGAGGAAAATGGCACATCACGGTCAAGGGGCGGGGAATGCTAATGTGAGATTGTCTGGTTGGTTTGGATGTGAAGAAATGACGGCGGCGAGTGGGCATTGACTGTCTAGTGGCACGTGCAGAGTGGTCGCCTGCCCTCCCTGTCTGCCCATCCGAGGATCCGCCATCGGACCGGCCTACATCCACCACAGAGGCAACCAAGACGTCGTCGAGGTACGATACATCTCTCACCTTCTCGCAGCTAGTCACCCTCATCCCTCATCCCTCAAGATCACCTCTCCTCCCTTGCTTTCCCATACTTAATCAAACTTGGCGCCTTAGGGAGTTCTCGAGTCTCATCGTAAACTTGGCCTCGAATCAGAGGATCTCTCACTCTTCCCCACCTGTCTCTTTCTACCCCCTGCCTCTCGCACGATTCCTGGCGGCCCGGCTGGTAATCAAACTTGGCGCCTTAGGGAATTCTCGAGTCTCATCGTAAACTTGGCCTCGAATCAGAGGATCTCTCACTCTTCCCCTTCTGTCTTTTTCTACCCCCGGCGGCCCGGCTGGTAATCAAACTTGGCGCCTTAGGGAATTCTCGAGTCTCATCGTAAACTTGGCCTCGAATCAGAGGATCTCTCACTCTTCCCCTTCTGTCTTTTTCTACCCCCTGCCTCTCGCACGATTCCTGGCGGCCCGGCTGGTAATCAAACTTGGCGCCTTAGGGAATTCTCGAGTCTCATCGTAAACTTGGCCTCGAATCAGAGGATCTCTCACTCTTCCCCTTCTGTCTTTTTCTACCCCCTGCCTCTCGCACGATTCCTGGCGGCCCGGCTGGTAATCAAACTTGGCGCCTTAGGGATTTCTCGAGTCTCATCGTAAACTTGGCCTCGAATCAGAGGATCTCTCACTCTTCCCCATCTGTCTCTTTCTACCCCCTGCCTCTCGCACGATTCCTGGCGGCCCGGCTGGTAATCAAACTTGGCGCCTTAGGGAATTCTCGAGTCTCATCGTACACTTGGCCTCGAATCAGAGGATCTCTCACTCTTCCCCCTTCTGTCTTTTTCTACCCCCTGCCTCTCGCACGATTCCTGGCGGCCCGGCTGGTAATCAAACTTGGCGCCTTAGGGAATTCTCGAGTCTCATCGTAAACTTGGCCTCGAATCAGAGGATCTCTCACTCTTCCCCTTCTGTCTTTTTCTACCCCCTGCCTCTCGCACGATTCCTGGCGGCCCGGCTGGTAATCAAACTTGGCGCCTTAGGGAATTCTCGAGTCTCATCGTAATAAACTTGGCCTCGAATCAGAGGATCTCTCACTCTTCCCCTTCTGTCTTTTTCTACCCCCTGCCTCTCGCACGATTCCTGGCGGCCCGGCTGGTATTCAAACTTGGCGCCTTAGGGAATTCTCGAGTCTCATCGTAAACTTGGCCTCGAATCAGAGGATCTCTCACTCTTCCCCTTCTGTCTTTTTCTACCCCCTGCCTCTCGCACGATTCCTGGCGGCCCGGCTGGTAATCATACTTGGCGCCTTAGGGAATTCTCGAGTCTCATCGTAAACTTGGCCTCGAATCAGAGGATCTCTCACTCTTCCCCTTCTGTCTTTTTCTACCCCCTGCCTCTCGCACGATTCCTGGCGGCCCGGCTGGTAATCAAACTTGGCGCCTTAGGGGATTCTCGAGTCTCATCGTAAACTTGGCCTCGAATCAGAGGATCTCTCACTCTTCCCCTTCTGTCTTTTTCTACCCCCTGCCTCTCGCACGATTCCTGGCGGCCCGGCTGGTAATCAAACTTGGCGCCTTAGGGAATTCTCGAGTCTCATCGTAAACTTGGCCTCGAATCAGAGGATCTCTCACTCTTCCCCTTCTGTCTTTTTCTACCCCCTGCCTCTCGCACGATTCCTGGCGGCCCGGCTGGTAATCAAACTTGGCGCCTTAGGGGATTCTCGAGTCTCATCGTAAACTTGGCCTCGAATCAGAGGATCTCTCACTCTTCCCCTTCTGTCTTTTTCTACCCCCTGCCTCTCGCACGATTCCTGGCGGCCCGGCTGGTATTCAAACTTGGCGCCTTAGGGAATTCTCGAGTCTCATCGTAAACTTGGCCTCGAATCAGAGGATCTCTCACTCTTCCCCTTCTGTCTTTTTCTACCCCCTGCCTCTCGCACGATTCCTGGCGGCCCGGCTGGTAATCATACTTGGCGCCTTAGGGAATTCTCGAGTCTCATCGTAAACTTGGCCTCGAATCAGAGGATCTCTCACTCTTCCCCTTCTGTCTTTTTCTACCCCCTGCCTCTCGCACGATTCCTGGCGGCCCGGCTGGTAATCAAACTTGGCGCCTTAGGGGATTCTCGAGTCTCATCGTAAACTTGGCCTCGAATCAGAGGATCTCTCACTCTTCCCCTTCTGTCTTTTTCTACCCCCTGCCTCTCGCACGATTCCTGGCGGCCCGGCTGGTAATCAAACTTGGCGCCTTAGGGAATTCTCGAGTCTCATCGTAAACTTGGCCTCGAATCAGAGGATCTCTCACTCTTCCCCTTCTGTCTTTTTCTACCCCCTGCCTCTCGCACGATTCCTGGCGGCCCGGCTGGTAATCAAACTTGGCGCCTTAGGGGATTCTCGAGTCTCATCGTAAACTTGGCCTCGAATCAGAGGATCTCTCACTCTTCCCCTTCTGTCTTTTTCTACCCCCTGCCTCTCGCACGATTCCTGGCGGCCCGGCTGGTAATCAAACTTGGCGCCTTAGGGAATTCTCGAGTCTCATCGTAAACTTGGCCTCGAATCAGAGGATCTCTCACTCTTCCCCTTCTGTCTTTTTCTACCCCCTGCCTCTCGCACGATTCCTGGCGGCCCGGCTGGTAATCAAACTTGGCGCCTTAGGGATTTCTCGAGTCTCATCGTAAACTTGGCCTCGAATCAGAGGATCTCTCACTCTTCCCCACCTGTCTCTTTCTAACCCCTGCCTCTCGCACGATTCCTGGCGGCCCGGCTCGTAATCAAACTTGGCGCCTTAGGGAATTCTCGAGTCTCATCGTAAACTTGGCCTCGAATCAGAGGATCTCTCACTCTTCCCCACCTGTCTCTTTCTACCCCCTGCCTCTCGCACGATTCCTGGCGGCCCGGCTGGTAATCAAACTTGCCGCCTTAGGGAATTCTCGAGTCTCATCGTAAACTTGGCCTCGAATCAGAGGATCTCTCACTCTTCCCCACCTGTCTCTTTCTACCCCCTGCCTCTCGCACGATTCCTGGCGGCCCGGCTGGTAATCAAACTTGGCGCCTTAGGGAATTCTCGAGTCTCATCGTAAACTTGGCCTCGAACCAGAGGATCTCTCACTCTTCCCCACCTTTTTCTTTCTACCCCCTGCCTCTCGCACGATTCCTGGCGGCCCGGCTGGTAATCAAACTTGGCGCCTTAGGGAATTCTCGAGTCTCATCGTGAACTTGGCCTCGAATCAGAGGATCTCTCACTCTTCCCCTTCTGTCTTTTTCTACTCCCTGCCTCTCGCACGATTCCTGGCGGCCCGGCTGGTAATCAAACTTGGCGCCTTAGGGAATTCTCGAGTCTCATCGTAAACTTGGCCTCAGTATGGCCTCAGGAATCAGATGATCTCACAGTCAGTGTTCTCTCTCTCTCATTTTTTTCATGAGAAGACTAAACACTAAACTATTACTATATTGTTACTATTTTTTTATTTCTCTCTGTCTCTCTCTTTGTCTCTCTCTGTCTGTCTCTCTCTCTTTCTCTCTCTCTCGCTTCCTTTCTCATTCAAACAGATCCACATCATCATCTTCACCAAGACTCCAAAACGACGTCAATACAAATATGTGCAATTACTGTTGAGTAGATGATGTGTTCGATTAGTAATAGTTAGAATATTTAGTAATTCATCTTTTCTATGTTGTCACTTGCTATTGTTTGTGTGTGTGTTTGCGCGTCATTTCACATTTTTATGGTGGTAGTGGAAGAAGAACAAGCGAAACTTATCAACGGTAACAATAAACGCGCATTATACAAGGATGTTAGAAAAAAGATGTTTCCTGCTGATGGTATCAGCTCGCTGTCACACAATGGTGAGTTGGTCCATGATTCGAGGGAAAAAGCGGAGGTGTTCGGGGAATACTTCGACTCGATATTCTCTGGTGGAAGTGTTGCTCCGACCGGCTCTGCCCTTCCCTCTCTCTCGAATCAACTCACCATGATTGACGTTTCTTATGCACTTGTTCACATGACCATACAACGATTGGATTCAAAAATCAATACCAGTCCCGATGGAATCACCCACACTTTTCTGAAAAATACAGTTGATACAATAAGTCTCCCGCTTTCGATTTTTTTTTCTATGTCTATCAGTGTGCGCTATCCCCAATATTTGGAAAGTCGCTTATATAAAACCGCTGTATAAAAAGGGTTCTCGTGATAATCCAGCTAACTATCGTCCCATTAGCCTAACAAGTAGTGTAGCGAAATTATTAGAGCGCATTATAGTTAGGCAAATGACTGATTTTCTCGAGTCTAATAGCTTGATTTCTTCCAGACAGTTTGGTTTTCGTAAGAAAAGGTCTACCAACGCACAACTTATTGAATGTTATAGTTATAGTCACTGGCTGAAACATATTTCCAATGGCCTCGTTATTGATTGTATTTATTTCGACTTTAAGAAAGCTTTCGACACAATCAATCATAAACTACTATTCAAAAAATTGCATTCGCTGGGCATTCGTGGAAACGTTCTCGGGTGAATTCGAGCCTTCCTTTCTGACCGTTGCCAACAAGTTATGGTTAGAGAAGAGCTCTCGTCTCCTCGACTCGTCAACTGTGGCGTGCCGCAGGGGTCGTGTCTTGGACCCATACTCTTCAATATCTTTATCAATAATATTGTTGATAGCCTGCCTGATTATGTCGAGTGTGCTCTATACGCAGACGATTTGAAAATCTACTTCGCTTTTGATCCGGGTGATAATTTGGCTAAAATTATGTTTCAAAAAGCAATTGACGCTGTCGCAAAGTGGGCTTTAGAATGGGGTCTGCAGATCTCCACCGAGAAAACGCAGATACTGCACATAGGCCGCCGAAATCCCAAACATGAGTATACAGCACATGGCACTACGCTCGCACCTGCTAACTCTGTTAGGGACCTTGGTGTGACTATGTGTGGGTCCTTGATTTTTGATGACCATTTTGCGAACATTGTTAAAGGCACCCTAAATGCCATAAATGATTTTCTGAGAGTTTATCGTACAAGAGACTTGAAGGTTCTTGTCACCGCTTACACAACGTATTTCCGCTGCAAGCTAGAGTATTGTACTGAATTGTGGAACCCTCAGGATGTGGGATCAGTGAACTGGATCGAGTCAGTGCAGCGATACTATACGCGCTGGCTTGTTCTCGCTCACCTATCCCCAACGCCTCCAGCTTCTTGGCCTTCAAACTCTTGAACAACGCCGCTTTATAAATGACGTAGCGTACATACACAAGGTTATCACTAAAGCAACCTCTCTTAATTATTCTGGTCTTTTTACACTAGTCCCAACTCGGTCGCGCACATCGCATAAATATCGTCTTTTGCCGTCATATGACTTGTTTCTGCGGAGCAGCGCGTTTTTTTCAGAGGGTTTATGGAGTATGGAACTCACTTCCATCTGATATTGTTGAATCTGCGAAAACCGTGAAATCCCACTTAGTAGACAATCCCCATTTGCATCCTATGTCTAAAATTCGACATTTGTAGTTTGCTTATTTTTATTTTATCTATTTTTGTCTACTCTTCGAATGTTTCTTCTTTTTTCCCATTTTTACTTTCCTACCGTAAGCACTGTTATGTTTTCTATGATGCACTCGCTAAGTACTCAACGCGGTAATAAACTATTTATTTATTTAGAACAGAGAACAGGAGAGGGTACTGTAGGTATGGGTATATACAGCATACTGTATACAGTAGGATACAGTATACTAACTATGAAATCACTTCAAATATTCTTCTTCTTTCCCCGCGGCGTGCGGTCGGGTCTTCATTTTGCCCCGCCGCTGCCGGATAATCGGGCGCATCGACAAGAATCCTTCCCAAGACACCCATTGAGCCGGCGGGAAGTAGCTCATGTGGAAGCAGTTCAGGCGCGAGGAGATACTATGTGCAAAGCAAATGAGTCTCCGGCGCTGTCACATCAACAATGGTACTCTAATGATCTATGGAGAGAATATCGATCAAGTATCGGAGAATTATCGATCAAGAATCGTCTTCCCCCACTTGTCATATTCAGCTATAACGATTCCGAATGAACACTTGACTTGACTTGACTTGAAATCACAACTGGATAGTGGAACGACAAAGGGTATGGGAGAAGATACTATAGGGTATGCTAGTGTGTATATGTATGAAATCACGACGAAGTGGGATAAGGGAGAGGATAGGATACTTCAGGGATGCGAGTATGTGTACGAAATGACGACAACACCCTGCACTTTCTCTTACTCTCTTCTCTTGTGTCTCATCAGTTGATCATTGACCTATTCAGTCACATGGAATGCAGGATTAAAGAACGGCTCATAGATTTGTATAGTGTATGGCGTGGAGATGGCGTGGAGATGGCGTGGAGATGGCGTGGAGATGGCGTGGATATGGCGTCTTGATTTGTTCACGGCGCACCGAATTACGGCCGATAAAAATCGGTCTAGAAAAACAAATTTCACTCGTGTGAATTTTCACATCGTTTTTATAACTGTGGTTCTCGACCAAAGATCGCTGACGCGATATCATGCAACATGTAAATGAGGAAAATGGCACATCACGGTCAAGGGGCGGGGAATGCTAATGTGAGATTGTCTGGTTGGTTTGGATGTGAAGAAATGACGGCGGCGAGTGGGCATTGACTGTCTAGTGGCACGTGCAGAGTGGTCGCCTGCCCTCCCTGTCTGCCCATCCGAGGATCCGCCATCGGACCGGCCTACATCCACCACAGAGGCAACCAAGACGTCGTCGAGGTACGATACATCTCTCACCTTCTCGCAGCTAGTCACCCTCATCCCTCATCCCTCAAGATCACCTCTCCTCCCTTGCTTTCCCATACTTAATCAAACTTGGCGCCTTAGGGAGTTCTCGAGTCTCATCGTAAACTTGGCCTCGAATCAGAGGATCTCTCACTCTTCCCCACCTGTCTCTTTCTACCCCCTGCCTCTCGCACGATTCCTGGCGGCCCGGCTGGTAATCAAACTTGGCGCCTTAGGGAATTCTCGAGTCTCATCGTAAACTTGGCCTCGAATCAGAGGATCTCTCACTCTTCCCCACCTGTCTCTTTCTACCCCCTGCCTCTCGCACGATTCCTGGCGGCCCGGCTGGTAATCAAACTTGGCGCCTTAGGGAATTCTCGAGTCTCATCGTAAACTTGGCCTCGAATCAGAGGATCTCTCACTCTTCCCCACCTGTCCCTTTCTACCCCCTGCCTCTCGCACGATTCCTGGCGGCCCGGCTGGTAATCAAACTTGGCGCCTTAGGGAATTCTCGAGTCTCATCGTAAACTTGGCCTCGAATCAGAGGATCTCTCACTCTTCCCCTTCTGTCTTTTTCTACCCCCTGCCTCTCGCACGATTCCTGGCGGCCCGGCTGGTAATCAAACTTGGCGCCTTAGGGAATTCTCGAGTCTCATCGTAAACTTGGCCTCGAATCAGAGGATCTCTCACTCTTCCCCTTCTGTCTTTTTCTACCCCCTGCCTCTCGCACGATTCCTGGCGGCCCGGCTGGTAATAAAACTTGGCGCCTTAGGGAATTCTCGAGTCTCATCGTAAACTTGGCCTCGAATCAGAGGATCTCTCACTCTTCCCCTTCTGTCTTTTTCTACCCCCTGCCTCTCGCACGATTCCTGGCGGCCCGGCTGGTAATCAAACTTGGCGCCTTAGGGAATTCTCGAGTCTCATCGTAAACTTGGCCTCGAATCAGAGGATCTCTCACTCTTCCCCTTCTGTCTTTTTCTACTCCCTGCCTCTCGCACGATTCCTGGCGGCCCGGCTGGTAATCAAACTTGGCGCCTTAGGGATTTCTCGAGTCTCATCGTAAACTTGGCCTCGAATCAGAGGATCTCTCACTCTTCCCCTTCTGTCTTTTTCTACCCCCTGCCTCTCGCACGATCCCAGGGGGCCCGGCTGGTAATCAAACTTGGCGCCTTAGGGAATTCTCGAGTCTCCTCGTAAACTTGGCCTCGAATCAGAGGATCTCTCACTCTTCCCCTTCTGTCTTTTTCTACCCCCTGCCTCTCGCACGATTCCTGGCGGCCCGGCTGGTAATCAAACTTGGCGCCTTAGGGATTTCTCGAGTCTCATCGTAAACTTGGCCTCGAATCAGAGGATCTCTCACTCTTCCCCATCTGTCTCTTTCTACCCCCTGCCTCTCGCACGATTCCTGGCGGCCCGGCTGGTAATAAAACTTGGCGCCTTAGGGAATTCTCGAGTCTCATCGTAAACTTGGCCTCGAATCAGAGGATCTCTCACTCTTCCCCTTCTGTCTTTTTCTACCCCCTGCCTCTCGCACGATTCCTGGCGGCCCGGCTGGTAATCAAACTTGGCGCCTTAGGGAATTCTCGAGTCTCATCGTAAACTTGGCCTCGAATCAGAGGATCTCTCACTCTTCCCCTTCTGTCTTTTTCTATCCCCTGCCTCTCGCACGATTCCTGGCGGCCCGGCTGGTAATCAAACTTGGCGCCTTAGGGAATTCTCGAGTCTCATCGTAATAAACTTGGCCTCGAATCAGAGGATCTCTCACTCTTCCCCTTCTGTCTTTTTCTACCCCCTGCCTCTCGCACGATTCCTGGCGGCCCGGCTGGTATTCAAACTTGGCGCCTTAGGGAATTCTCGAGTCTCATCGTAAACTTGGCCTCGAATCAGAGGATCTCTCACTCTTCCCCTTCTGTCTTTTTCTACCCCCTGCCTCTCGCACGATTCCTGGCGGCCCGGCTGGTAATCATACTTGGCGCCTTAGGGAATTCTCGAGTCTCATCGTAAACTTGGCCTCGAATCAGAGGATCTCTCACTCTTCCCCTTCTGTCTTTTTCTACCCCCTGCCTCTCGCACGATTCCTGGCGGCCCGGCTGGTAATCAAACTTGGCGCCTTAGGGGATTCTCGAGTCTCATCGTAAACTTGGCCTCGAATCAGAGGATCTCTCACTCTTCCCCTTCTGTCTTTTTCTACCCCCTGCCTCTCGCACGATTCCTGACGGCCCGGCTGGTAATCAAACTTGGCGCCTTAGGGAATTCTCGAGTCTCATCGTAAACTTGGCCTCGAATCAGAGGATCTCTCACTCTTCCCCTTCTGTCTTTTTCTACCCCCTGCCTCTCGCACGATTCCTGGCGGCCCGGCTGGTAATCAAACTTGGCGCCTTAGGGATTTCTCGAGTCTCATCGTAAACTTGGCCTCGAATCAGAGGATCTCTCACTCTTCCCCACCTGTCTCTTTCTAACCCCTGCCTCTCGCACGATTCCTGGCGGCCCGGCTCGTAATCAAACTTGGCGCCTTAGGGAATTCTCGAGTCTCATCGTAAACTTGGCCTCGAATCAGAGGATCTCTCACTCTTCCCCACCTGTCTCTTTCTACCCCCTGCCTCTCGCACGATTCCTGGCGGCCCGGCTGGTAATCAAACTTGGCGCCTTAGGGAATTCTCGAGTCTCATCGTAAACTTGGCCTCGAATCAGAGGATCTCTCACTCTTCCCCACCTGTCTCTTTCTACCCCCTGCCTCTCGCACGATTCCTGGCGGCCCGGCTGGTAATCAAACTTGGCGCCTTAGGGAATTCTCGAGTCTCATCGTAAACTTGGCCTCGAACCAGAGGATCTCTCACTCTTCCCCACCTGTCTCTTTCTACCCCCTGCCTCTCGCACGATTCCTGGCGGCCCGGCTCGTAATCAAACTTGGCGCCTTAGGGAATTCTCGAGTCTCATCGTAAACTTGGCCTCGAACCAGAGGATCTCTCACTCTTCCCCACCTGTCTCTTTCTACCCCCTGCCTCTCGCACGATTCCTGGCGGCCCGGCTCGTAATCAAACTTGGCGCCTTAGGGAATTCTCGAGTCTCATCGTAAACTTGGCCTCGAATCAGAGGATCTCTCACTCTTCCCCACCTGTCTCTTTCTACCCCCTGCCTCTCGCACGATTCCTGGCGGCCCGGCTGGTAATCAAACTTGGCGCCTTAGGGAATTCTCGAGTCTCATCGTAAACTTGGCCTCGAATCAGAGGATCTCTCACTCTTCCCCTTCTGTCTTTTTCTATCCCCTGCCTCTCGCACGATTCCTGGCGGCCCGGCTGGTAATCAAACTTGGCGCCTTAGGGAATTCTCGAGTCTCATCGTAATAAACTTGGCCTCGAATCAGAGGATCTCTCACTCTTCCCCTTCTGTCTTTTTCTACCCCCTGCCTCTCGCACGATTCCTGGCGGCCCGGCTGGTATTCAAACTTGGCGCCTTAGGGAATTCTCGAGTCTCATCGTAAACTTGGCCTCGAATCAGAGGATCTCTCACTCTTCCCCTTCTGTCTTTTTCTACCCCCTGCCTCTCGCACGATTCCTGGCGGCCCGGCTGGTAATCATACTTGGCGCCTTAGGGAATTCTCGAGTCTCATCGTAAACTTGGCCTCGAATCAGAGGATCTCTCACTCTTCCCCTTCTGTCTTTTTCTACCCCCTGCCTCTCGCACGATTCCTGGCGGCCCGGCTGGTAATCAAACTTGGCGCCTTAGGGGATTCTCGAGTCTCATCGTAAACTTGGCCTCGAATCAGAGGATCTCTCACTCTTCCCCTTCTGTCTTTTTCTACCCCCTGCCTCTCGCACGATTCCTGGCGGCCCGGCTGGTAATCAAACTTGGCGCCTTAGGGAATTCTCGAGTCTCATCGTAAACTTGGCCTCGAATCAGAGGATCTCTCACTCTTCCCCTTCTGTCTTTTTCTACCCCCTGCCTCTCGCACGATTCCTGGCGGCCCGGCTGGTAATCAAACTTGGCGCCTTAGGGATTTCTCGAGTCTCATCGTAAACTTGGCCTCGAATCAGAGGATCTCTCACTCTTCCCCACCTGTCTCTTTCTAACCCCTGCCTCTCGCACGATTCCTGGCGGCCCGGCTCGTAATCAAACTTGGCGCCTTAGGGAATTCTCGAGTCTCATCGTAAACTTGGCCTCGAATCAGAGGATCTCTCACTCTTCCCCACCTGTCTCTTTCTACCCCCTGCCTCTCGCACGATTCCTGGCGGCCCGGCTGGTAATCAAACTTGGCGCCTTAGGGAATTCTCGAGTCTCATCGTAAACTTGGCCTCGAATCAGAGGATCTCTCACTCTTCCCCACCTGTCTCTTTCTACCCCCTGCCTCTCGCACGATTCCTGGCGGCCCGGCTGGTAATCAAACTTGGCGCCTTAGGGAATTCTCGAGTCTCATCGTAAACTTGGCCTCGAATCAGAGGATCTCTCACTCTTCCCCTTCTGTCTTTTTCTATCCCCTGCCTCTCGCACGATTCCTGGCGGCCCGGCTGGTAATCAAACTTGGCGCCTTAGGGAATTCTCGAGTCTCATCGTAATAAACTTGGCCTCGAATCAGAGGATCTCTCACTCTTCCCCTTCTGTCTTTTTCTACCCCCTGCCTCTCGCACGATTCCTGGCGGCCCGGCTGGTATTCAAACTTGGCGCCTTAGGGAATTCTCGAGTCTCATCGTAAACTTGGCCTCGAATCAGAGGATCTCTCACTCTTCCCCTTCTGTCTTTTTCTACCCCCTGCCTCTCGCACGATTCCTGGCGGCCCGGCTGGTAATCAAACTTGGCGCCTTAGGGGATTCTCGAGTCTCATCGTAAACTTGGCCTCGAATCAGAGGATCTCTCACTCTTCCCCTTCTGTCTTTTTCTACCCCCTGCCTCTCGCGTACGAAACGATGGTATTCGATGGTACGAAACTACGATTAGCTTCCTTTCGACACATCTCATTTTGCTCTTTCCGGACTTGCCGCGATGCTAGATGTAATCCGTGCGTTGCAAGAATATAAATAAGGTGCCAAACTTGTGGTTTATAATCAAAGGATCGAGAATGTGGTGTATATTAGACCTATTACAAGTGTTCGGCACCGTAAGTATACACATACACAGCGTTATCACACCATAAATAGTAAACGCAACACGATATTTGCGATAACAAAGCAAAAGATGCAAGACAGAGAAAGATAGAAGCCGTTTCGGGTGTAAAACGCTATACGGCAAAACTTTGTCCCTCCCACCCTCGTCAGTAACGATAGAGAGACGTATAATGTTTGAATGGATAGTATTGTATATGGTATATAAAAAAGAAAGGAAAGAAAACGCGAAATAACTATCATAAGCAAGTTACAAGTAATGAGCACAAAACAGTGTGGAGACGCTTGAGAAATTGTTTGTGAGTGACTGCGCGAGGCAGTGGGGTGGGTGTGGCGTGGCTACAGCGTAGTCTGCTGTAGGTCTCCTTGAGGTCATTCGCACTGATGAGTGTGCAGTTCAAAGATCAATAGTTCCGGTGCGGGCGTGAATCACTTCTCAATTAAAAAGTTTCAAGAAGGACTCCATTTTTTCAAGATTATATTTTATAGTGAGAGATTTATTCTGCATAACTGCGTATGCAATTTTCATGTTTATTTCTTGACTGGGAAAACCGTTTCTTATAAATTTATCTCGTAGTTCTTTGATTCTAGACATAAAAGTCTTCGTCTCAGTACAACACCTGTATATTCTCAGTACTTCTCCATTCAAACAGTTCCACGATATGCTGCGCTTCATGTTTGTATTGTATTTTGGATAGCGGACTATTTCGAACGAGTATTCATCTGTCTTATTATAAAGTGAAGTAAATATTTGATTTTTAATGGTTATTTCGAGATCAAGGAAGACTGTTTGTTTATCAGTGGCGCTTGTTTGTTCAAGTGTTAGTGAATTGTGGTAAATAGACTGAATTTCTGAGATAACGTCATGGTTATTGTGTCTATATATTATCAGTAGATCATCCATGTATCTGTATCCTCTTACCTGGTAATGTTTGAAATTGGGATTTTGTTTCATGAATGTGTATTCCATGTGTGAGAGTGTCAAATCAGCAATGAGAGGAGAAGCATTATTTCCTTGCGGAATGCCGGATATCTGTTGATATACATTGTCTCCATAGACAGCAAAGCTGTTTCGGAGGATATACTCAATCATAAACTTGACGTCATCTTTTGTGTAGGTTCTGTTAGTGTTTCGGGATGAATTATTTTCTTTAGGATTACTATAAAAGACTTTGTTGTAAGTTACGGTGATATAGTTTTTACCACTGTTTTTAAAACATAATTCTATCAGTTCGAACATGTGTTTCTTAACAACGTCATGTGGAAGATTTGTAAACAAACTGCTGAAATCTGCACAATAGACCAATTTGTTTGAAATGTTATCGATACCCCTAAGGTCATCGACGACTTCAATGCTGTTATCCACCGACCAGTACGGGGATGACTTTTGTCCATTTCGTTGTCTAATAGTTTCAGAATAGTTTTTGAAATGACTTTTCATGTGTTTTAGGATTCTTTGCGTATCTATATAAATAGCTTTGATACTGCTGTTATAAGCGCCTGTGATGAATCTGAATTTTATTGGAGTTTTGTGCATTTTTGGAATGGCATAAATTTTAGGTAACGCAAGGTCCTTACTTTTGGTTTCGAGGTTGAGACTTTTTGTGGTAATTTCATGTCTTTTAACAATAGATGAATATGTTTCACGGTCATAAATTTTATATGTGGGGTTAGAAGCAATACTTTTTCTCGTTACATGATCATAACCTAATTCTTTGTTCATGGTTATTACGTAAAGTTTTTTGCAAGTAAGTGCAAAATTACCTGCGGCTTTGTCAATGCATGTGATGATGAAGTGTTTTTGAAGTTCTTTCAGTTCTTTATGCAAAGAATGCCAATTATTTTCATTAGAATATGGAATGTATTGTTTTCTCAGATTTATTTTAAATTGTGAGAATATCGAATTTGTGACAAGATTTTCAATGTTTTTATGGAGTTGATATTTGTTAGCAATAAGTTTGCAGAATTGGTTTAGTGTAGTTTCAACCTCACTTTGGATATCTTTTATTGTGTACCTTTTTTGTTCTCTGAATTTTGTTCCTTGTTCCATAAGGTTTCGTAATTTTGGATTTTCGATTATGTTTAGATTTCCGGTTACTACATGATTGTGATGAGTATTAATGAAGTTTTTATAAGTTGTTTTACATTCACATTCACTTTCAATGATGTTAGAAATCATATCGTTGTTCAATTCTTTCAAAAATGAGTTGTAATTTGCTATTTTATTGAATATAGAGAGTTCGTTCTCGTATGTTATTCTTACTTGTTGTATTTTACTTCCAACTAGCGTATTAGTTTCTTTAATGCATTTATTAATAATTTTTGATAGATTAATATTTTCCATAAATTGGCCATAGTATCTTATTTTAACGTAGTGATAGTTGTCGGGCTTATGTATAGTACTTTCTTTTTTGTAATTTGTCAGAAAATTGCAAACCATTGCAAATATTTTTCTTTTGACGTATGGTGATAGTAGATTGAAGTCTAGATTATTGATCATGTAGTTTGTTAGCGTTTCTACTGAATGTTTGGATAAGCATCTGTAATATTTGTAGAGATCTGTTCTTTCAAGTGATTCTATATTTGTAAGCAATTCTTGTATAGATTTTGTGTTTTTACCCTTTTTAAGTGATCTTCTCTTTTTACCTCTTCTTTTCTTTGTTTCGAATTGAATATTTTGACTGTAAAATGGATGATTTTTAATCTTTCCAAGAGTTAAATTGTTTGAAATATTTCCAAAAGATTTTATTTGATCATTTAGACCAAATGGGTATGCTGATATTAATGTTTTAATCCAATATAGTTCTTTCGAAAGTCTAATTTGAGTGTTACTATTTTCTTCATGATTGTCAAGAATTTCTATCGTGAAGTCTTCTGGGTTGTGGTCGTTTGCTTGGAAGTGATTACTTATGTAAGTATTGTATTAATCGTTTTTGAAGGAATTTCTGTGTTTTGACATCCTTTGTTTCAGTGTTGTGCTAGTTTCGCCAACATACTGGATTTTACATTTGTTGCATGTAATAAGATAGATTAGGCACGTTGAAGAACAATTAGCATCACCGTATTTCATAGTAGGATGCGTAAATCCCGTTTGACTGCTTTTTGTTGTGTTTGCGAATTTTAGTTTGGGACAGATAACGCACTGTTTTATAGTACAGCGTATTCCATTAGCTGTGGTTGAGGTGGGTATAATGGCCATTTTTGACTTTCCTTCCCTCCGGCATTTGATATTGTTATTTTGATAGTAAGCGAATTGTGTGGTTGGGGTGTTCGGTGTTTAGTGGCCACCGAGCCGGAAGTAAGTGGGTGCACTGTGGTGACAGAGTATGTTTGTTGGTGAAGTGATGAATAATAAGTATTGGTCGGACTGGGTATCCCTGTCCCCTCATCACGGTAGGCGCCAGGACACACCACTGTGCGGTAAGGTACCGTCCTGATCATTAATCCTCATCATGATGAAGGCGATTTTTTAAATTCCGAGGTTGAATCCTCGTGGTATTTTACTCAATAATAGATGTCTTTGATAGTTTGCAAGCTCAATCAATGTAAATTTTATTTGGCCAGTGTTGGTGAAAATTGTTGATCAGCGCGGATGAAAGGCGAGTTTGTTATTGTAGCGTTAGTTGAATACATTGTGACTGTTCTTTTATTATAGAAGTTTTGAATTGGGAAGGAAAAAGTTGTGTTTTGAAAAGTTGTTATGTCAGAAGGAAGGTAGTCAATAATGATTGGTAATCTTGTATGGATAACCGTAAAATGTAGTAAGAGTGATCAGGACTGAGTCCCTGATAAGATACATTGAATGTATTAGAGACAATGTCTCTAATGAGTGAAGTCAGAAGAATAAACTTCTGGGTGTATTCCAAAGGAACACAGTAAGTAAGTTGCCGCCGTTTGGCAGCATGGTGGGTGAGGCGAACCTCGATCGCTGCCCGCTAGGGGTAGCGTGGTGGGTGAGGCAAGCCTCGATCGCTGCCCGCTAGGGGTAGCGTGGTGGGTGAGGCAAGCCTCATAAGGAAAAGAAACAAGCTCATAATAGCAAGTGTTATAACGAGAATAATTGGTTGGATATGTAAAAAAAAAAAGGAAAGAAAGGAGATACGTGTTAGTGAATAATGGATAATAATTGCGAACGGAGATATTGATCTTGCGATCGATACTCCCCCGGGTCAGAAATGGGAGTGAGTCACAGACTACACAGTCACCGAATCTTGCCGGTACAAACAATAAATAGTAAACGCAACACGATATTTGCGATAACAAAGCAAAAGATGCAAGACAGAGAAAGATAGAAGCCGTTTCGGGTGTAAAACGCTATACGGCAAAACTTTGTCCCTCCCACCCTCGTCAGTAACGATAGAGAGACGTATAATGTTTGAATGGATAGTATTGTATATGGTATATAAAAAAAGAAAGGAAAGAAAACGCGAAATAACTATCATAAGCAAGTTACAAGTAATGAGCACAAAACAGTGTGGAGACGCTTGAGAAATTGTTTGTGAGTGACTGCGCGCGGCAGTGGGGTGGGTGTGGCGTGGCTACAGCGTAGTCTGCTGTAGGTCTCCTTGAGGTCACTCGCACTGAGTGTGCAGTTCAAAGATCATTAGTTCCGGTGCGGGCGTGAATCACTTGGTTTATAATCAAAGGATCGAGAATGTGGTGTATATTAGACCTATTACAAGTGTTCGGCACCGTAAGTATACACATACACAGCGTTATCACACCATAAATAGAAAACGCAACACGATATTTGCGATAACAAAGCAAAAGATGCAAGACAGAGAAAGATAGAAGCCGTTTCGGGTGTAAAACGCTATAGGTCACTCGCACTGAGTGTGCAGTTCAAAGATCATTAGTTCCGGTGCGGGCGTGAATCACTTCTCAATTAAAAAGTTTCAAGAAGGACTCCATTTTTTCAAGATTATATTTTATAGTGAGAGATTTATTCTGCATAACTGCGTATGCAATTTTCATGTTTATTTCTTGACTGGGAAAACCGTTTCTTATAAATTTATCTCGTAGTTCTTTGATTCTAGACATAAAAGTCTTCGTCTCAGTACAACACCTGTATATTCTCAGTACTTCTCCATTCAAACAGTTCCACGATATGCTGCGCTTCATGTTTGTATTGTATTTTGGATAGCGGACTATTTCGAACGAGTATTCATCTGTCTTATTATAAAGTGAAGTAAATATTTGATTTTTAATGGTTATTTCGAGATCAAGGAAGACTGTTTGTTTATCAGTGGCGCTTGTTTGTTCAAGTGTTAGTGAATTGTGGTAAATAGACTGAATTTGTGAGATAACGTCATGGTTATTGTGTCTATATATTATCAGTAAATCATCCATGTATCTGTATCCTCTTACCTGGTAATGTTTGAAATTGGGATTTTGTTTCATGAATGTGTATTCCATGTGTGAGAGTGTCAAATCAGCAATGAGAGGAGAAGCATTATTTCCTTGCGGAATGCCGGATATCTGTTGATATACATTGTCTCCATAGACAGCAAAGCTGTTTCGGAGGATATACTCAATCATAAACTTGACGTCATCTTTTGTGTAGGTTCTGTTAGTGTTTCGGGATGAATTATTTTCTTTAGGATTACTATAAAAGACTTTATTGTAAGTTACGGTGATATAGTTTTTACCACTAGCTTCAAGTGCTTCGCGCTGTTCACGCTGCTGATTTCTCACTTGCTCGCGGCGGTCTGCACGCTGGTCGCGTAAGTTGGATTGCGGCGCTTGCGTGGGCTGCTGCGGTGTGTGTTGGTTTCCTGTGACGGTGTCGTCGCTGGATTCCGAATCACTACCGCTCATTCAACGGTATGCAACTATCGCGCGGTGTGACAGAAAGTCGCGGATCAGAATGCTTAACCGAGGAACAAAGGATATAGTACGATGGAGATATATAGATATATGTCAGCGCGCAGCTACCGTATTCTACTCCAAGTGATAGACAAGAGATAGAAAAGGAAGGACGCTATGTTCTTTAAAGACACACTCTCTCTCGCGGCTCACTCTCTCACACACTGGCTATCACCGTACACAGCTTAGGTGTCACACCCGAACCCAAAGATCAGAGACAAATGGGTAAAACTGCGTACCTCGGCTGATGTTTCGGCTTTCGACAATGGCTTGGGCGTTCTGCGGCGTCGCACTGGTGTCGTTGATCGATGTTGAGCTCGGCTCGGAAGATTGGTGAGTCAAAGCGGGTAGCTTTGTGAATTGCCCAAAGTTGAGAGAGAATCTTAAAATGGTCTTTGATCAGCGCTAGTAATGCAAAATGCTTGAATGAATAAAAGATCTCAACAAATGAAAAGGATGAGGTGCGGCTTCTCGTGTCGAGGTATGCAAATAGAGTGGGCGTGGCCTCACCCTGCAAGCAACAGTAAGACTCGGAGCTGGCGTAGCTGTAAAGTGCCAGACAGGCGCCAATGATCCCATTTGTCATGACCCTATTGTAATCCCTGCGCGAGGCTCGAAGTCGGCTCAGATGAATGGCTCTCGCGGATTATTGATGTGTCAGAAGGTGTATTGCTATTTGTCTGTCGATCTCGTGGTGTGACAGGGGATCGGCAGCGAAATTGCTACACATCTGAATGCTGGGAGGCGCTTGATAAATGGCTAATTACGATTACGACTGCACGTGCACGCTAGAATTGCACTGCAGTTACCGTATGTCATGACTCACACTCAGATGCTGATTGAATTGAATAGACTAAAGTTTTTGTTTTTGTTTTTGGAATTTTTTTTGGTCGACCTTGAGACAGTGGCACAGAGAGGGCTAAGTGTGTTGGATGGATATGAGAGGAACGATATGAATTAGGGATGGAAAACGCATTACAGTTTACGGTAAGTTGTCACGGAATTCACGGAGTCACGGAAATCACGGAATCACGGAATCACGGAAATCACGGAATCACGGAATCACGGATACGTTATTCAGAGGTGTTGATGGAAAATCTGGGAAGCACGAAATAGATTTAGCCCACTCTCTGTGCGGCCACAAAACAGTAATTGTACACTATTTACAGTAAACACGGCACTCATTTTCACACGTCGTTCGAAGAAAAGAAGAGAGACAAGATAGAGAAAAGAAGAGAAATGCTAGAAAAATGTTTCATTGTCAGTTAATCCATTGCACTAGAGAGAACCGGGATCCTCCATGTTATATTTGGGGTCTGGTTTGTGGGAGTTCACTCTCTGTGTGTGCAATAGACTAAACAAGGACTGTGAATAACATTTATTTAAACGCTAAGACAATATAAGATCAGAACATCCAAGGTTACTGGGGATCCTTGGGGGTGTGGCGGTTCTCTCCTTTCTCTGTGCTCTCTCTCTCTCTGCTCTGCTGGGGTGATTGTTACATCACTCCCTAATGCTCTCGCGCACTCACACGCGACATTATCGATACCCCTAAGGTCATCGACGACTTCAATGCTGTTATCCACCGACCAGTACGGGGATGACTTTTGTCCATTTCGTTGTCTAATAGTTTCAGAATAGTTTTTGAAATGACTTTTCATGTGTTTTAGGATTCTTTGCGTATCTATAGAAATAGCTTTGATACTGCTGTTATAAGCGCCTGTGATGAATCTGAATTTTATTGGAGTTTTGTGCATTTTTGGAATGGCATAAATTTTAGGTAACGCAAGGTCCTTACTTTTGGTTTCGAGGTTGAGACTTTTTGTGGTAATTTCATGTCTTTTAACAATAGATGAATATGTTTCACGGTCATAAATTTTATATGTGGGGTTAGAAGCAATACTTTTTCTCGTTACATGATCATAACCTAATTCTTTGTTCATGGTTATTACGTAAAGTTTTTTGCAAGTAAGTGCAAAATTACCTGCGGCTTTGTCAATGCATGTGATGATGAAGTGTTTTTGAAGTTCTTTCAGTTCTTTATGCAAAGAATGCCAATCATTTTCATTAGAATATGGAATGTATTGTTTTCTCAGATTTATTTTAAATTGTGAGAATATCGAATTTGTGACAAGATTTTCAATGTTTTTATGGAGTTGATATTTGTTAGCAATAAGTTTGCAGAATTGGTTTAGTGTAGTTTCAACCTCACTTTGGATATCTTTTATTGTGTACCTTTTTTGTTCTCTGAATTTTGTTCCTTGTTCCATAAGGTTTCGTAATTTTGGATTTTCGATTATGTTTAGATTTCCGGTTACTACATGATTGTGATGAGAATTAATGAAGTTTTTATAAGTTGTTTTACATTCACATTCACTTTCAATGATGTTAGAAATCATATCGTTGTTCAATTCTTTCAAAAATGAGTTGTAATTTGCTATTTTATTGAATATAGAGAGTTCGTTCTCGTATGTTATTCTTACTTGTTGTATTTTACTTCCAACTAGCGTATCAGTTTCTTTAATGCATTTATTAATAATTTTTGATAGATTAATATTTTCCATAAATTGGCCATAGTATCTTATTTTAACGTAGTGATAGTTGTCGGGCTTATGTATAGTACTTTCTTTTTTGTAATTTGTGAGAAAATTGCAAACCATTGCAAATATTTTTCTTTTGACGTATGGTGATAGTAGATTGAAGTCTAGATTATTGATCATGTAGTTTGTTAGCGTTTCTACTGAATGTTTGGATAAGCATCTGTAATATTTGTAGAGATCTGTTCTTTCAAGTGATTCTATATTTGTAAGCAATTCTTGTATAGATTTTGTGTTTTTACCCTTTTTAAGTGATCTTCTCTTTTTACCTCTTCTTTTCTTTGTTTCGAATTGAATATTTTGACTGTAAAATGGATGATTTTTAATCTTTCCAAGAGTTAAATTGTTTGAAATATTTCCAAAAGATTTTATTTGATCATTTAGACCAAATGGGTATTAATGTTTTAATCCAATATAGTTCTTTCGAAAGTCTAATTTGAGTGTTACTATTTTCTTCATGATTGTCAAGAATTTTTATCGTGAAGTCTTCTGGGTTGTGGTCGTTTGCTTGGAAGTGATTACTTATGTAAGTATTGTATTAATCGTTTTTGAAGGAATTTCTGTGTTTTGACATCCTTTGTTTCAGTGTTGTGCTAGTTTCGCCAACATACTGGATTTTACATTTGTTGCATGTATGTAATAAGATAGATTAGGCACGTTGAAGAACAATTAGCATCACCGTATTTCATAGTAGGATGCGTAAATCCCGTTTGACTGCTTTTTGTTGTGTTTGCGAATTTTAGTTTGGGACAGATAACGCACTGTTTTATAGTACAGCGTATTCCATTAGCTGTGGTTGAGGTGGGTATAATGGCCATTTTTGACTTTCCTTCCCTCCGGCATTTGATATTGTTATTTTGAAAGTAAGCGAATTGTGTGGTTGGGGTGTTCGGTGTTTAGTGGCCACCGAGCCGGAAGTAAGTGGGTGCACTGTGGTGACAGAGTATGTTTGTTGGTGAAGTGATGAATAATAAGTATTGGTCGGACTGGGTATCCCTGTCCCCTCATCACGGTAGGCGCCAGGACACACCACTGTGCGGTAAGGTACCGTCCTGATCATTAATCCTCATCATGATGAAGGCGATTTTTTAAATTCCGAGGTTGAATCCTCGTGGTATTTTACTCAATAATAGATGTCTTTGATAGTTTGCAAGCTCAATCAATGTAAATTTTATTTGGCCAGTGTTGGTGAAAATTGTTGATCAGCGCGGATGAAAGGCGAGTTTGTTATTGTAGCGTTAGTTGAATCCATTGTGACTGTTCTTTTATTATAGAAGTTTTGAATTGGGAAGGAAAAAGTTGTGTTTTGAAAAGTTGTTATGTCAGAAGGAAGGTAGTCAATAATGATTGGTAATCTTGTATGGATAACCGTAAAATGTAGTAAGAGTGATCAGGACTGAGTCCCTGATAAGATACATTGAATGTATTAGAGACAATGTCTCTAATGAGTGAAGTCAGAAGAATAAACTTCTGGGTGTATTCCAAAGGAACACAGTAAGTAAGTTGCCGCCGTTTGGCAGCATGGTGGGTGAGGCGAACCTCGATCGCTGCCCGCTAGGGGTAGCGTGGTGGGTGAGGCAAGCCTCGATCGCTGCCCGCTAGGAGTAGCGTGGTGGGTGAGGCAAGCCTCATAAGGAAAAGAAACAAGCTCATAATAGCAAGTGTTATAACGAGAATAATTGGTTGGATATGTAAAAAAAAAAAGGAAAGAAAGGAGATACGTGTTAGTGAATAATGGATAATAATTGCGAACGGAGATATTGATCTTGCGATCGATACTCCCCCGGGTCAGAAATGGGAGTGAGTCACAGACTACACAGTCACCGAATCTTGCCGGTACAAACAATAAATAGTAAACGCAACACGATATTTGCGATAACAAAGCAAAAGATGCAAGACAGAGAAAGATGCGAAATAACTATCATAAGCAAGTTACAAGTAATGAGCACAAAACAGTGTGGAGACGCTTGAGAAATTGTTTGTGAGTGACTGCGCGAGGCAGTGGGGTGGGTGTGGCGTGGCTACAGCGTAGTCTGCTGTAGGTCTCCTTGAGGTCACTCGCACTGAGTGTGCAGTTCAAAGATCATTAGTTCCGGTGCGGGCGTGAATCACTTGGTTTATAATCAAAGGATCGAGAATGTGGTGTATATTAGACCTATTACAAGTGTTCGGCACCGTAAGTATACACATACACAGCGTTATCACACCATAAATAGTAAACGCAACACGATATTTGCGATAACAAAGCAAAAGATGCAAGACAGAGAAAGATAGAAGCCGTTTCGGGTGTAAAACGCTATAGGTCACTCGCACTGAGTGTGCAGTTCAAAGATCATTAGTTCCGGTGCGGGCGTGAATCACTTCTCAATTAAAAAGTTTCAAGAAGGACTCCATTTTTTCAAGATTATATTTTATAGTGAGAGATTTATTCTGCATAACTGCGTATGCAATTTTCATGTTTATTTCTTGACTGGGAAAACCGTTTCTTATAAATTTATCTCGTAGTTCTTTGATTCTAGACATAAAAGTCTTCGTCTCAGTACAACACCTGTATATTCTCAGTACTTCTCCATTCAAACAGTTCCACGATATGCTGCGCTTCATGTTTGTATTGTATTTTGGATAGCGGACTATTTCGAACGAGTATTCATCTGTCTTATTATAAAGTGAAGTAAATATTTGATTTTTAATGGTTATTTCGAGATCAAGGAAGACTGTTTGTTTATCAGTGGCGCTTGTTTGTTCAAGTGTTAGTGAATTGTGGTAAATAGACTGAATTTGTGAGATAACGTCATGGTTATTGTGTCTATATATTATCAGTAAATCATCCATGTATCTGTATCCTCTTACCTGGTAATGTTTGAAATTGGGATTTTGTTTCATGAATGTGTATTCCATGTGTGAGAGTGTCAAATCAGCAATGAGAGGAGAAGCATTATTTCCTTGCGGAATGCCGGATATCTGTTGATATACATTGTCTACATAGACAGCAAAGCTGTTTCGGAGGATATACTCAATCATAAACTTGACGTCATCTTTTGTGTAGGTTCTGTTAGTGTTTCGGGTGTAGGTTCTGTTAGTGTTTTGAATGTATTAGAGACAATGTCTCTAATGAGTGAAGTCAGAAGAATAAACTTCTGGGTGTATTCCAAAGGAACACAGTAAGTAAGTTGCCGCCGTTTGGCAGCATGGTGGGTGAGGCGAACCTCGATCGCTGCCCGCTAGGGGTAGCGTGGTGGGTGAGGCAAGCCTCGATCGCTGCCCGCTAGGGGTAGCGTGGTGGGTGAGGCAAGCCTCATAAGGAAAAGAAACAAGCTCATAATAGCAAGTGTTATAACGAGAATAATTGGATGGATATGTAAAAAAAGGAAAGAAAGGAGATACGTGTTAGTGAATAATGGATAATAATTGCGAACGGAGATATTGATCTTGCGATCGATACTCCCCCGGGTCAGAAATGGGAGTGAGTCACAGACTACACAGTCACCGAATCTTGCCGGTACAAACAATAAATAGTAAACGCAACACGATATTTGCGATAACAAAGCAAAAGATGCAAGACAGAGAAAGATAGAAGCCGTTTCGGGTGTAAAACGCTATACGGCAAAACTTTGTCCCTCCCACCCTCGTCAGTAACGATAGAGAGACGTATAATGTTTGAATGGATAGTATTGTATATGGTATATAAAAAAAGAAAGGAAAGAAAACGCGAAATAACTATCATAAGCAAGTTACAAGTAATGAGCACAAAACAGTGTGGAGACGCTTGAGAAATTGTTTGTGAGTGACTGCGCGAGGCAGTGGGGTGGGTGTGGCGTGGCTACAGCGTAGTCTGCTGTAGGTCTCCTTGAGGTCACTCGCACTGAGTGTGCAGTTCAAAGATCAATAGTTCCGGTGCGGGCGTGAATCACTTCTCAATTAAAAAGTTTCAAGAAGGAGAGAAGGACTCCATTATTTCAAGATTATATTTTATAGTGAGAGATTTATTCTGCATAACTGCGTATGCAATTTTCATGTTTATTTCTTGACTGGGAAAACCGTTTCTTATAAATTTATCTCGTAGTTCTTTGATTCTAGACATAAAAGTCTTCGTCTCAGTACAACACCTGTATATTCTCAGTACTTCTCCATTCAAACAGTTCCACGATATGCTGCGTTTCATGTTTGTATTGTATTTTGGATAGCGGACTATTTCGAACGAGTATTCATCTGTCTTATTATAAAGTGAAGTAAATATTTGATTTTTAATGGTTATTTCGAGATCAAGGAAGACTGTTTGTTTATCAGTGGCGCTTGTTTGTTCAAGTGTTAGTGAATTATGGTAAATAGACTGAATTTTTGAGATAACGTCATGGTTATTGTGTCTATATATTATCAGTAGATCATCCATGTATCTGTATCCTCTTACCTGGTAATGTTTGAAATTGGGATTTTGTTTCATGAATGTGTATTCCATGTGTGAGAGTGTCAAATCAGCAATGAGAGGAGAAGCATTATTTCCTTGCGGAATGCCGGATATCTGTTGATATACATTGTCTCCATAGACAGCAAAGCTGTTTCGGAGGATATACTCAATCATAAATCACATGACACCATGTACACCACATGACGTCATGTGGTGTACGTGGTGTACATGGTGTACTGGTGTACGTGGTGTACTTTCCAGGTTGCCATCGCCAGCGAACTGTGATCCAGACCACCTATTTTTATTTTATCCGTTATATCTCTTCTCGTGTTTCATTATATGATTTTCAAATCGCACCTCTTGCTCGGGTGGATACGACTTGCCGATATATACTCATAAACTCATCAAACATTTTATTCTGATTTCTGGCTGATCAAAACATCATTTCAATTCACTGAACACAGTTGGTACACACATCTACTCCATCGACTATTCTTTCTTCTCCTTTGTCTTCTTCACCTCTGCCGCTGCCTCCTCTCCTCCACCTCCCATCTCGGAAAGTTTGACGTCGCGCATATCCTTCGAAATCTTCGTGATAGTAGTAGTGATGGCGAGAGTTCCTAGAAGAACCGGTGTACCTCTACCCTTTCTAACGTCTACTAACCTGTTGCAATGGCGGCGGTGAGGTCACCAATGTTGTTGCACAGTTTACCGGCGCCTGAATCATCCGTTCATTTTAACCGCTGACTCTATACTAGCTATTGATTACTCACAATCGAAGTAGGTGGGCGTGGTGATGATCGGTTCCACAGCAGCTTCTGAAAGCATACCTTAGAAAACAGCATGTAAACAGTAAATAACTTCATTAAAAGACTCACCTGAACTGAGGGGTTCGGGTGCCATGGAAGTGTCTTCGTCGTTGTCGAACACCTCGTCGGGCTCGTGGTTCATGACATCGACATCCACGTACACGGGCTCCGTGCTAGAAGGAGGGGAAGCGTTCGTAGGCGGGAGCGCGGGCGGGAGATCGTGGCCCTCCACCTGGAACTGGGGCGTGGGCGGGAGAGCGTGGCCCTTCACATTGAACTGGGGCGTGGGCGGGAGAGCGTGGCCCTTCACATTGAACTGGGGCGTGGGCGGGAGAGCGTGGCCCTTCACATTGAACTGGGGCGTGGGCGGGAGATCGTGGCCCTCCACCTGGAACTGGGGCGTGGGCGGGAGAGCGTGGCCCTCCACCTGGAACTGGGGCGTGAGCGGGAGATCGTGGCCCTTCACATTGAACTGGGGCGTGGGCGGGAGATCGTGGCCCTCCACCTGGAACTGGGGCGTGGGCGGGAGAGCGTGGCCCTTCACATTGAACTGGGGCGTGGGCGGGAGATCGTGGCACATTGAACTGGGGCGTGGGCGGGAGATCGTGGCCCTTCACATTGAACTGGGGCGTGGGCGGGAGATCGTGGCCCTCCACCTGGAACTGGGGCGTGGGCGGGAGAGCGTGGCCTTGCACATTGAACTGGGGCGTGGGCGGGAGATCGTGGCCCTCCACCTGGAACTGGGGCGTGGGCGGGAGAGCGTGGCCCTTCACATTGAACTGGGGCGTGGGCGGGAGAGCGTGGCCCTTCACATTGAACTGGGGCGTGGGCGGGAGAGCGTGGCCCTTCACATTGAACTGGGGCGTGGGCGGGAGATCGTGGCCCTCCACCTGGAACTGGGGCGTGGGCGGGAGAGCGTGGCCCTCCACCTGGAACTGGGGCGTGAGCGGGAGATCGTGGCCCTTCACATTGAACTGGGGCGTGGGCGGGAGATCGTGGCCCTCCACCTGGAACTGGGGCGTGGGCGGGAGAGCGTGGCCCTTCACATTGAACTGGGGCGTGGGCGGGAGATCGTGGCACATTGAACTGGGGCGTGGGCGGGAGATCGTGGCCCTTCACATTGAACTGGGGCGTGGGCGGGAGATCGTGGCCCTCCACCTGGAACTGGGGCGTGGGCGGGAGAGCGTGGCCCTTCACATTGAACTGGGGCGTGGGCGGGAGATCGTGGCCCTCCACCTGGAACTGGGGCGTGGGCGGGAGAGCGTGGCCCTTCACATTGAACTGGGGCGTGGGCGGGAGATTGTGGCCCTCCACCTGGAACTGGGGCGTGGGCGGGAGAGCGTGGCCCTTCACATTGAACTGGGGCGTGGGCGGGAGATCGTGGCCCTCCACCTGGAACTGGGGCGTGGGCGGGAGAGCGTGGCCCTTCACATTGAACTGGGGCGTGGGCGGGAGAGCGTGGCCCTTCACATTGAACTGGGGCGTGGGCGGGAGATCGTGGCCCTCCACCTGGAACTGGGGCGTGGGCGGGAGAGCGTGGCCCTCCACCTGGAACTGGGGCGTGGGCGGGAGATCGTGGCCCTTCACATTGAACTGGGGCGTGGGCGGGAGATCGTGGCCCTCCACCTGGAACTGGGGCGTGGGCGGGAGAGCGTGGCCCTTCACATTGAACTGGGGCGTGGGCGGGAGATCGTGGCCCTCCACCTCTAACTGGGGCGTGGGCGGGAGATCGTGGCCCTCCACCTTGAACTGGGGCATGTTTAACAATGAACTCGTCAGAGAAGAGCGATTCGTCACAATGACATGAACCAGACATCCGAACAATCTATTATGTAAAAAGATCTGCTCACCTGACGAATCAATTTGACCACATACTTGACTCTTGTGTCTGTAATCTGAATGGAGAAAATATTAAAAGCAAAACAGATTGCAAACCTTGTATAGTCCTCCTTGGTAAGCGATGTAATGAGGGTTGATGGTCACCGAATTCTCAGATTCGTTCACGATGAACACTTCTTTCTTCCTCCTCAGTTCTCGATAGCTGTGAGGTAACATGTACTCATGTTACTCACACGAAATCACCTGGCAGAAGACAGCCCTATGTTGAAGAAGAAGTCGACACGCGAGGCCAGGTCGGTCATGTTCACCTCGCCCATGTGCTCGATGACCAAGTACGCGGCAGCGAGGGGCAGAGGCTGAACAAACACATACAGATCCCACTTGCCAGTGCACCAACTGACCGCTCCATTGCGATACGCTTGTTGTTTCCATAGGTAGTGGGGATCGGCCATTGCCCACACAACCAGCTCGCCGCCGGTAGGAGAGAGAAATGATCTCGTATCCAGACAGCCCCCACTAGGCCGAAATATACTTTGACGCTTGACGCAAAAGGTAGGGGGTGCGACGAAGACGGCGTTGACGCGCCTGCCCCTATCTTTTGCAGGGGGTTTGACGCGCGCGTCAAGCGCCAAGCGTCAAAGTATATTTCGGCCTACTCTCTGCCTCCATCGGCAGACAGAGAGAGAGAGAGAGAGAGAGAGAGAGAGAGAGAGAGTCAGAGACCGCGAGAGTCGCGTCCGCCTCCCCAACCTGCTTCACCACCAGCTGGTCCAGCTTCGCCGGTCCCACCTGGAAGACGCGAGGGTACTGTGTGTACAGTACGCCGTGTGTACAGTACGCACCTCACCTCTGATGCCTGATGACACGGAGACTCTCCGGGGAACACGAGACAGAGGAATGGACGGGAAGGAGAAACGTGTCGTCTCAGTCTTCTTCCTGGCCTCGTTCGCGATCTCCTTTTGTGGTGCGCGACACGCTCGTCTTTCGCGGTGCGTGATGCTGTCGGCAGCGAGAGCCGACCGTGCTCGGAAAGTGCGCAAGGTGGACGTGTTCCGTCTGGTGAGTATGGTAGCGTACTGTAGCTACAGTACCCTTGTCTGGAGAGGGTGTCATCCGGTGCCTGCCACGTCTAAAGACGGACTTTCTTTTCATCTTCCCTCTCAAAACTATCTGCTCTCTGCTCTCTCTCTCTCTCTCTCTCTCTCTCTCTCTCTCTCTCTCTTTCTTGCCTTCCCTCTTCCATCGCTTTCGCTCCCACTCCCTCTCCTGTTGTCAAAAACACGCAACATATTGCGAGAATAGAACTAGGTTTCTGCTAGCCCCCACACTGATCAACCCACAGTGATGAAAACGAAGTGAAAATTCACACGAGTGAATCTGGTTTTTCTTGACCGATTAGGCGGGCGTAATTCGGTGCGCCGTGAACAAATCAAGACGTACCGAAACTATTTATTTATCATCTCTCTGTGTTATAAATGGTTAAAAGCAAGTGCGTAAAATCGAAATGAACTAATTGTGGGTGGTAAGTAAGAGTGAGGGGAGGGGAGTTAGGCGGCCGGAAGCTGAGGGACCATCATCATCTCCTTATCGCTTCCCCCGTCGAACAGAGTCGCGTCCACCTCTCCAACCTGCTTCGCAGTCACCACCACCAGCTTGTCCAGCTTCGCCGGTCCCACCTGGAATAGACAAGGCTACTGTAGCTACAGTATTCTACCGTACTCACCAGACGGAAGACGTCCACCTTAGCAGTCTTTCCGGGTTCGATGCTCGCAAAGACGGGGCTCACGCGGAAAACGCGGTTGTCAGAGCACTTCATCTGAAGGAATACGGTAGGTACAGTATACAGTATACCGTACCTTGATGGCGCGCACTTCCTTGGTGTTGTTGTAAATGGTGAGAGTCTGGAGACCACCCGCATCGTTCCACGACATAGTCCTAGGCTCCACCCTCATCTCAACCTTGCCAGCCGGCTGCAGGTCTGGAATACGGTAGACTACAGTGAGGGGTACTGTAGGTACAGTACTCACTCAGCTGGTCGATGGTCATGGGCTTCTGCTCCTGTGTCTCGTAGAAGAGATATGCCTCCTTCTTGGAAGGGAGGGTCATCTCCTTGGTAGAGGGGGGAGCAGCCGCCGCCGCCGCCGCCACTGCCGAGGCCTTCTTGTCGGCCTGCAATCGAGGGGTGAGGGAGGGAGGGAGAGGGAGGGGGAGACACCTGCAGCTTCTTGCTCTTGCTGCTCTTGCTCTTAGAGCTCTTGGTGGATTTGGTGGATTTAGTGGATTTGACAGACTTGACGCTCTTCGAAGAACGAGTAGACTTGCCACTCTTGCTAGTCTTCTTGCTTCCATCCTCCTTCTTCACAGCAGTCTTCGTAGACTTCGTAGACTTGGAGGACTTGGAAGACGACTTCTTGTCGCTCTTTCCAGACTTGTCCGACTTGCCGCCGGCCGTGCGCTTCTTCTTGTCATCCTCTTTCTGGAAAGACGGGGGTGAGGGAGAGAGATGGGGAGAGAGAGAGAGAGAGAGGGAGAGAGAGGGGAGGGAGGGAGAGGACCTTGGATCCGCACTGGATGAGTGCCGCAGTGGCGATGAGCGGGCCTGCGACGGCAGCCGCGAGAGGGACGAGCATTGCGAGATCTGCCCGCCCCACCGCTGCGCATTGCTTATCAAGCAATGCATTGCAAGCTAATCGACGATGCTAATTATTTTATTCTGCAAAGTATTACCAACGAATGCACGTGAAATAGAAAGCTAATCGAAACAACCTCCTGGGTGGTCTCATTTTCCCAGTCCGTTGCGCCGCGCGCCGAATATCCACGGGGCGTGGCCTATTTATAGGCGGAGCGTCGCGGAGGGACGCGCGCTGCGGCGGTTTTTATGGGCTTGTTTACGCTTCGCTTCGCCGCTTTCTTTCTTGTTGTTTCGTGCGTGGCTGCTCAATACTCAATCATTCTTCACAGATGTTTCAACTCTACCACTCCCAGCATTGCCCTCGCAAACACCAGTGATGTGAAATCGATAGCAATGTTTTGGCTGGGGCAAATGTGGGGTGAGAGGGGGGGGGGGGGGGGGGGGGGTGTTGTGTTGCGTAGCGAGAGAGAGCGTCACTCACCACATGCCAACCCGCCGGCGCAAACATTGAATTTGCCTGTGTTTGCATCCCATCTCAGGCGCGCGTTCTCCCGTGTCATCGAAGCCGTAAAGCCTTCGTTTGTTCTCCTCGACCTTGTTTCTGTTGTCTCGCGCACTGCAATACCGCATATTTAATTATTTGACATATCATTTGTAATGTATAAAACAATATAGGCGTATGACTCGGGACGACGACGAGGCGTCGCCGCCGCCTACGCCACCGCGCAGCCACAGCCCGCTGCCGTCGCCGGAGCAGCTGCGAAAACGGTTGGTGATCATGTTCAGCTATAAAAAGGTATATGTAATCAACAAATCTACACTTTGAAACACCGGTCCAATTGATGGTTGTGATAATTGTTGATACTGTTCAGTGGCCGGACGATCACGCACTCTCCGGTGCGGCATTCAACATCCCCGCCGCTGACACAGGAGGAGCTGGACGACATCACCAACCCCTACCTCTCCTACAAGACCGGCTACACATACGCATTCAGCAGGGTCGGTGCCATGGCTTTGTTTTTGTTGTTTATTTGTAAATATGAATGAAATTCATTAGGGTTGGTGGGGTGGGTGGGTGTGATATTCGCTGTTTTGTTTGATTTTGTTTTTGTTGTTTATATTTTTGTTAAACACATTTAAATTGTAATTTCAGGCGTACCGCATCTATCAGGACGACGACGCGTACGAGGTGCCCAACATGCAGTACATTGTGCCCGTGAGTTTATATAAATTTGTTATTGTTGATTTGTATTATGTATTGTTTGTATATATATATATATATATTTGTATTTTATATGTGTATTTTGTATTTTCCCAGGCGGATGAGCAGAAGCGCACGCTGTTCCGCTCGCTCGCCTCCTCTGGCGCGCGCGCGTCCCACGCATTTGCCGACGGCGTGAGCGAGGGAGGCGCCAGTGCCATGAACGGTGGGCTGATTATCGATTTATCGATTGATTTGCATTTTGTAATTGTTCGCATTAGTGCAATGATGGGTCGACTATTGATTGATTTGCCAATCTGCATGTGTTCGTGTTGATGATGTGCCTTTAGCGGTGTCGCGTGGTGGCTCGCGTGTGCAGTTGATGATCGTGTACATGTTCGAGCTGCTGCAGACGTTCTTCTATCACCTGCTCTACAATGGCGAGTCCCTCTCCCTCTCCCTCTCCCTCTCCCTCTCCCTCTCCCTCTCCCTCTCCCTCTCCCTCTCCCTCTCCCTCTCCCTCTCCTCTCCCTCTCCCTCTCCCTCTCCCTCTCCCTCTCCCTCTCCCTCTCCCTCTCCCTCTCCCTCTCCCTCTCCCTCTCCCTCTCCCTCTCCCTCTCCCTCTCCCTCTCCCTCTCCCTCTCCCTCTCCCTCTCCCTCTCCCTCTCCCTCTCCCTCTCCCTCTCCCTCTCCCTCTCCCTCTCCCTCTCCCTCTCCCTCTCCCTCTCCCTCTCCCTCTCCCTCTCCCTCTCCCTCTCCCTCTCCCTCTCCCTCTCCCTCTCCCTCTCCCTCTCCCTCTCCCTCTCCCTCTCCCTCTCCCTCTCCCTCTCCCTCTCCCTCTCCCTCTCCCTCTCCCTCTCCCTCTCCCTCTCCCTCTCCCTCTCCCTCTCCCTCTCCCTCTCCCTCTCCCTCTCCCTCTCCCTCTCCCTCTCCCTCTCCCTCTCCCTCTCCCTCTCCCTCTCCCTCTCCCTCTCCCTCTCCCTCTCCCTCTCCCTCTCCCTCTCCCTCTCCCTCTCCCTCTCCCTCTCCCTCTCCCTCTCCCTCTCCCTCTCCCTCTCCCTCTCCCTCTCCCTCTCCCTCTCCCTCTCCCTCTCCCTCTCCCTCTCCCTCTCCCTCTCCCTCTCCCTCTCCCTCTCCCTCTCCCTCTCCCTCTCCCTCTCCCTCTCCCTCTCCCTCTCCCTCTCCCTCTCCCTCTCCCTCTCCCTCTCCCTCTCCCTCTCCCTCTCCCTCTCCCTCTCCCTCTCCTCTCCCTCTCCCTCTCCCTCTCCCTCTCCCTCTCCCTCTCCCTCTCCCTCTCCCTCTCCCTCTCCCTCTCCCTCTCCCTCTCCCTCTCCCTCTCCCTCTCCCTCTCCCTCTCCCTCTCCCTCTCCCTCTCCCTCTCCCTCTCCCTCTCCCTCTCCCTCTCCCTCTCCCTCTCCCTCTCCCTCTCCCTCTCCCTCTCCCTCTCCCTCTCCCTCTCCCTCTCCCTCTCCCTCTCCCTCTCCCTCTCCCTCTCCCTCTCCCTCTCCCTCTCCCTCTCCCTCTCCCTCTCCCTCTCCCTCTCCCTCTCCCTCTCCCTCTCCCTCTCCCTCTCCCTCTCCCTCTCCCTCTCCCTCTCCCTCTCCCTCTCCCTCTCCCTCTCCCTCTCCCTCTCCCTCTCCCTCTCCCTCTCCCTCTCCCTCTCCCTCTCCCTCTCCCTCTCCCTCTCCCTCTCCCTCTCCCTCTCCCTCTCCCTCTCCCTCTCCCTCTCCCTCTCCCTCTCCCTCTCCCTCTCCCTCTCCCTCTCCCTCTCCCTCTCCCTCTCCCTCTCCCTCTCCCTCTCCCTCTCCCTCTCCCTCTCCCTCTCCCTCTCCCTCTCGCCTCTCCCTCTCCCTCTCCCTCTCCCTCTCGCCTCTCCCTCTCCCTCTCCCTCTCCCTCTCGCCTCTCCCTCTCCCTCTCGCCTCTCCCTCTCCCGTGCTCCGAATGTAGTCTTCTCCAGGTCCCCGCACGGTCATCGTGCACACCTCCTCGTTCCTCTACCGTCTGCTCATGCTGTTTGTGAACCCACTGACCGCCTCCTATCGCTATATCACCTACAAGATGTCGCGCGCCGCCACCAGACCCTTCACCAGCAATGTCTCCAAGGAGGTACGCGGGATTTTTTGCCCTTTCTAAGTGGTTGTGAATTCTGACATGCACATGCACATACACCAACTTTTTTCTGAACTTTTGATGTGCCGTGGAAAATACGCATCATATATCTACGATCATGCCTAATAAAATGTCATGATAATGGGATGCGACTTTCGCTTGCAGGAAGATAACATTGCCATATTGCCAACGTTTTTGAATGTTATTGAATGAGTGATGGATGATTCACTTGCTAGGCCCGCCACGTTTCGATCCACAATGCGGACGAGGTGCTCGAATTCGACAACCGCGCCAGCCCATCCGAGGTGCGTTGCGATTTATCGATTAATTAGTGATCAGAATAGGAATGTTTATCTGGAATCAAGTAGGACATTATGTCATTACGACAATATGAATTACAGTAAGGTTACGGTAAAAAATATATACTGCGAGTTTCAATATTACCAATATTACGGGTTTCGGAGGTCCCGTGGATGATGGTTGGTGATGCTTGTCATCTAATGTATTCGTCTAGGTGCGCGGCCGCCGGCTCACCTTTGCTTCCAACGACACGCCGCCGCATCCGTCGACGAGGTGAACATTTCGATTTTTTTAAATTCACTTTTCATTTATTACTTACAAGGAGTGTCGTTTAGGTCACAGAAGCCGATGGTGACCAAACTGATATCAGAGATACCCTAGGAGGTCACTAGTCGAAAACCGTTTTCAAATCCACATGACCGGCCATACGTTTCGAGATATTTACGTTTCAAATTTTGGAGCTAAATCGTGTAGATTGCTTTTGCGGTCTGTCACTCCATTCGCGCGAGCTGTGAAACAGCGGCGGTGGCCTAGTGGATAGAGCGGCTGTCTGTCAAGCGGCAGGCTGTGGGTTCGCTTTCCGGATATGCTTTTCATTTTGCCGATTCTCTCGGGACTTGTACTTTTTTGTTCGAATGGTTGGAGTCACGCATGGTGAGGGATCATGTGGAAACCTTCGTCGTTTTTCGAAATTTTTGGAAATGAATTCTAAAGAACGCAAACATTTTGTAATGAGCTCTCAACAAGACATATGACCGTTCGATTTGAAAAAAAAGAAGATGATAGTAGTTTTCTACCAACTGCCCAATTGTCACCAAAAAGCACAAGTCCGGAAAGTGTCGGCAAAATGAAACGCTTATCCGGAGAGCGAACCCACATCATGCAGCTTGACAGCAGGCCGCTCTATCCACTAGGCCAACGCCGCTGTTTCACAGCTCGCGCGAATGAAGTGACAGACCGCAAAAGCAATCCACACGGTTTAGCTCCTCCAAAATTTGAAACGTAATTATCTCGAAACGTATGGCCGGTCATGTGGATTTGAAAACGGTTTTCGACTAGTGACCTCCTAGGGTATCTCTGATATCAGTTTGGTCACCATCGGATTCTGTGACCTAAACGACACTCCTTGTTAGTGTGATTTCTTTGCATTTCACAATCACTCTGTTTTCGTCTCTATCACTCGAGTATTTCAATGATTCGTTTGTATCATCGTTTTGACACCCCTTCTCCTATTTTCCGATTGTTTTCGACTCTTATGGGTTGTTGTGCAGTCGACCACATAACATTGCTCCTTTTTTCCATTTCCCTCATCTCAATACTACTCACTTTCACTATGTGACATTGTTCCTGTACAATCCAAGTTCACTGTGGTGTTGTTGTCAGCATGCGTTCTTCGCGTCGCTCAGTCGTCTTGCACGACCTGCGTTCTCGTCCGATCGTCGGAGACGGCAGCCAGCCAGCGAGTCCGGAAGGAGGGGGCAGGGGAGACAGCTCGGCTGACGAGGGATTCAGCGAGGGGGGAGAGCGTGTTGTGACGAGAACTGTCAAGACTACTGCTGCGTGAGTGTGGTGGTGATGCACCTCTCTCTCTCTCTCTCTCTCTCTCTCTCTCTCTCTCAGTGTCTCCCCCCTTTCAGTCAGCCGGACGATGAGACGCCGAAGCTGCCGCGCGCGGCGGTGCGCAGGAACATTGCGGCCGAAGTGCGCGAGGGCGAGAAGGGAGTGTGGACGAGGTGGGGTCTCTCTCTCCTCTCTCTCCTCTCTCTCCTCTCTCTCTCTCTCTCTCTCTATTTCTCTCTTCCCCCTCTCTCCTCTCTCCCCTCTCATCTCTCTCTCGCTCTCTCTCTATCTCCCTCTCCCTCTCTCTCTCTCTTTCTCCTTCTCTCTCCCCCTCTCACCTCTTCACCTCTACAGGTCTCACGAGGCCCTCTACTACCTGCTCACCCAACTCGTCTACGTGATGCTCTGGCCGCTGGAGAAGGCTGTCAACGGAGCGTACACTGGGTGAGTTTGTGTTTGACATCATGTAATGTAATGTTTCGACAAGGATACACAATAGACATACATGGGAGCAATATATAACGAAAATGTATATGTTATTTGTTTGTGTATAGTTTATATGCATGACGTTTTCTATAGTATACTTAAACTGTGCGCGTATCGTTCGGTAATTCGCTTCCTTCAACCCCCTCCGCGGAGTGATCTCTTTAATCGTTCGACTACCTTTACCTTTATGGTTACGTTCCAGTCTGTCCACCATCTCTGACGTGGTGACGTCTCCTTTCCGCGGCCGCGCCGAGACTGCGTACCACCTTCGATCGAGGGACGTGCCCCGTCTCGCCGCCGACTATGACACGGACGATGACGAGGTGGTGAGTGGTTAATAATATATATATATATATATATATATATATATATATATATATATATATATTAATTGACGAGGTGTTATTCATTACAATTATATAGATCATTCGAAGGCTTAATAAGCGTTTGTATTTATGTTTCATGTTACAATGGAGTGGTATTGGTGTGTTTTGATTAGATTGTTTTTTTTATAGCGCACTTCTTTTTGTCGACACTATTGCTTCTTGTTCGTAGATTAGCGAATTTGAGAATGAGTAGAAACGTATTTTCAAGAGTTACAATATTCAAAATGAGTATGCCATCATTGATTGATTGTCTTGAAATGAAGAAAGCGGAATGCGTTAATGATATAATCTGTATATCACAGGTTCACTCTCATCGCGTGGCGCCCGCGGAAGGAGCCGCGCCGCCGGCGCAAGTGAAGGTGCGCACGGTGCGGGTGTGGAGGGGCGGGGACAAGCCGAGGGAGACGGTCGGACAGAGGATGGGACATGTGGCCGGCGTGGTGGGTGGTCTCTGTCTGTCTCTCTTTATCTCTCCCCCCTCTCTCTCCTATCTCTCTCCCTCCCCCCCTCTCTCTCTCCCTCTCAATGCTCTCTGTGTAGATGTGGAACGGCGTCAAGTACGTCGCCTTCCTGCCGATCGTTCTGGTCGGCAGGGCAGTGGACTGTCTGATGTCGATTGGAGAGCGCGCGCGCTACATGCTGCAGAACGGATGGAACGCCGGCAAGGAGACCATGTGGAGGTGGGTTGATTCCGAAATGTGTTTTATTACTAAGATTTATTGATACGCTATATTGTTTGTATTAGATTATAGAATATTGTTCGTGCGTATAATCTTGGATTTTGGATTCATCACATGTTATTACTGATACGCATGTAGGCTTTGTAGGTACTACCAGGGCGGTGCTGGTGACTACACGTGGATGGAGAGGGAGGGGGAGACGTCGACGCCGACGCCTACACTGCGTCGCCGCGGAGCGAGGAGGACTGTGGGGGAAGGAGAGGAGGAGGAGGAGGAGAGGGTGGAGCGGATGGTGGTCGGACAGGACGGAGCGGTGGATGGGGGAGAGCAGGGGTGAGTGGGGATGAAGGCTAGGGATGGAATGGTCAGCTAGAGGAGTGGGTTTGGATTTTCCGTGGACAAAAGGTTACAATTGGAGGCGTCGATTTGGTATAATGTTACGGCTGAATCATATTTTTTTTGTGTTTCTGTGAAATAATGTCTCCTTTGGGCATTAAAAAGCGTGTATTATGAATCTGACTGTTTGCGGAACATAAAGAGAGGGCGCAACATATTTTCCGCATCTTGCAAGTCAGGTGATCTCACTACACTCCATTGCAGTGGCTTCCTCCTCACCCGTCTCGCCTTCGCCACCGGGGACGCGATGTACACTGCGCTGTACTCGGTCTACTCTGCCGGCCGACGGGTGGTGGAGGGGATGTCGAGTGGCACGCGAGCTGTGCTGCTGGGGGGACTCGCTGCCGCGCATGCTGTGCTGACGGGAACCGGGAGTGTGCTGGGTGAGTGTGATTCAGAGATTTATACGGAATCTGAATATGACATCACAGTCATTTTGGGAGTTTATAGCTATCTTTTTTTGGCATTTCATTTTTTATGATGTGTTGACCGGCATGGGAAATGTGTTGGGTGAGTGACTGATTACTCTTTGAATATGTTGATTATTATAACACATTCCGTGTTGTTGTGATTGCGATGTCACGTTTGCGTATAACTATTAGGATCTCTGACCTTGTTGATTTGATGTATAAGTTACTTTCAGTAGCCGCGGTGGTTGGTTCGCTGGCGATGGCGCGTGCTCTGGTGGCTGCCGGCGGCGAGGCGACTGGTCTGACGAAGAGGGAGGAGAGGAAGGGACACCCGGTCAAGAGGAGGGCGCTGTGCGCTTTCGGGTGAGTGGAACATGCATATGTGATAATGGTTATCATTATCATGTTTATCAATGAATGCAGTGTGCTATAACAATATGCGGTAATACAGTGCGCGAAGAAGAACCCACTTTCCTCTTACTCTACTGTATTTTTCGGATAGTGGAAGGAAGAGTATGTGTATAGCCTGCGCCAGAGCGATAGTTTTCGATCTACCTCGCTTGCAGTTCGAAACACGGTGCCATAACCGTCTGCCTCTCTTGTTTGGCGCGCTATTGCCGAGAGCTGACTCTCCGTCTTTCTCTGATCTACCCCACCGCGCGCAACTTATTGCGAGCATAGAACTATATTTGTAGTTGGTGCTGCTGGCTGCTGCCCCTGCTGCTCCTCCTTCTGGCTGCCGGCTGGTGGAGCCGCGAGCACCCGGGAGAGATGGAGAAGGCGGCTGCGGGAGGAGTCGAGGTGGGTTGGAGTGTGGTGTTGTGGGTAACAAAGAACTATTGGAGCAGGTTTCGATTCACTGCGGTACTATATGCCTTGAAACGTATTTTAATGTTGTGATGGTTGTTGGGTGTAGTGGTGTAGAGTCTGCCCATCGGGGCTCGAGTTTGGCTGGGGCTGAAAGAGTCGAGGTGGGTTGGGGTAGGGGTAGTGGTCTCATGGCGAACAAAGGACGATTGTAACTCCAGACGTTCTAATTTGTAGTATCTAATACTGTGTGCACTACAGATGGCGTCTGTCTACTAGAATCTCGAAATGTTCCAATACTAACATTCCAGCTGGCGTCTGCCTGCTCTAAATGTTCTGCCACTTCCAGATGGCGTCCGCCTACTCATCCGCTGCCTACGAGAGTATGACTGGTGCGGGTGCGGCGGCTGCTGCCGGAGTGGGAGGGGCAGTGGCCGGAGTGCGGGATGGAGTCTACGCACTGGGAGGGGGCGCCGCAGGCATGGCCAATGAGGCCGTGATGTATGTGCAGGCAAGTGAGGTGGGTGGGACGGTTGTGTGGCTTTTCCACCACACTGTACTCGATTTTGTTGTTGTTCACCTGTTCGAGATATGCACTCTTGTACAGACACGTGTCTGCAGAGGTGAAAGAATGTGTACATTCCCTCCGAGTTTAGTGTTTACGTTTTCAGGTGTACCAGAAGGGAGTGACGCCTATGGTGGGCGGTTGGGTGGCGGAGAGCTCGAAGGCGTCCCACTCGGTGTGGGCATGGATGAACAGTGAGTGGGGGTTGTTTTCGGGAGTGCGTCACGTATATGCAGATGACTGTCCCTCGTTTGGTGTGAATGTGAAACGTAGAAGTCACCACTCATCGTTGTTCGACACAATTGTACGCATTTGTTGGTGGTTCAGAATCGAAATTGAGCGTAAGCTAGAGTTGCGGTTTTACAAATGCGCAGTTTTCGGAGAGAAGATGAAACGTGACACACGCTTCCAGGCTGGCTGTGGCTGTTGTGGTCCGTTGTGTACTCGCTCGTCTCGTCTGTCCTCTCCCTTCTCTGGAGTGTTCTACTGGGAGTGGTCGGATGGCTGGCCACCAGAGTCGCCGATGTGCACGGGGCTGTTGGAGCCGCGTGGATGGTGAGTGCTTGTTTTTCGTCAACTTTTGTAATCTAGTGTAAACAAGTGAGACGTTTTGGGATTCCGACACTATACTTTTCGAGATTTGGTGGGATTATTTTGGTGCGAGTGCGAGTTTTTGTTGAGACGTGAAGTGGTCAGTCGATGGGTTGAGCATTCATTTCGTAAAACTATTAACCCTGTTGTTTTTGGTCCATCAAAAGCAGTGCACATCGCTATTGCTCCTGCATTAACTCGCAAAGCAAATACATTTGTAGTGAAACGTGTGGTTCGCGTTTTTAATACAAAATTCAATACAGGTTTTCTTTGCTAATCCTATTCGCTACTCTCTAGAGTAGAATAAATCACTATTAAAATATGATGTTCCCTTGCAGCACACCTCCTCTGCTCCCGTTCCCTCGCCTCCTCCCGTCCCCCCTCCCGTTGTTATCATGGCCGACAAGGAGTGTCCGCCGCCGCCCCCACTGCCAGAGTGCTGCCAGCAGCCCCCGCCGGCCATCGAACTACCGCCAATGCCCAGCCAGGAGGAGATTGTCAAGGAGGTGGGCGGCGAGTTCGAGATGTCTCTCTCAATGTGATTGTTGGATGTGATTGATGTCATTTCCCATTCGATCTTGACAATTAGGTGGTGATTGTCAATTAGGTGAGGAGAGGATAGTGAGATAGTTTGGGCTCGATGCGGACAGTCTCTTCGAAACTCATCCTGAACATTTCGAAATGCCCGCACTCACCGTTTAAAGGAATAGAGTATCACATGCGAATGTGAATATTGGATAGTTTGATTCGGTTCACCGTGTCTCTCAGGTGGCCGCAGTGGTGTCGGCGTCTCTGGACGCCCGTCTGGCTGCGTACGAGGCGAGTCTGGCGAGTCGGGAGGAGCAGCTGCTGGTCAAGGCTGGCGAGCAGGCACAGGTATGGGGGGGAGTGGTTGGAAGGTGGTTGAGGTTGACGTGAGCTAGGCAGTTGAACATGGTCATGATGAGACAGAGAAGAGAGTACTGGCTGCGTCCATTGTTTGTCGGACACAGTAGATTCGGTGATGTACTATAGCCCATCTCTGACATTTAGGTTCGGATAGGGACAATTTTTCACGGTTTTTACTAGACGCAACATTGTCGTTTGTGACAAGCGAGCGAGTTGTGTGAAGTAAGAAGCGTATATATCGTGAGGATTGAATAAATTGGAAGTTCTAAGTGATTAGTGCTTTACGCTTTGTCTTTTCAGAAGCACTCTTTACTTCACCGTATTCCCCTGTAATTTACGTAATCGTTGTTGTGTGCCGCTTGATTCGAGATAATCTAATTCTGGTTCTGATTGTGATTCCAGGAGCTGGTGTTGAGAGTGAAACGTACATCACGAACATACCGAAAAGTTTTTTATAAACGCTTTTAAACCGAAAAACCACTTTCTTTGCAGAAGCTGGTAGTGATCCCGCCGGTGGTGGTTCCCCCGGTGGCGGTGGGCGGGATCGACTCTGCGGAGGTGGAGGGGCTGATCCGAGCGGCTATACTCAAGTACGACGCGGACAAGACGGGCATCCCGGACTATGCGCTGGAGAGCGCCGGGGGGAGTGTGCTCAGCACTAGGTGAGCGGGGGGGGGGAGTGGAGAGAGGGAGGGGGAGGGAGAGGGAGAGGGTGGGGGGAAGGAGGGAGAGAGAGAGAGAGGAGAAGGGGGAGGGAGAGAGAAGAGTAGAGAGAGAGAGGGAGAGGGCATTCGATGACGTCGTTGCATAGGTGTTCTGAGACGTACAACCTGGCCACCCGACTGGAGTCGATCTGGAACGTGCCGCTGTTCTACTCGAGCTACGGACCCAGGACCGTCATTCAGGTACGCTCATCTTTCTATCGTCATCTCTTCTGTCGATATATCTGAGCGTTTCTGAAAAGTGTTTCATCTTTCATCCCTTGAGTTGGTCACCAAAACGTGCTCTATTGGCACCTTTTGCAGTACGTGTAATTAGTGACCTGTTGTTGCAGCGTACGTCCCCCTCCCTGGTGCCGGGTGTGTGCTGGGCGTTCAAGGGCGGCCGTGGCTACCTGACCATCAAGCTCAGCCGCGCCGTCCATGTGACGTCCGTCTCCTACGAACACCTCACCTCGTCGCTCGTCCCCGAGGGAAACATCAAGTCGGCACCCGAGAAGTTCACCATCTATGCCTACCAGGTGCGTTTATTGGTTACGTTTAATCAAATGAGTTGTTCGATTGATTGGTTGATTTCCTACGTTTTCCTTTCCCTTTATACATTATACTATTCTTCATTGAGGGACCAGGGCGATTGATTAGTTTATCCGGAATAGCAGATATGATTATGACACCGAAACGAAACTACTATTAGTGACGTTATATTTGGAAATCTGACGTCATTACTTTTCCAGGACGAGAACGACTTTGAGACGCGCGTGAAGATGGGCGAGTATGTGTACGCGATTGGGGAGGACGCGGTGCCACTGCAGTTCTTCGCCATCCAGAAACAGCCAGACTACCCAGTGAACATCCTGGAGCTGCAGGTAGGGGGGGAGGGGTGGAGGGGGGGGGAGATGATGAAAAGAGAGATGTAATCGTCTTTCCAGGTGGACACGAACCACGGCGAGGAGTACACGTGCCTGTACCGATTCCGCGTGCACGGCAACATTGTCCGATGATGACGTGACTCCGATGACTCATCGATGACGTCACTGAAGAGAAAGAGTTTTAGACAGTATGTTCTTATCCCGTTGTCTTTTTGTTGTGACCACTAGTGTTTTTTGCCCACTTGTTGATTCTGCTTATCCATAATCTACTCTTTCTCTCTGTATGTGCATGTAAATACGTCTGAACCTCTGATCTACCCTGTCTCTGATCTACTCTCTCTCTCTCATCTCTCGTACTGCCACCGCGGACTCTCATGTAACTTATGTCTCACTCTTCTCTTACCAAGCTTTTACCTCGATGATTTATCCGTATTATGTTTGCATCCCCCTTTCAGTATAGAATCGCATGATGAGTTTTTTTTTATTTTGTAGAACGTTCTATAGTATCCGTATATTTTTGTCCCCTCGTTCATGTAATGATCTATTGCGTCTACGTGTAACGTCGATAATAATAAAAGAAGTTGTTTATGAGGTTATGCAAATGATGTTTGTCTGGGATGAGAGTGAGAGTCGGTTCGTGGCCGTGTGGTATACTTGTGAAGTGAGTGGATGAAGGAAATCAATATCATTCGATTGATTGATTGATTGATTGATTGATTTATTGATTGATTGATCAGATGAACGGTGGTGATTTGCCGGGTAGTTCGGTAAGTGTGGATGTGATTGAAGATGCGGCCGAGGATCTAGCCATGCAGCTATGGCAACAGGACGAAAGGTTGTTTGTTGTTTACCTGGGTTTTTGTTGTTGTTTACATGTCTGTTCAGACCGTCCCAGTCGCATCAGCCGGTGCGCCCTCGCGGTCGACCAATGAAAAGACCACAGTGAGTTACAGTACCTTGTATCGATTTATTGATCGTTTGCAGCACTGTTCGCCTATTGACCCGAGACAAGACGGCTGTGTCGGATCAGTCGGGTGAGGTGGAGCAGGAGAAGGAGAGGGAGGAGGAGGAGGAGCAGAGGGAGAAGACGGCTGCGGGTAGTATGCATGTCGACGGTGAGTTCGAAGAATGATGACAGCAGTCGAAACTATGTTCACCATCTTTCTCCAGCTCCCCGTTTTACTTATTGTCTGATTGTGTCTATTCAGGCGTCGGTGGCTCGGCGGCTGGTCGGGTGTTTGTGGAAAATGAGGTGAGTACATAACCGCTTGCAAGATTCATATCTAGCATCTTAGGCATAACTGTATGCTTCATAGCATCATGATTGTGTTGTCATATTCAGATATAACGATTCCCGATAAACATTTGATTTGATTTGATTTGATTGCAAGAACATCCGCCTAAACTAATGGGAAAACGGTGAAAAAAGTTTTATTTCGACCATCTTGCAAGCTGCTCATGTGTTTTTTTTGTGTTAAAGCTTGATTACGCAATACAATTGTGGGTGAATTCCGGTCTCAGATCTATAGTCGGCAAGAAACATGAAATTTACGGAAAGAGCAATGCTATGGTTGCATCAAGGATTGAGCCCACTTCTATTACTATGATGAGTAAAGCGTATTTGATATTACTGATCACGTTCATTTATCAAGAAAAAATAATTCTTAGATTTATGTGTTCATTGCATGTAATAATTCATAAATAAGATACTATAATAATCTTTCAGATAGCGGGGATGCACCTCGACTGGCCGATCTACTCGTACGACGCGCCGACGTTCATGAAAGTGGCGGGTATACTCATATCGGATGCCGCCAATGTGAGTGAGGGAGTGGGTATACTGTAGTGGATGTTGTGGATACTGTAGCTCAGTGGGGTGTACTGTAGTGGATCATGTTTCTTGTCGTTTCCTATCATTGTGTTGTTGTTCTGTTGCCATATTCGGTCAGCGCATGTGGTGAAGGTGTGGGCTGGGCAACTGAGGACTGGGGTTTTTGAGAAGCTTCGAGGAAGTAGGGAATTTGAACCGGAAAACTATGTATGTGTGCGAATGATTTCAAATGATGTAGATTGTCTGTTCAGGTGCGCTCTGACCACATCTGCCAGTCGGTGCCGCAGGAGTTCACGGAAGTCGGCACGTTCGTCGTCGAAGTGAGAGGAATGGCGAATCGGCATGAGGTACGCCGGTCTGTCTCTATTTACTATTTACGATATGAGTTTGGTATTAATTACAAGTTTTTCAAACAACAAGTGTTTCTAATTGACTGCGGATAGTTCTCGGCGAGATAGTTTCGCAGTGATACTTATTTTTTATCGTGTTTTCATATCTAAAGTCAGTTACTTTTTTACGAACATTATAAGATCTTCGGCAACGCGACAATCTGATCGTGATGTGCCTATGAGTGATTTCGTTTCGTACTTCTGTGCGTTGGTCGTGTCTTGGCCATGCTTGCGATTCCGAATAAACACTTGTTATAACTTCGCTGCGCTACGCCATAACGCTAATTTAAAGTCTGTAACCGTAAACACAAATGTAGGGGGAAGGGCGTGCTTTATTCGGGTAGAGAAACGCAATGTATGTGGGGTTTAGCACCGTCGACTGTCGACGGATCGGGCGACGGGGTCGCCTCATCTCTTGCTTGGTCTTGGTGTCTCGGTATGCTGGTAGCTGCTTGCGTGGCGAAAGACGTAAGACAGCGGCTGAAAGTACATTGAAAACCGTACCTCAGCTGAAGGTGTTGGGTTAAAATATGAGAAAAGGGACATTACCGTATACCTATGGAAGAAGTGGAGAACGTGGCGCGGAGTTGAGAGTGCCGTACCGCTAACTGCACTCTAATATTATACTACGAGTATGCTAGCGGGAGGGCGGATGTCTAGTCCTGGTCCTCGAGTGCGCGGTACGGTACGGTACGGTAGCTAACGCGGAGCAGGGATGCGGCGCGCAAGTTAATGGAGGTGATATTGGGTGTAGGGTTATTCGCGATACAGCAGCGTCCAATATAGCATGTGCAGTGAGGCCGGGCATGGGGCCTTCGGCGGAGGCCCGTGTTCTGAGGTGTGCTCGTGCGAGAACAAGCCACCGGGCGGGAGGGCGGAAGGTGGCCTGCGGATGTTGCTGTGCGGGAGGGAGGGTGGAACAGCAACGCCTAGAATGGAGACTCGCCGCGCGGTCAGCCAAGTCAAGGCTAAGCCCCGCCCACTGACCGCACTTACGCGCAGACAGTGCACAATATCAGCGCATTGCGTTTCCGACAGACTGAAAACACGCATTTTGAAGATCGGTCTGGGAAGCTTGAAAGCCGTATTTTCTCCATACATATCTCATGTGCTTATAATGTTTGATATTTTCCGATCTCGCTGGACGGTCTGGGCAGTTGGGGCAAGGCGTCGGGGAGCAGTCGGCTGGTGGCACTCGTGGGCAACAGGGTGGTGGCGGTGGCGGAGGAGAAGGCACAGATGAAGGTGGGGGGGGGGGATGGAGAGAGAGGGGAGAGGGAGAGAGAGGGAGAGAGAGATGTAGAGGGAGGTATGAGGAAGAGAGAGGGGGAGAGGAAGAGAGAGGGTAAGAGAGGGAGAGAGAGATGTAGAGGGAGGTATGAAGGAATGTTGTGTCTTGCAGGTCCAGTGCAATCGCTACGTCCACCCGGGCACGGACGAGCGGGGACGGTTCTCGAAAAAGGTGGGGAGGAATCTTCCCTTTCGTTTCCCTCTCTCCCTCCCTCTCTCTCTCCTTTTCTCTCCCTATCAAGAAACTATCAATATTCTGACTAGAGTCATAATTCCATAGATCTCCTGGATTTTGCAGGTGTACACTGCCACGACCCCACGGGGCGAGTCGAGCAGCTACGCGGTGATCGTGTACGAGTGGGACGGGGTGCCGCATCCCATCAGAGTGGTGGGGGTAGGGGGGGGGAGGGAGGGAGGGAGGGAGGGAGAGAGAGAGAGAGAGAGAGAGAGAGAGAGAGAGAGAGAAGGGTACCTGGGGACAAGTTTGTGCTGTACTCATTCAGTGTGTGTACTGTTTATCAGTCCGACATGCAATGTTTACATGACGGTAATGATGATCCAGTAGCACGCACAATCCTGAGGTAATTGAGGGATCTAGATCTAGACGTTAACATTGTCTGAATATGTATACGATGTATCTGATGTATCTGATGTACTCATTCACAGCAAATTGCAACAGGACACCCCCCACAACTCGCTATGTTTTGATGGAATCTTGTAGGCATGCACCATACCAAGCCCTAGCCAAAATTAAAAATCTCGAAGAGCACCGGAAGTTTACATGTATTCTCGTGCGCGATAGGTCATTGCGCATGCCATCCCGAAATGCGGACAGTGAAAGAAAAAAACACAAGTATTGGATCATATACAAAAATTTTTTCAAAAATTGTTTGAGTTATTTAAAGACTCTCGTGCGCTTCATTTCGAAAATTGATGACATGATGACTTATTCTTCCGCTCCGCAGTCCATTCATACTCTAAGTGCAAGTAAGAATAAAGAAACCAATTAAAGATCAAAATTCACTCATTTTTCATTTCTCCTGTGAGGACTTGCGATGCAAAAATGTATTTCAAGTTTGACAAAACGTTTTGCACCGACGGGGACCGAACCTTGGTCACCGCTACTTATGAGTTAGCTCACTAGCCACTAGGCGGCCGAACCGTTGTTTCACTGTCCGCATTTCGTAATGAGATGCGCAATGACTTATCGCGCACGAGAATGCATGTAAACTTCCGGTGCTTAATTAAGGCACTTCCAGTGGTCTTCGAGTTTTTTTTTTTAATTTTGGCTAGGGCTTGGTATGGGGCATGCCTACAAGATTCCATCAAAACATAGCGAGTTGTGGGGGGTGACCTGTTGCCATTTGCTTGTCAGAATGTTATGGTTCGACGTACATTCATGAGACACATTTTATTTATCGAACACGGCGCTCGGCATGACCTTTACCTATATATATTTTTTTCTCGTGTTGCATATTGACATACACATAAGAAAATGGGCATTAGTATGCATTAGAAGAATGAATTTAGAAAGTACAATTACAAGCCTAGAACATTAGTATGTTCTGCATTATAAATGCTACGTTTAGACATTTATTTGAATGTTGAGAACAACATTCACTCGAACATGACGTATGACGACGTCAGTGACTCGACTCGTTTAGGTAGAGGAGAAGGACCCGTCGAGCGCGCCTCATCGCGCGTACGGGCAGAGAAGCTGGGAGGTAACTGTTACGGTACTTCGAAAATGGATCACGGTATTTGCATTTGAAGGCGCAGAACGCAGAGTTATACGTGTCGGACGGCGACCAGCTGCACTGGAGAGGGCTGCCGATGATTGCAAGGTGGGGAAAGATTATCGATTCATCGATTATTGATTATCGATTTCTATGTTTAGAGCGGCTATCGATTTTGATACGGTGAGCCGGCTGATGCTGGTGCGAGACGAGGAAGTGATCGCGCCGAGTCGGTGAGGATAGAGGGGGAGAGAGAGAGAGAGAGAGAAAGAAAGAGATAGAGAGAGAAAGAGAGAGAGGAAGGGGGGAGGAGAGAGATTATCGCGTGGCTATGGTTATCATATTCGCAACTTATTGAAATGTGGTATGCGTTGGCTGATCGCTTCAATGGTTCTTTTGCCTCTCTAAATTTAGTTGTCAGCAATGCATAGAAAGGATGTTAGTGCTGTTGCACTTTGCTGTAATGGAGTAGCTATGTGGTTGAAAGTGGCGAATAAACGAGTGGGGGAGCGGAAGACGGGGCTGGGTCCAGTGTCAGCTGTCCTCAGCACAAGTTCGAGTCACGAGTTCGAGTCACGAGTTCCTTCTGTGGAGAAAAGATGGAGAGAGGAGGAAGAAGACGGGACGGGACGCCTCATCTCGTTTCAATGCTCCCCCGGAATTTGTTGGCGTGTGTGCGTCGTTTTGGAGAGAAGGAAGAGGGAGAGGGGAGTTGTTTGGAGCCGCGTCCGCCGGGCCGACGAGTGATGTGTGCACTTTTGTTTTCCGCATCCCAAGCTGTACTCGGCTGTCCAAGGTTCCGCGTGTTCGTTCTCTAGTTTGGACAATCAATCAAATGTTCAATCTAACTTCATAAGATGGTCGTAGGTTTGTTCGCCGAGTCTAGTTTGCACATTTTAGGTTTGCAGCATGTAGAGTATGCGATGAAATGGGTATTTGTGTTGGTGATTCGGTTGTTTATCGGGTTGGCAATGCGTCGGATACGACGGAATGGGAAAGTGTTTGTGTTGTGTCTGTTTTGCAGCATGCAAGCGTGGTTGATAGGGCTAGGGGACTAGACAAAGACAGGCCTTGACTTGCATTCGTCCCCCCGCAAAAGCCATCTCTCCGATTCAACCCCGCCGCATTGCATGCATACATGCCACCCCGCGCCCTGTGTCTGTGTTTGCGAAGTAGAGAGTTGAGAGGCTTGCCACAGCCTCTCTCCTTCCCTCGATAGTTTGCATATAGTCGATCGAAGTTTGTGAGTTGCTTGCTGAGTACAGGTTCTGTTTCCGTAGATGGAGTGTGCGTGGCATGCGAATCACGTGTGTGAGAGTGGGCGGGGCGAGAGAGAGAGAGAGAGAGAGGGGAGGCCATGGGGCATGCACGCACATTCGAGCCGAGCCGCCTCTGTCTGCTGTCTGCCAACACGTCTATCGATCGCCCGTCTCTCTCTCTCTCTCTCCTCTCTTCCAACTCTTTCGTCATGTGCACTTTCCCTATTGTGAGAATGCCACAATACGACGTTCGCTGCTTTCGCGGCGAATGTCGAAGCCTATTGTGTCGCGAGTTGCCGGGTGGCCTTTTGCGAAAGTTTTCGTAGTGCATTGGGCGATTCGCAGGTTGATTGTGGTTTTGCGATGAGCGGTTCGGGTGACGGGCGTTTTTGCGCGTGACCACGTGTATGACAGTTGTCTATTGGCTTTTGTCTGCGCCTGCCCACCTGGCCTGGCCACTGCTCTTTTCTCGAATTTTCTTCTTGGATGCGCCGGTTCAATCGCAAACTTGCGATCGAGAGCGAGCGATGCTGAGCATATTGCAACGCGTCACGTGATAAAATGTTGTTTCATCATCGTTGTCAATATCTCTGGCATGTTGCATTACCGAAATCCTCACCGTTGTGATTCATTGCGTCGCTGAATCGATATCTCACTTCTTTTCTCTAAGCGTTGCGATCGATCGCGTTGTAGAGTCAATATCTCTATTTTACGTTCTAATGTGATTGTCTCGCAGGCCAGTTACATCTTTTTTGTTTCAAACTCTAACCATCGCAGTTGCAGGCAATGTTGCGTGGTGCCGCAGCAGTTCCGTGGCTGTGGCTCGTTCGCAGTGCAGCTGGGGCGGTGCGGAGGCGAGCGGGCGCTGGCCAAGGACGGCGACGAGTGGGCAAAGCCCAGCGGCACTAGCAGGCTGGTGTTTCGTTTTGCAGTTGCATATCGCGATTTGATTGAGTTGAAGATCGGCACCAGTATGTTGGTGGCGAAAGCCCAGTGGCACTAGCAGGTTGGTAGGGTTTTTCCTTCCCTTTCTTTCTTGAATCATGAATGTTTGTCGAGGGTTTCTTTACCATTTCGCGATTTCACAGTTTCACTTAATCATGATGTACGGCGGCCAGCGGGTGATTTCCTTTCCGTGGGTTTGCGATATTATTTGGTCTTTTCGGTTGTGAAGCATGGCACAACCAGCAGGTGTGTTATGTTGGCGTTGTCTCTTTTTACGTAGCACGTGTCGTGTTGGAATCGGGTAATGCGTGCCTCGATTGGGAATCGGAGACGGAGATGCATTGTTATTTATGGGATGGTTTTGTTTTGACGAATGCGTGTGTGTGGCATTTCGCAGATGTGACTGACTCACTTGATGGGATGGGTCAGGAGCCAGGATATTGGGATGTGTGAGAATGAGTCCCCTAGTCACAGATTGGAGAATCATGTCGCATATGTGCAGTAAATATAGATTATGAATCGTGTGGGTGAGTTAGCGTGGGTGTGTGAGAGAGGGTTTCTTTTGAGTTTGCCTGCTTTCTCCATCCCTTTCTTTCTTTGGGTGTTACTCGTGTGTTTGCGTCAATAGTTTCTTCCCGCCCAAGGTGTGAATGGGTGAGAGGGGTTGAGTCTGATTCGCTAATGGGATTTCCGCATCTTGGTTTTATGTGTAGCCGAGCACATAAGTTATGAGAATTGTTGTATAATAATATTGCAATTTTTGTGGATCAGCTGTGAGCTTGTTTTTTTTTGTGAATTTGATATCTAGCGACAAGCTACAAGTGTTCTAGATACAGTGTATCGTTTCATGATGACTCATGACTGTGTATGAATGATAAACCTTTTTGGCGAGATCTTACTATGAAGCTGTTTTATCGTAAAGATTATCTCCAATCCCCATAGTCCATAGTCGGAAGTCATTATATTACATGAATTGACTTCCGACGTGACTCATAGCATTCATAGCGTTATCGCATGATATCGAGTAGAGGGATTTAGATTTATAAACAGTCGACTGGATTTTAAACCAAAAACCCCAAATTCTCCGGTCGTGCCGAGTTGAGATGTGAGATGACTAAGGGACTGTGTTTGAGGTACTACCGGTTTGACGGCGACGACCGACTGACGCGGGTCGACAAGGCCGGTACCCTCCTGCCCAACACGGACTTTGATGTGCAGGTATGCCACACTTTAATTAAACATATACTTTATTCATCCTTTATTCATTCCCCTCCGAGAATCTCTTGTATCGGGGGCTACCTTTACTTTTTACCTTTTTTTTAAATTCATTATGGAATCAAGTCGATCAATTGGTTGACAAATGACAATGTAAAAAGTGCACAGTTTTAGACTGGACTTCTTTACGTTGTGGTTCTTATATTTCATTATAATTATCACGTATCAGTATAGTTCATGTCATGATACTTGTCGGATATCGCACTTTGATTCTGGCTATAGTACGGTCGTAGTAATATTTGCGAGGCATGACGAAAAGTACACCGGAGAGGGGGGCGGTTCATGGAATGGAATGTAAATGTAAAACGAGTAACGAGTAACGAGCGTTAGTGTTCTGTGATCTCGATTATCTGAAGCTATTTGAGAGAGCGACGAAACAGATTATGCAGATGTCAGCCCTCTTTCTTTCCCCCGCGCCCCGTGTTTTCCATTCCCATTTCCACCTGGGCTTATTTGCTCGAAGACTATGACGTTTTCTGTCATGTTCATCACCATTCACTGGTGAGAGGAAGCGGTGGAAATGATCATTAGCCTCTGATCAAATGACGACGCGCGTGATCGCGCGTTGCGCCGTGACCAGGCACTAGGTACTAGGATGTTTGTGCTGTTTGATGATTGATACCATATGGATAAACTATTATTATTGTTACACGCGAGGATAGGGTGTGGCTAGATCCCTGCCCTCGTCACATTCCCCTTTCCACTCGAGTCGTGTCAACGAATGACTCACTCGACTCGTGGGTTTCGATACGATATTCCGTTTCCCGTCTCTCGTTGTTGTGCGGTATTTCAGGTCAGTTCCCTCGCGTTCACGTGACGCTATTGCTAGACTTTATTCCCTAGTGAAATGATGTGCTTGATAGATTGATAACATTAGTTCTCTCCGTGGATCATGGGTTTGTTGCCGCGACATGAGTCGACTCGAATAGCAGCGAGTGATGTTGGCTGGTTGGCCATTTGATTGTTGACGCGGTCGTCTCGCCTGTTGCATTTCCCGGAAATTTGATATTCCCTTGCCGGTGTGTGGCGAACCGGTGGAGAGGAGCCCGCCCCGTCTCTCCGATACTTGCTTTTGTTATTTCGAGAGAAGCAGAGAAGGGTGTTGTTTGATGATGGTTCGGGATGGGAGCGGCAATTGTCGACTGGGTGGGGAAGTGCGGAGTGAACGTCACGAGATGGGGAGAGCGCACGTGCGCTCGTGCACTCTCCTCGTCCTCTCGCCTCGCTTGCCATTCCCGTCTCCACCCCCCAGTATCATTCAATTCACATCTCTCGACTGACTGGTTTTTGCGTGTTCCCTTGCCACCACGATATTTTTGAATTGCTGCGGCGAATCGCGACATAGTCGATGTCATTGTCTGGCATAGCAACTCTGGTTATCGGATCTCGCTATCAGTCGATATTGATGATCAGCTGATTCGCTTATTGTACAATTGACGCACATCCCATGTGTACGTGTAGCTGTAGTGGTGGTGGTAGGGGTAGTGAGTGAGTGAGTGAGTGAGTGAGTGAGTGGGGGATAGTGGTGTGAGTGTGGTTGCGAGTGAGAGAGAAGTGTGTCTCGTCGGCTGCACTCTCTCGTTGGGGTGCACTCGCTGCGGCGGCGGGCGATACGCAGTGTCCCCGGGCCGTGTGTGTAGTGTATGTGTTGGCGAGCTGTCCCGACCCGCTCGAAAAACGAACTCACTCGGTTTATCTATTCTTGTCTGATTATGTAAAAGACCGGTGCTATCGCTCTCCCCCCTCTCTTCCGTTTCGTCGCTTCCTCGTTTCTCGTGATTTGTGCTAATTGCGTTTTCGACCTTCAGGGACTTTTTTTTTGTTTTTCGATCTCTACTACATGACGTTTCTGTTTCCCAACGGCTCCCACCACGGGCTTCCTAGTAGTCTTGTTGTTGTGGGTTGCTATGAGAGACTCGCTCATTCTTTCTCTCTTTCCCTCGCTCTCGATTGTATTCATAGATAGGGAGGGGAGGGGAGAATGTGGAGTGTGATTGTCACTTGTCTACGTGTTTGGCTCGCGGCTGCCATTGAGTGTTCACTGTTCAGCGTTCTCTCTGTCCTCTGTCCATCTATCTTCTCTGGCCACTGTTTCCTTGTCTGATGTCCGGTAATGTGATGGGGCGAGTGCGAGAGAGAGAGAGAGAGAGAGATGGATGCGTAGGCGGTTAGTCTTTCTGTTTCTGGCCTGCGTCAATCGATTTGGCTAGTGCGTGTTCGCACACTAATGGGGTCTGGCTAGCTATAGAGAGCAGCTGTAGCTGATATGTTGTCAGTCTTTATCATTATCACACTTACTATCACACTCGCCCGCGGCGAGTGGAATGGTTTATGATGCGTTGTCTTATTTGTGTTTACTTTCTCTCTTTCTCTGGTGAGTGTTTTTTCCAAGGCGGGAGAGAGCCCAGTAATGAATGAGTGGATGGGCGATTGATTGAAAAGTTTGTTTGCTGTGTTGTTTTCTTGAACACATTAACATAGGCGTAGTATGATTGCTGCATATTGGCGAGGCATGACGAAAAGTACACCGGAGAGGGGGGGGGCGGTTCATGGAATGTTAAACGAGTAACGAGAGTGTTCTGTGATCTCGATTAGCTGAAGCTATTTGAGAGAGCGACGAAACAGATTATGCAGATGTCAGCCCTTTATGATGCGTTGTCTTATTTGTGTTTACTTTCTCTCTTTCTCTGGTGAGTGTTTTTTCCAAGGCGGGAGAGAGCCCAGTAATGAATGAGTGGATGGGCGATTGATTGAAAAGTTTGTTTGCTGTGTTGTTTTCTTGAACACATTAACATAGGCGTAGTATGATTGCTGCAAGTGCGTGAGGAAAAGTTTGCATGAAAAAGAAATCAATATCTCTTCTGCTTGGACATAGGACATGTACATGTACACAAGAGTTGTTGTTGTTTTCGTCGATGTAGCAGTTTTCTCGCTTGGCTTGTGGCGTTGTTTTGCGGAATTGATGGGATGGAATGGAAATGGAGCTAATCCCAAATTTACGTCGACATCGTGTTCCCGTCTTCATCTCGTTCTCGTTGATGAAAATTGAAATTGTTGTGTACAACATTATCATATTGAATACGATTATCTGTATGATATTTTGCGTCAATGAAATCGCGTATTGAACGTCTTGATGGTATCTACATATCGTGTTATGTTATTACTGAAAACATTAACATCGATTATCACATTCGTGCTATTCTATATCATTGGTTTTTTTCAGTTGTCATGCAAGCGGTACGACTGCTGGTCGGTGCCGGGCCTGGTGAAGAAGGTGTACCTGGTGAGAGAGCGCCCGCCCCAACACCCGCCCAGGTGCGTATCATATTCAATGTTAATTCATAATCGGAATCGCTAACCTGACTATGACACGTAGAAAAAGCACTCATAAGAACCATAGGTGCGTCTCCTTTGAGTTGAACTATGTGCTATTTGAACTCTTAGGTATCCCACGCACCGCGCCATTCTCAGCTACTTTTGGAAGGGCGATCCGTTTGACCCGGATGCCAATCATCACAAGGTGAGCTTTTTTATATTATTTTTTTCTTCTTGATTATGGCTGGAACTGCTGAACAAGTCAGCGTACAGTAAGATGAAGATCATGTGATGGATGACATCAATGTTGCCTCTTGCCTTGACTTGACCGCATTGCTTGTAGCCGGACCATGTGGCGGGAGGTTCGGGAGGGAAGCGCGCGCGACTCGCATCCAGACAGGGTGGCCTGCTCGGAGGAGGAGACGATAACGGTGCGGTTGGACATTAACTTTTTTGTTTACCGTTTCACTGATTAACTGAGGACCATGTGACTTCAGCCGTGCAATTCTTTAGTCTTGTTATTCTCTGTGAGTAGTGAGTAACCGCAATGCCCATACACATGATGTGACATGTGTTTTAGGTGCGGACCCGTTCTCTCACCTGGTGCTGTCGCACACGGACCACCTGAAGAGGCTCACGCTCGCCAAGCAGCTCGACAACCAGAACAGAATGAACGCCCTCCTCGACAGGGCCGAGAACTTTCTCGCGCGATTCGAAATGGTGCGTTCTCGGTTTTCGATTAGTTTTTCTCTCGTTTTCTTTTTTCGTTTTCCGCATGATGTATGCGAGTTTCTTGTGTTAAGTAGTGAGTAGGTAGTGGAATGGATGGACGTGACTGATGCGTAGTGAAAAATGTCCTCTGCGGACAATTGTCACGCCTCTTGCTCTCTCCCCCGTCTTTTGTTTGGGTTTCGCATCATTACTCGCCCCTCTCTCCTCCCACATTTCTGATGCATGTTTTTGTGAATCCTTATTAGTCCTTAGTTATCGTGACTCTGTTTCAGGCGGGCATGGCCGTATTTGGTCTCGGTGGCGGTGCGGGAGGCGGGGGCGTGGGTGGAGTTCGAGCAGGGGAGGAGGAGGTGGTGCAGTACGACGACGGTTTGTGGACGGGCGAGGAGGTGGAGGAGGAGGGGCTGGTGGTCGACGGAGACGGCAAGGCAGGGGAAGGACAGCAGCCAGGCTATGTGGTGCAGGAGGGAGAGCAGTTGGTGTACGACTACCAGTAGCTAAGTAGCTATTGCTGTCTTTGATGTAATAAATGTTTTCGTTTGTATTTATGTTTTATTTGGATTTGCTATGGCGTTGCGCAAGCTCGCTGCCGAGGTGACTCGGTTATCTTTGCATATTGTTTGTTGTCGTCATTTCGTTCATTGTGTGGTTTCAGGGTGCAATTAGCGGTATTGCCGGTGTGCCACTCGATATCTGTGAGACTTGCCGAGAAGTGCCGAGTGACTCGCCATCTCTTTCATTTGACTGTGCGACTGCGGGATTCTGATAGATTCCGTCGTCGTCGTCTCTATTGCTCTGCCAGGTGCATTCGATTGATCCGGTGCGCGCCTTCCTTCCCCCACTCTCTTCCAACTATGACGACCCCTTCTCGCCGACGTCTCATGAGGGACTTCAAGAAGCTCCAGGTATGTTATTTCTATTTGCTACTTTGTTGTTGTTGTTTTTTTGTTTGTTTTTTGATTGGGGGTGTTGAAGAAAACAACATTGATTATAGATGACATTTGCAGTTTTGATAGTTTCTTGAAGCATGCATTGGAATGATTATGGTTTATGATTATGAGCCCCAGTTCCACGTCCATACAGATGATATTACTATTATTAAAACAATTTAAAATTTTAACTCCAATTGCAGGAGGACCCTCCCGCTGGTGTGTCGGGCGCGCCTACGGAGGACAACATTCTCGCGTGGGAGGCGATCATCTTCGGCCCGCAGGACACGCCGTTCGAGGACGGCACGTTCAAGCTGTCGCTAGAGTTCACCGAGGAGTACCCCAACAAGCCCCCGACGGTCAAGGTGGGTGCGAGAGCGAGAAGGGGGAGAGACCACTGTCGTTTCTGTATTCCATTTGCTCGATTTTTTGATGAGCGAACGTTTAATTAACTGCAAACTGCAATGTGTGCTTTTGTTTTCGAACTACTTGATTTGTTGGGGGGAGGGGGATGTTATGATGGATTTGTCTGATGATGTCGCTGTCGCATCTGACTTACTTTGTTGATGCTTTGGCGAAATGAATATAGGAAGGATAGAGAGAGTGGTATTGATTTTTCGTTTCCAGTTTGTGTCGAAGATGTTCCACCCGAATGTGTACGCGGACGGCTCGATCTGCCTCGACATCTTGCAGGTTTGTCAGTTTTGATATTCTGTTTCACTTTTCATAATTTACTATGTTTTTATGAATCCTTCTCTGTAGTTTTTAGTTTGTATCGAATGTTCCACCTATTAGCTTTATAACAGAAATGTTCATGTGATGTTATTCCTGATGAATGATTGTATGTTTATGTGTTGCAGAACCGCTGGTCTCCGACGTACGACGTGGCGGCTATCCTGACGTCGATCCAGTCGCTGTTGGATGAGCCGAACCCGAACTCGCCGGCCAACTCGCACGCCGCCCAACTGTACCAGGAGAACAGGAGGGAGTACGAGAAGAGGGTGCAGCAGATAGTCGAGCAGGTGAGGGGGGAGGGAGAGAGAGAGAGAGAGAGAGAGAGAGAGAAAGAAAGAAGGGTAGCAAGCAGAGCCAACCCTTCTCTTTCAGTCGTGGCTCAACTTTGGCGAGAACGAGGGCGAGGTGGAGCCCAAGGACGGCGACCGCAACGAAGACGCGGCGGACGGAGAGCCGTCGGCGAGCGGCACCAACTAGGCCCCGCCCCCGCTGGCCACGCCCACTGTATCTCTCTCTCCCTCTCCCTCTCACACACCCCTACCCTCTCCTCCTCCTCCAGCTTGCTGCTTTGACCGGTGCGGCCGTGCGATGAACACACTGTACATATGAATCGAGGGCGCGAATCGCGGGCAGAGTGTGTACATAGATATTATATTGAGGGTAGGCCATGTGCGCGGCGTTTTTATCGATTGATCGATTTGCGCTCGCCTGGCATTCTCTTCCCCACCCGATTCACCCTCCTCCGGATACGTCGTCTCTTTCTTATCTCCATCTTTTCGTTGTGTAGTACCAAACCCGGCCCCGACACTCGCGTATATGTTCGATGACTATTGTGTGTATTTGAGATTACAAGATCTATAAAGTGTTATGCATTGAGCCGTGATGGTGGATAGTGTGAATGGGGAAGGTCGTTGCGCGGACGAGCAAGTATTTAGATGTGTTATGTGAGAGTATTGATTTATTGATTGGTCAGATGGCCAACTTCCGCAAGCAGCTCATATCGAAGTGTGTTCCGGAGGCCGAAGCGGACCCGGCAGCGCTGAAGGAGGTCCGGTTTATTATGGAAAAAATATTAGCTATTGGCCGATTATTGATTCCGTGATTAGCGGACTGCATATCGATATTCTTTGAAACATTGATGTTGTGGTTTTTGGGGGTGGGGTGAAGTTGCTGGTTCGTGGCTAGTAGTCTGATCGTGTTCTGTCGGAGCGAGCGCCCCGAAAATACTGTTATACTGAATAAAAAGCATAGTAAGTACACTCACGAGTAAATTCAAACAAACAAATGAACAACAAGTAATAAGTTAGATGTACACACTACGCAATCATCCTGCCTGGAGGACCGATGCATGATTCGGGAGATAAATTATGTGATTCGATGTGTGTTGCAGATGTTGTCGGGCGGCGGTGATGTGGACGTGGACCAGTTGCGGCACCTGGCAGGCAAGCAGCCACTGCCCGCGAATCTCAGGTGGGGAGGGGGGGGGACAAACTGGGGGAGCACGTTTCCGCATGGGACGTTAACCTGTCCGCTATCATCAGGTGGGGGGAGGGGTTCGGCTGATAGACGGGCTGGGGGTTGATTGTTGATGGCCAAAACAAAACTTGCGTATAGCATTTTCCATTCGTTCATGCCGTGTTTGCAGGATGCAGGTGTGGCGTCTTCTCCTGGGCGTCTCGTCCCGTTTCGCGGAGCTGCGCGCCAACTGCGACAAGCACACCAATGAGGAGGTGGACATAGGGATCGATTGTTTCCTTGTTTATTACAACAACATTGGAGTGTTGTACAGTACATATTTCGTAACTCTTGGTGTGTTCAGATGTTTTGGAGCAGTCCGCATATTACAGTGAGAAGGGAGAGATTCGGACAGAAGAGTTTGACGAAATTTCAGGCAGTGGTTCTCCTACAGTGCCTGCTCACGGTGCGGCGGCTCGAGGCTGGCAGAGAGGCGCAGGTGGAGGTGAGGGAGGGAGGGAGGGAGGGAGGGAGAGAAGTGAAAAGTGTTAGTATTTGTACACGTTTTATGCATGCGCTTTTTCTGATTTGGGTCTAGACAAACTTACTATCTTTACGCAAGTACTGTTTAACAGATAATATGCCTATCGTTTCGTTCCCAGGGCATCCAGATCTCCCTCTCTGACATGCGCCCCTCGCCGGGCGACCTTGTCCGCATGGTGTTAGTGAGCGAGTTCGGCAGTGTCGACGCTACTCCTATGGTTGCCCACCACACGCCTACCCTTCTGGCGGTGAGTGTGAGGAGATACCGTGTTCCATTCGCAGTGGTGTTTTTGCCTCTATTGCTGACGCTTTTCGCACTGTTGGTGGTGGAAGAAGTGAACAGAAGGTGAAGTGTGTTCGCAGGGGATGTTTCGAAGGAACTGACCATGAATCTTTGGGGCGATGCGAAAGATTACTTTCAGATCGCCCGTCACATGGTGGTGTCGTGCGAGGAGTGGCAGTCGGCCTTCCAGATGACCAGGTGGGCGACGGGGGAGGGTTGAGTGAGAGTTGTGGCGGCAAAGTATCTAGTAGTTGTAGTACATTGCCTGATAGGGTAGAGGTAGAGAATAGATCAAAGTGAAGACGGAGATCGCCGTATTCGAGCTGCAAACAAAGGTGCAAAACAAGAAAACGTATTCGAGTAGCGAGGAAGGTGGATCAAAGTAGGTCAAGCTAGATCAATATCGAAGTATTTTATATATCAGGGCGCTGTGGCGACTGCTGCGCGCCACGTGGACCGACGCGGTGATGAAGACGACGATGCAGGAGGTGAGAGAGGGGGAGGAGGGAGGGATGAGAGAGAGAGAGAGAGAGAGGGGGGGAGCATGGGAGTGAATAGGAAAGGGGATAGAAGAGAATGGAGATATCGGCTATAGAAACGGAATGGGTGTTTAACAGTTGAACAGATTTGGAAACGCAACCAAAGATTGCGATGTCATTTTGACGGGCTTTTCGGAAGAGGCTGGCTAATAATAATAATTTATACGGTTTTTAAAAACACGTGAAATTTATACGGTTTTTAAGAACACGTGAAAACGTTTCTATGAGGAGATACGAGGCGAAATGGTTGGCAATGTTCAGATCCACGATCGCTGTGTGCGCGCCGCGTCCGAGCCGCCCACGCCGGAGCTGATCATTGGAGAGGGTAGGTGGAGGGAGAGAGGGAGGGAGAGGGAGAGGGAGATAGAGAGAGGGAGAAAGAGATAGAGGGGAGAGAGAGATGACCATCTACGGACTCAAGAACGGAATTCAAGACGTCCGACGCCAACCAACCCAACTATCTTGTTCTCGAATAGGAGGACCCCGGATTCAACCGGCTAAACAAAAAAAACTGGTTGCAGCCCCGAACCCTCTGTCCGTCTCGCCCACAGTGCCCGGCGCCTTCCCCGGCCTGCCCGTCTCACCGTCGGGTGAGTGTTTTGGATGAGTAGAAATGAGAGCCCGCACAGGCTGTGTCGCCGCAAGTGCAAGTGCAGGCTGCAAGTGAATTACGTAGCTGGCGAATTCTGATTGGATGTGTTGAATACCATGGTGTCTATGTGCGTGGCGGTGGCGATTCGATCAAGATCATTGTTGACTATTCATACCATGAGTCTATCTCTCGCAGGCGGTACGCGCCGCGTGTGCGAGGAGGAGTGGCAGCGCCTGCCGGTGCAGCTGTGGCTAGCCAGCGGCGCCACCGCCCTGCTCAACGATACCAGGGCGGCGCAGAGGTGGGTGCAGGGTAGATAGGCAAATTGGGCGAATGGAGTTTACTCGTTTCGGCAGTGGCGTAGTATTAGGGAATCGAGTTTGCGAGGTTGAATATGGAGGGAGGAGGGGAGAACCTGGTATGTGAACATGTCTATAGCGCCACTGCGCACTACTGGACTTATCAATTATTAATTGAGGGACACTGACTATTTTATGTAATAGGCCATTGTCACAATGTCGGTTACAGACTGCCGGACACTAGAGACAGAGACAGAGAGGGGGGAGAAGAATAAGTAGACAACTGAGTTTGCAAGAAGGAAGGAGAAAAGGGATGCTTGTGTGTGAACCTGACCGTTGCAGACTGCTGGACAAGGTGTGCGCGGGCGACGGTATAGTGGCCCTGCTGCGCTCCCTCGTCACGCAGTACATACAGATGGAGGTGCAGGGAAGCAGCGAGATCGCCGGGGTGAGTGGGGTGAGGAGATGTTTCCCGTGTAGTCGATTCCATGGATCCCGGCAGTAATAATAAATAACTAAATATGTATTACATGTAGTGTACTGTAACTCTCGGTACAGTTAGTAATCGACGCCAGTGAATCGGTATTGCGAGAGGGATGATAGATGATGTTAGCAAAAGAAGATCGGAGCAATTTTTCGCTTCTAGTTCTGGTGTTGTCCGTTTTCAATATGTAATATATGATGGCGCGCTTGTATCGTCAGATAGAGCGTTGTATCCACATTTGCAGAGCATGCCCCGGCTGTCGGAGGAGGCGGAGCAGCGTCTGGTGCAGCGGGCGATCGACCAATCGCAGACGGCCCGCCTCGCCGTGAGGAGGGACGGCGCGGCAGCGGCAGCCATGGCCAGACTGCGATCCGTCGACTGATCCTCTTTCCACCATCCGTCGTCCATCGACGCTGAACAGGTTTCCAGTTTCCACCCCGACTTTCCGATGACCTGCGCCGGCTTCCGGACGCTAGCTTTCTGTGTGTATGTTGTTTTAGGATCATGTTTTGTAATAGTTTAGGATTCTTGGTATCGATTTTTGTGATTTTCTTTTTGTTTTATGTACTAACGAGTAACCCCTTTCATGTAGTGTATCATTCCATATAGTTGTACATAGAGATATGAGAGTAGAATGTATGTGTTGTTTTAGTTATTGAAATGAAGAAAGTTTTAAACGCGGCTTGAACAGCGTGAGAGCACATCATCTCGTCACGTCAGATCCCGCCAAAAAGAAAGAAACAACAAGTTTACATAGGTGTGTGTTCTCTATAAAGTTGAATGAAAACATTGCGATGTGTTTCGCAATGATCTGACTACATGTTCGTCTTTGCAATTTCCATATACTACATGCGTTGCTGTCTAGTCCCTATTCCTCACGATCGAAAGAGGCACTTTGTGGTCACATTATTTGTTCGATCAAATTATGAATACGTGTCCGCCAATCGCACACCATATTTGCCTATATGCGTACATGTTCCACTGGAATCGGTCAGAGACAAACGAATTATGCATATTTATTGTTCTACATGGTCTCCCTTTTCTCTTTCTCTCTTTCCGAACAATGATTATTGCGTAGCTTGCTAGCTTGGACAACAGATGAGAGGACATGTATAAAACCCTTTTGCAACGCATCGCATGGTCGAGCGATGGGAGCTGCTATCCTGAATTATATGATCATCGTATTGTATCTCGTCGATAGTGTAGCCGCTACAGGTTAGTATCACACTTAATTTTCCGACACAATGGCAAATGGCATAATTTCTGGTCAGAATATTTATCTCGAAAGAAAGTAGCTCATTGTGACGGTAAAGTACAGTAATACAAATACAACATTTACTTTTGCTGACTTTTCGGGTATACTAATACAGATGACAATCAAAAGACAATCGCAAGACATATCGACATATCGGGCTTGTAGACCCCTGCTCGGACCTGTTGAACCCCGCGACTCGCGTCTCTGACTGTCCCGCCCGCGCCGCTCTCTGCACCAATTCCCTGTACTACGATGTGATGCGGGTGCAGTGCCCGAAGACGTGCGGATTCTGCGCACGACCGGCAATCAGTATAGGTGAGTAGATTAGTTCAATGTAGTCAATGGAATCCTTGGACTCCAAGTCCGTGGTACAATAAAGAATATGTTGCACCACAATCATTTCTAGCTAGAGCAGTATTCACTAGATGCAATGAATGGGTCAGTGTGTGTATACCCTTTCGATCTTCTGATCCCACAAGCATTGTGTGGAGAAAACAGTCATTCCTCAATATTGCGACAAAAGGCAGTCATCTTCGGTGCCTTTCCTTTCGGTGTTATTCATAACCAATAACTGGTTATGAATAACACCGAGTAACCAGTGAGGCGGCGGGAAGTACCCTCATGTGGAAGCAGCTATGGCGCGAGGAGATACTATTTGGCACGGAAGCAAAGGAAACCCCGGAACTCTTCACGTCAAGAATGGTACTCTAATGGTCCAGGAATGATTATCGATCAAGTATCGTCTTCTCACCACTAACCTCGTCAGTCTACCTGTCTTTCCCCGGCGTTAGCCTATTATGTATCTAGCATCTTAAGCACTACTGTATGCTTCATATCATTATGATTGTGTTGTCATATTCAGATATAACGTTTCCGGATAAACGATTAAAATTGAAATTAATTTTGATTGAATAACTGGGAAACTATATGATTCATGAGATCAACTAATCTTCTTTCCAGGTGCCGCTGCCACTCTCTGTCGACAGTTAACCCCGACATCCACAGCTTCCAACAGGTGATTGAACTTGAACGGGAAAAAACAACCTCACTACAGAGATTCCGTTCTTCCTTTTCTAGTCTAGTTGGTATCGAATTAACTGATCGTCCACTCTTTTAAATTCTCACTGAACTGTAACTGTAGATCATGAGTGTACGGTATACCAATGAAAGATCCAGCAACCTGTCATATTTGATCCTGGAAGATCTGGACGTAAACATTGAATTCTTGAATCCTTGAACTATAGGTGCCGCGACCTTCTCAACCCGTCCACCCGCATATCTGACTGCCCCGCCAGAGCCCACCTCTGCCGAGATCCCATATACTATGATGTCATGCGGACACAGTGCCCGAAGACCTGCGGATACTGTGCATCCAGCAGCAGTACCGGCAGCAGGTAAACACTACTTCCGATACTACTAAAATAGCGGTCAGTCTCTTCAAACTACTGTCAAAATGCCTGTCAACTACCTCCGAAACGCCTTCCAACTTTCCTTCCAACTACCTCCGAAATGCTCCCAACCACTTCAAACTACTTGCGAATGCCCTCCAACAACTTCGAACTTCAGCGCATCCTGTGCGGACCTGCTCAACCCAACGACCGGAGTGTCGGACTGCTCCCAGAGAGCGCACCTCTGCTCGAGTCCTGTGTACTTCGGTGCGATGCGAGTGCAATGTCCGCGGACGTGCGGCTTCTGTGATGGCACTACTGCAGCTGCCGCGTCGCGTAAGTCAACGCCCTAAACCGTAACCCAAGTCATAATCCCATCTTGTTCTCGACGAAGAGGACCCCGGATTCAACTGGCTAAACCAAAAAAGAAAAAAAAACGAAAACTAACTTTTGTTGGGTTCACACATTCTGGTGAAAAGGACTCTGACTCATTCAACACAATTATTCATCATTAGCAGCATCGCCTTCCATCTGTCGGGATCTGGTGAACCCGGCGACAGGCGTGTCGGACTGCCCCGCTCGCTCCGCCCTCTGCTCCGATCCAGTCTACTCGGATGTGATGCGAGTGCAGTGCCCGAAGACATGCGGCGTTTGTGGGCTGACTTCCAACGAAAACTCGTCTGCACCACGTGAGTTTGCAATTAGAACTACCGTATTCTAGATAGTTGGCTACCGTGATGTTCAGAGCCTTCTTGCCGGGACCTGGTCAACCCGGTGACGGGCGTGTCGGACTGTCCTGCGCGGGTTGCTCTGTGCGAGAGTTCTGCCTACGCGGAGCTGATGTGAGTGCAGTGTGCCAGCACGTGCGGACTGTGCGCTGCCGCCGCTGTGCCTATGCCCACTCCCTCCCTCACTCCGTCTCTCACCTGTGACCAAGTCTACGACGCTATTGGTGGGGTTTGCGAATCACTATAATATAAACTACCGCTCGCAAAATGATTTGTACTATTATTAGAAAGATACATTGTACACTCGTAGCGTAGGTAGATGAGAAATGGTTATTTTTATCGGTAAGGATGGGCATAGAATTACAGTTTACATCAAATACAAATAAAGAAATGTACATGCTACCGTCACTTTTGAGTTTCAGACCATCCTCCTCTGATATGTGCGGACAGACTGCACCCACATCTACTGGTATCGGACTGTCCTAGCAGGGCGGCGCTCTGTTTCGATCCTAGTGAGTTCTCTCTCTCTCTCTCTCACTCTCTCTCGATCTTTCTCTCTCTCTCTCTTTCTCACTCTCACTCACCCCCTTTTCAGGCTACGCACAGCTGATGCGTATACAATGTCCGGTCACTTGTGGGTACTGTAAGGCAAGGAACTCAGTCGGCGATAGGTAGGAGACGGGGAGAGAGAGAGAAAGAAAGAGAGAGAGAGAGAGAGAGAGAGAGAGAGAGAGAGAGAGAGAGCGTTCCAGGTTTTGCCGACAAGATCAACCCGCACACTGGTCGGTCTGACTGCGGTAGGAGAGCGGATCTGTGCTCGCATCCAGCCTATATAGAGCTGATGAGGACAGAATGGCCGGTGACTTGCGGATACAGGATAACGGTGATGATGATCTCTCCCTCCTCCTCCTCCTCCTCCTCCTCTCTCTCTCTCTCTCTCTCTCTCTCTCTCTCTCTATTAGTGTTGCTTAGACATTTACTACAAACACTCCTACAACCGGTTCTACTATTACCATTCCTCCGTCTCCTCCTTCTGTTACTCCTATTACTACTACTATTGCTACTACTACAACTACTACTCTTTCCCCTACTACTACTCCTCTTCGTACTACCACTACAACTACTCCTCTTCCTACCACAACTACCACAACGGTGGCTCCCCATTTAACTTTGTTTCGTTGTATCATGTTTTTCTCACGTGTTATTACGCAACCGTATAAATTATTATTACTCCTCTTCCTACAACAACAACCACTACACCACTACTCCTTTACCTACAACAACAACTACTACTCCTCTTCCTACTACTACAACTACTACTTCTCGACCTACAACAACAACTACTACTCCTATCCCTACAACAACAGCTAGTGCGTTTCATTTTTAACATTAAGAATACGTTTCTAGTGCACTACTGCCAGTCTGAGAGTGTGCAGAATGTGCTCTATGAGAGTTCGGAACCGTCTTTTTGAAAGCGATTCCAAAGTGCTCGGCGAGTGTTATGAAGGCGATTCGCCATTCTTAAGTGTTTCGAAGGCATTCGAATGTATGTTTTTTCTTCTTTGAGAGATTGACCGCCTCTCCAGGTTGCGCCCCGGGTTGGTCTCGATATGGCGGGCGATGCTACAAGGTGAGTTGCCGACGCGTATCATAGAGATATTAGTGTTTGTTAGGAATCGCCGAAGTCTATTCTTTCCTGTCCGCACATAGGTCCTTTGCCGACGGCAAACCTCTCGCGAAATAGTGCGAGAGAGAGAGAGAGAGAGAGAGACGAGAGCAAGAAACGAGAAAGCGCAGAGTGGGCTGGAATTAGCTCACATGATCGTTTCTAATCACCACATGCAATCGAAATTCCGCCTCTGAACTTGCAGCTAAATCCGAAAAAAAGTACAATATGTGTTGTATAGCGGAGTAGACTCGCATCGTAGAAGCGGTCACGGTCCCGAACACTCCCGAACTCTCCCGAACAGTTCGGAATGCCTTGCTATGCTTTCGAAACACCTCGGAATTCTGAAGACACTGACGGCTTTTCGCAGGTGGCGGAGAAGACGATCTCGTGGGGGAAAGCGGAGAACAAGTGCAAGAATCTCTACCCGCTAGCCCATCTAGCTGTCGTGCAGAACGAGCAGGAGAACGACTTTCTCTATGGCACGTCCAATTCCCTCTCTCTCTCTCTCTCGCGCGCGCGCGCGCTCTCTCTCTCTCCCTCTCTCTCCCTCTCTCTCTCTTTCTGTATCTCTCCTATCATCATTTGCAACTTTTACTATCGTTTGCAGCCCTCATATCCTAGTGGCAGGACGTGGATTGGACTACGGCTTGTAGGAACGACATGGACGGACGTATGTAGAGGGAGAGGGAGGGAGGGAGGAAGGGAGAGAGAGAGAGAGATCTCTTTGAGGTTCACCAACGGCGAGGTACTACTTCAATTGGGCACCCACCGAACCGAACAGTGTGGTGAGGCGATTAGAAACATTAAAAAACACAAAGTGACGTCTAGCTCACAATCGATTCAATAACTTCACAGTCGCTCACTCTAAAATCCGAATCCAGTAGGACAATTGTTCAAATATACTATATACCATAAGGATCTCACTACGTTTATATTGAAATATATTGAAAAAAACATGCGATATGAGGGCGTATTCGCAATGTTTTGGAAAAATATATGTCTACCTATATGATGCACTGTCTTTAATATCACTAGTCTAGTTCTTTAATATCACTAGTCTAGTTCCTCTTTAATATCACTAGTCTAGTTCCTCTTTAATATCACTAGTCTAGTTCTGATCATTATTCGTAATGTCAGGCCGACTCGGAATCGTGCTTGGAGATCAAGCTGAACAAGGTATGAATAATCATAATACACAAAATAAAGCGATGAGAAATATATGCTTTTCAGCTGTGGAACGACTTCGTATGCACAATGAAGGCTGAAAATTATGCGTGCAGGTAAGGAGGGAAAGAGAGAGAGAGAGAGAGGGAGAGAGAGAGAGAGAGAGAGAGAGAGAGAGAGAGAGGAGAAATCTACTTGGTTTCAGCTACAACATCTAGCAACCGATACCCGTATACTAGTGTTGGATTAAGAAATGTTCGATTAAGATTAACGATTAATCGAAAAATTAATCGAAACCTTCGATTAACGATTAATCGACTAATCGAGAATCGAGAAATTGTCGATTAATCGATTAACTATTAATCGTTAATCGAACTTTTGTCGATTATTCGATATTCCAGTCTTGTTTTCGTAGCTATATGTGAACGATTACCACAAACAATACATTTCTGAGAAAATTTTGCTTCTTTCAACTCATACAACGCTCCAGGAAGCGAAAATTGTACCGAAAACGAAAAACATCAAAAATGAGCGATTTATTTTCGATTTAATCGATATTCTATAATCGATATTCTTTAATCGATATTCTATAATCGATTAATCGATTAATCGACCGATTAATCGATTAATCGAGCTGATTAATCGAAAATTAATCGAAAGTTTATTCGACCCATCACTACCGTATACCCATATTGTAATTGTATTTGTGCACATCGAAATAAATTATAAATAATTGGTTTACATAACAACATTTTGTTTCATTTTAATCATATCATCATGTAAAGTGGACTAAATAAAATAAGCGTAAGCAATACAATTCTATATCAGCAAGCAAACAACGGATGACTGGGCAGCGAGCGTCTGTCATTCAACATTCAAGGTTCAACATTCTCTATTTCTTTCCTCATACCTCGTATAAGTAACCACTACCACACATACTAACCGTCACGCATAAATGCGTTCAATGTAATATTGCATTCCCACAATACTCGAATACTCTCACATCTCCCCCTTTCACGTGCTTCATTTCTCGGTTCTCGGTGAGATAAGAGCTAGTGTGTGCAGTAACTCATACCGCCACCTGGTCAAGGTGGGCGGCAGCGGAGTTGAACGTGGCTAGCACCTTGCTCAACACACACGAGAACACACACGTGATACGGCACGGAAAGGCAATTTTATCTAAGAAAAGAGCAGGTTGCAATAAGCATTATGACGGTTGACCATGAGACGGCTTGTCGGAGTTCTTATATACTCCTTGAAGACGTGGGCTGGGGAGAGTGCTGGCGGCGGCCGGGAGATCGCCGGCAGGCGGTTGTGGCCTGGAATGACAACAAATTATCATTTGTCTCGGACATGAAGTGGAGCGATCATGAGGGTGGTGTGGAAAGTGTTGCAATGGGATGTAGGTTGATTGGTCAGTTGGTCTTTGAGGAATGTGGCCAGAAGCCTCTCTCTTTAACTGTCTGCCTGTACTCTCAAAAAGCACTCTTCTCGGAACAAACGCGCAATCTGCCGGTGGGGTGTGTGAAGAGAGGGTGAAATGCCAACGTTTGCGCGGGAAGCGGTCGCTGGACCAGAGAGACAGAGACCCGGGAGGAGAGAGAGAGGGGTGGAAAGTCTTATTAAATAACAATAAGATGCTCGCTGCTACCAGTAACTCATACCGCCACCTGGTCAAGGTGGGCGGCAGCGGAGTTGAACGTGGCTAGCACCTTGCTCAACACACACGAGAACACACACGTGATACGGCACGGAAAGGCAATTTTATCTAAGAAAAGAGCAGGTTGCAATAAGCATTATGCCATTATGACGGTTGACCATGAGACGGCTTGTCGGAGTTCTTATATACTCCTTGAAGACGTGGGCTGGGGAGAGTGCTGGCGGCGGCCGGGAGATCGCCGGCAGGCGTTGTGGCCTGGAATGACAACAAATTATCATTTGTCTCGGACATGAAGTGGAGCGATCATGAGGGTGTGTGGAAAGTGTTGCAATGGGATGTAGGTTGATTGGTCAGTTGGTCTTTGAGGAATGTGGCCAGAAGCCTCTCTCTTTAACTGTCTGCCTGTACTCTCTCTCTCTCTCAGTGATTCACCCATGATGTGATGCGCGGGTGAGAGAGGGGAGAATGCGAGGATGCGAGAGATGATAGATCAGAAGCACGTGCCATGCGCGTGTGATGCGCGTGCGAAGCGTGAGGCTGGGCACATGTGATACGCGTGTGATATGCGTGTAATGCGCGTGTGCTGCGTGTGCGGTACATGAGCGAGGGCACATGCGATGCGCATGTGTGAGAGATGATCCAATGATGCGCGTGTGAGAGAGATGTATCAGAGATGCGCGTGCGAGAGAGACGAGTCATCGAAGCTCGCGTGCGAGACATGATAGCATCAGAGAGTGTTGCTTGAGAGCGTGCTAATTATCCGGTGTGCGCAGCATACGTCACAGTGCTGTACTATGGGGGCGCAATGACATGCGCGCGAGAGTGGATGGCGCAACGATTCGACAATAGGAGGACAGCTGTGCACCGACCGATGGCGCAATGCCTCAATGCAGGTATGGTGGAAGTTGAATTCAAACTTGCGGATATCGATAATCGATATCGACGATGTCTTATGTTGGTGATCCAGGAAACGAGTTTCTAGTCTCTAGTATGTCCCCGGTGTACAGAATTCTATGGATAAGGTTAGAGAGTGGAATGAAGAAGAAAGAGAGAGAGTGCGCGAATGCGATTGTGTACGTCTTTATATTCCCGCCCAAACGCGCAGATTTGAACAGGCGCATTTTTTAGGTTTGCTGATCTAACGTATGAGTAAAAGAAAACCATATATGAAGAGTGTGGATAAAACTTGACAAGTGAGTGAATAGTGTGAAAACAGACATTGAACAACTTTTCCTGAAAATGTATCCAAGAGCTGGGTCCCCGCACGGTCAGGGGTATAGCATCAAAGAGGAGTTGGGTCATTCACTCGTGAATACTCACTCACTATCGACATGTCTGCTCCCGCCGCTGCTGCCAAGACCCTCAAGAAGGTCGCCTCCCACCCCACCTACGGAGAGATGATCAAGAAGGCTGTGACCGAGCTGAAGGAGAGGGGAGGATCGTCCCGCGCTGCCATTCTCAAGTACATCTCCGCTCACTTCAAGGTCGGAGACAACGCCACTCAGGTACGTATTCTCTTTTCTCATTTCACTCTCCATCATCTTCAGTGTTTCTCCCTCACTCTCTCACTGTTTCCCTTACTTACCTCTCCCTTCCAGGTGAACGCCCATCTTCGCATGGCTCTGAAGCGCGGCGTCGCTAGTGGAGCTCTGAAGCAGGTCAAGGGAACCGGAGCCTCTGGTTCGTTCAAGATCGGAGAGAAGGCCGTCGTCAAGAAGGCTGCGCCGAAGAAGGCCGCTGCTCCCAAGAAAGAATCTACTCCCAAGAAGGCTACTACTCCCAAAAAGGCTGCTACTACGACTTCCAAGAAGACTGCTACCAAGAAAACCGCTACTCCCAAGAAGGCCACTGATGCCAAGAAGGCAGCTACTCCCAAGAAGACCGCTAAGACTCAGAAGAAGACTGACGCCAAGAAGAAGGCTGCCACTCCTAAGAAGGCCACCGGCAAGAAGTGGGCGATGCGAGAGGAACTGTGGTGATGCGCTAACCGAAAGCGAAGTTTGTATTTCGGTATTTCCATTTATTCAACCTGGCCTTGTATCATCATTCAATAAATTCGAATTCGCATTTGTATGATGACCCAATACACAAACATCACAGGATTCTTTGCCGCAGGTGACAGGTGCTCGTTTTGGATGAGAGAGAGAGATAGATAGAGGGGGGAGGGAGAGAGACGATCAGTGAGCGCGTCCTTATTTTCCCGCCAAAACGCTCAGATTTGCATAGGCTTGTCGATCGAGGTCATGAGAGAAAGGATATCAATTAACGGAGAGTGAGATAAGATTGATGTGAGTGCATATATATACAATCTAAGCAATCGCAGTTGATTTTTGGATAACTCCGCGTCCTTTGTTTCGGTCGCTATACCACCAATTCCGAAACTTCCTCTTCCCCAATCAAACAACGAAATGAATATATTGATTTATTAAGTGAGCAAGGCAACTATGTACATGAGATCACTGGAAGTTCAGTGAGAGAGATGGGGCAAACAATTAGGCCTTGGCAGCCTTGGGGGCGGCAGCCTTCTTGGGCGCGGCCTTCTTCTTGATGGTCTTCTTGACGGCAGCCTTCTTGGGGGTGGCGGCCTTCTTGGCCTTGGGAGCCTTCTTCTTCGGCGACTTGGCCTTCTTCTCTCCCTTGGCAGCGGCCTTCTTGGGAGCAGCCTTCTTCTTGGTGGCGCCCTCCTTCTTCTCGGTCTTCTTCTTGGGAGCGGCGGCCTTCTTCGGGGCAGCCTTCTTGACGACGGCCTTCTCTCCGATCTTGAACGATCCGGTGGCTCCGGTTCCCTTGGCCTGCTTCAGAGCTCCACTAGCGACACCGCGCTTCAGAGCCATGCGAAGATGGGCGTTCACCTGAAAGGGAGAGATGAGTGAGTGAGTGGGAAACACATTGAAGTGTAATGAGAGTGAATTAGTGAAAGAGATAAATGATTCGATACGTACCTGCGTGGCGTTGTCTCCGACCTTGAAGTGAGCGGAAATGTACTTGAGAATGGCAGCGCGGGACGATCCTCCCCTCTCCTTCAGCTCGGTCACAGCCTTCTTGATCATCTCTCCGTAGGTGGGGTGGGAGGCGACCTTCTTGGGGGCCTTGGCCTTGGCAGCAGCGGCGGGAGCAGACATGTCGATAGTGAGTGAGTATTCACGAGTGAATGACCACACGTTTCCTCGCCTTGCTTATATACCCGCGCCCCTGACCGTGCGGGGACCCCGCGCAAAGGCCGCCCACGAGAGATCTAAAACGTAGGGCGCTGAGTAGAGTACATCTTGGAAAACGCCTCAGGGATGGTGTATGAAATGATAAAGACATATTCAAAACATGTCACCATAGAAAGCAAAATTCGGGCTACACAACGACTATAAATTTGTAAGGGTTTGTGTTACTCAATAGGCTGCATCCGGCAGTTTCCTGACAAATCGATGTTGTGAATAGTGAAATCTTTCGTTTGACCTTGGGTTATCTATGATAGCTACGTACACATATAGGAAAAGGAATACTTTTCACATAGCTTGAACATTTATCTTCCATGTTAAACAGTTTTCACCTCATACGACTCACCCAAAAATGTTCTATACTCTGTTTTGTAGAACATACTCAACACAACGATGACACATTTCAACTACATTATCCACATAATAACGATCAAATCACATCATATTTGTATTGTACAGATTAGTTATGATCTGCTGATTTCGAAAACATCAATTTCATTATATGATTTGCGTTTTGTAACATGTTACACTCCCTTTTGATGTCCTCGCATAGCCCCCGCGCGCTCACTCCCCTATGCAACCGTGAACCAACGCTCTCTGCAGAGAACCAATATACTCTGCATAGAGCCAATTATTTAGACTAATCATTATGAACATGTCTTACTATCGACTTGTGCTGGAATGAATGAAATGGCCGTTTCAATTTCCGTTCAAACAACTGCATTGTAAACTGGATTGTAAGAGTGCGGCGGACTCGACAACAGAAACAGAAACCACAAGGACAAACACACAATATGAAGACACTAATAGATGTTTTTCGTGACCTCTGATCGATCCATATCATCTTGAATTCCACACACATATGTACCGGTTGTTGCTGATATGGGAAACAGCATTCCGGTGCACTTTTTCCAGCATGCTTTGAGGCTTTGAAGATGCCGATACTCACTTGCTGCCGATGGCTGCATTTCTGTCCCCACGTCTGTCATCGACACTCTGATCATGAAAGAGAGAGAGAGAGAGAGAGAGAGAGGCAGAGAAAGGCAGAGAGAGAGAGGGGGGAGAGAGGCAGAGAGAGAGAGAGGGGGGGAGAGAGGGGAGAGAAAGTGGAGAGAGAGTGGAGAGAGTGGAGAGAGAGTGATAGATAGCCCTTCAGGCATAGATGCGAGTGCGCGTGATTGCTACGGGCACCACTCCTGGTCTATCGGTCCATCCTAGATCCCCCTCTGCCCCAGATCCGACAGCAGATTGCGCCAAAACACGGCAATAATATGAAATAACGATCGATATTTTCGGAAACAATGAGTATTGAACATCAGAGATCAATGCACACCGGATATTGCTTTAAAAATCTTTATGCGGTAACGGAAGAAGTACAATGCTATGATCGTTCTGATGGTACAATGGGGATCATGCGACAGTGAAACCTACAGGAACATCATATGGATACCCACGCATGTACACAAACGGACAAGTGACAGTGAGTACCGGTGATCTACCCCTATATGATCTCCACTACAGCTTTGCCATTGGAATGCTCTCGTCCCACGCGGGCTGCAGCTCATAGTCCGGGTCGTCCTCGATCCGGAGGCGGACCGGCTCCCGCGCCGCGTACTCAGTCACTGGAATGGGTACTGTAGGGTTACTGTACTTTAGTACAGTACTTATAGATTTGAAGTGGAGTACGGTAACCTGTAACGTGTAACGGTTAGGGAAACCCGTATGGAGGCACTGTGGTGCACTACACTACGGACACTATATGCTGCTAGGTACTGTACACCAAATTCAGGGTACTGTAGCCTACAGTACTCACGCGCTTTCTCGCTGCCGTCGTAGTGGTGCATCTTGGCGGCGGCGGCAGTGTGCTCGCCCCACACGTCTACCATCTTCGACCACTGCAACGGAGGTACGGTAGGCGGGAGTACAGTATACTGTAGGAGTACTGTAGGCTGTAGGATTACGGTACACTATAGGTACGGTATACTGCATACAGTACGTTGGCAGCCTTCTCCTTGTAGGGGTCCTTTTTCATGCGCGCCGAGAGCCGTCCGAAGAAACCCTAAATCGATTACTGGTCCCTTCTCTACTGTACTTTACAGTACCCCCTACCGTACCTTCTGCTCGCAGCGCAGCTCCATGTACTCCTCGTTGCGCTGCATGCGGCGCAGCTCGTCGTTCAGCTAAAGTGACGTCACGATAGAGTAGTGACGTCATAGATAATGAGTGACGTCACAGACGAGGCTCGCACCTGATCCATGAACTCGTTGTCGTCGCGCTCATTGAACACGGCGGTGGTGGCGGCGATCGGACCGGCCTGCGTCGCGGCCTGCGTCGCGTACGTGCCCTGAAACAGGGGCAGAGTCTGTGAGGGTACAGTAACCGATTCCTATGATCTACTTCTTTACACTAGATATCTCTTCCGTTATGCGAGTATAATCACTGATATTCACGGTAACCTCTGCTTATCTACAGTAACCTATTCATATCTACAGAAAGCTGTACCTCTCTACAGTAGCATCTCTACATCTTTACTGCTTCGCTGAGTATAATCACTGTTATTCACAATCACGTGATGCCCATCTATATACAGTAACGTATTACAATCTACAGTAACCTCTGCCTATCTACAGTAACCCATCGTACCGTGAGGGCGAAGTAGTCGCGGCGTCCATGACGGCGACGCGGCTTCCCGCCCTTGCCACGCTGCAGAGGGAGGTGAGAGAGAGAGAGGAAAGAGAGAGAGAGAGGGGGGGGAGAGAAAGATATAGAGGTGGGGAGTGAGAGGCGGGGAGAGAGAAAGAGAGAAAGGGAGGGAAAGAGAGAGAGGGAGAGAGAGGGAGAGAAAGACTCACGAATACTTGGTCGTACTCGCCCTTCTTGGCCGCCTCTTCCTTCGGAGGCATGGCGACCGCGCGGTGCAAGGAGAGGGAGGGGGGAATGACAAGCGTCGATCAGTCAAGGTGGGTTCAATTACATCAAAAGCGGTTCTGGAATGTTTCGAAGGCGATTCGGAAGTGTTCTGGGGGCGACTCGACGGAAAGCAAAATCAATTCTGGAGTGGGTCGAAGAGACTGACTCGAAATGGCTTGTGAGAAGCTGTCTGATTAGTCTTTCAAACATTTACCACTATTTCTTTGGAACTACTCGAAACGCATACATTTTCCAGCTCTCAACACTTTCAAAGTCGCATCATAGTAATGCACATCATAGTAATGTGACTTTCCGATATTGGTTGGATAACAGAAACACTGTGTATGTAGTGTAGCAGATGCACTCAATGTCCAGTCATGGGGGACAGGAATAACCCTTGTCCCTTGTCCGCCTTTGTGTTATTGTTTTCAGGTCGATAAACGGGAATGATTTGTAAATTAAATCGTGTATGCGAACAGTGGATGCAATACATTGTTACGGAACCAAATTTTGTTTGATATGTGTTTCTATTACATTATTTTTTCTCATTTTTTCCAGAAGCATGATCCAGAGTAGTATTGGCTGTAGTACTGTAGACTTGTGCAAAAGTCGCACGATGAAAATCATGATGAAAACATTATGATCATCATGATTTTCATCATCATTTCGTTTTCATCACCATCATGATGAAAACGATAGTCCATAGCATAGACAGCAGTTTCCAAAAACAGTCTAGGATAAGTATTTTTTATCAGTCCTTTCACTACATCCGCTGTTCAGTCCACTCTAGCGGTGCAAACACGTGATGTTCATATTGATATCAAACTGATAACAGATAACGTACTTTCGCTTATAAAACAGCCGGATCGCAGCGAAAGGGTGTTTCCTATTAACTTTTCTACTTCTTTACCATGTCGACTGAGATTCTCGGGAAGGGCGTGATCGACTGGCACTCCGATGGAGACGTGCTCACGCGCGCGCAGAAGGTGCGTGACGTCATCACTCACGTCATATTCATTTATCATGAAAATTCCTTGATATAACATATATTCAAATTTTCAACCTTCTTTTAGTCAGGAATAATGCTAAGGAAAAAAAGATAATGCTATCATTCCATATCAGGAGTACTACCTCGAGAACGGTTTCGTTGTGGTTAAAAATCTCGTGGCGAAACAGGAGCTGGAGAAGTACGCGCAGCGCTTCAAGGTACCGTAATACTTTTTCAATCGATTTCCGGTCACAGTAAATCATAGAAAATCATCGTTGCAAGACCAGAAGTGTACTTGCAAATTGTGCAAACCTCATTGTGTACAGTGCTCCTAACTACAGTAATCGTTACTACAGTACAATTCCTAAAAAGTCAAAAACCACTGAAAATTTTGACAATTTTTAAAAATTACAAAAAATCGTTCTAACTCCGTTCAGAGGCCGAATTTCGAGTTGCACCAAAAGAGAGAAGTGTAGTCCACACTGGTGCGGGTTGGATGGTTCGCTTTTTGTCAACATTGCAATGGTTCTAATAGGAGATATCCATATGCAACTCCAAGGAAAGAAATGACAGCTATCAGTCATGACTCATTTGCATAAAAACTCGGTCATTTGGCGGCAAACAGCGATTGCCCGGTGTCAAATGGAAAACGAGAAAGACGAAAACTCCGATTAGAACCATTACAATGTTGACAAAAAGTATACCATCCAACCCGCACCAGTATGGACTACACTTCTCTCTTTTGGTGCATCTCGAAATTCGGCCTCTGAACGGAGTTAGAACGATTTTTTGGAATTTTTAAAAATTGTCAAAATTTTCAGTGGTTTTTGACTTTTTAGGAATTGTACTGTACCTGTGCAGGACATTTGCGAGAAGCGTGTGAGCGTGCCGTCCGATATGATTGTTATGAAAGACATCGCCATCTCGAAGGACCCAAGCAAGACCGGCGAGGGGGTGCGTTGATCGATATACGATGATATAGTGAGTCAGTGTGCTCGCAAGTCAGTTTCACTCTTTTCACGAGAGACTTTGTTAGACAGAAATCAGAACCCATTGAATGGTATGACGATCGTGAGCCAAGTGCGAGTCTCTTGAATTAATGATAACACGCTCGCTAATTACATGGACTCCTGTTTATTTTTGCATAATACCTCTGATACATTCATGCCCTTGTGTTTTAGGCGATCACAAAGCTCGTCAACTTCGAAGACGACCCCGTCCTCTACAGCTTCTGCCAGTACGAACCGGTTCGTGTTTCTTTTCCTTTCTATCAACTATCATCACAAAGTTTCAAAGCATACGTCTCGTATTGTGATTACAGGACAAAAACCATATGCTTCCAAATAAAACAAAGGTTCATGTTGTGTCTGAGTGTACGTACTCAAATGATTGACAGGTGATCGCGGCGGTGAAGGACCTGATCGGCCACCGCCACTCGACCGTCGTCTCCCTCAACACCATGCTCATCAACAAGCCGCCGGATGCCGGTGAGGGCAGCTTTGGTTGCGGTCTTCTCGAAACCCTCCAACTTGCTTTTCAACTACTTTTAACTACATATCTCTAGTGATTCTGACTAGCTGAGCTTCAGTTATAATAATACGAGATGACGACATCTGTAAGAATATTGTCAGGTGTGGAATTGAAGGTCAAAATACAAATAGGTTCAAGATTAATATAATGTGATAATTTGGTGACTCTCAGGTAGCGGCACGTCGCGTCACCCGATGCACCAGGACCAAGTGTACTTCCCGTTCGGACCCAGCGACTACGTCACATGTGCGTGGACTGCTATACAAAAGGTAGAGAGAGAGAGAGAGAGAAGAGAGAGGGGCTAGGAGCGAGAGACGCGAAAGATAGAGAGGAAGAGAGAGGGGGAGAGGGAGAGAAAGAGGGAGAGAGAGAAAAAGAGATGTCTAGGTGCACCGTGCCAACGGCTGTCTTGTCGTCGTTCCGGGCACCCACAAAGGCCCGCTCTACGCGCACGAGTACCCCAAGTGGGAAGTGAGCAGCACTTTTTCTTATTTTTGCTTCACAGACATTCCTCTCGTGAAAATTGTCACAATATTCAAACTGTGTCAGGGCGGCGTGAACAAGGCCTACCACGGCATCCAAAACTTTGACCCGTCGATGCCGCGATTCCACGTGGAGATGGAGGCCGGAGACACGGTACGCATAATCAGAAAGTGCACCGCAACGCGCTGATAGTGCGCACGCGACGCGGCCTGCGCGCTCTCTTTTTCCGTGCTCTCTCCGAGTGTCTGGCGTCTGGCCGTGGGAAGAGAGATACAGGGGAGAGCGATTGACGATTTGGCACTACAGAATGAAAGAGAGAGAGAGAGAGAGAGAGAGAGAGAGAGAGAGAGAGAGAGCCGGTTGCGAGTTTATTGTTGACTGTAATCATACTTTGTTCAGGTCTTCTTCAACCCGGTCCTCATTCACGGCAGTGGTACTAACCGCACCGATGGTACGTTTACTAAATACGTGTTTGTTCACCCCATACGTTTCAGGATTCCGCAAGGCGATGTGCTGTCACTACGCGAACGACGATCTGTGCCAGTACAAACCTCTGAATGTGAGAGAAAGGGAGAGAGAGAGGGAGGAGGGAGGGAGGGAGATAGGGGAGAGAGAGAGCGAGAGAGAGAGAGAGTTAGAGAGACAGAGAGACAGAGAGAGAGAGAGAGAGAGAGAGAGAGAGAGAAGAACAGAGAGAGAGTGTGTGGATTTGCAGGAGCAACAAGAGAGCACGGTGGACGATGTGCTGGATATGATGCGAGTGAAGATGCGCAAGCTTGGAATGACCGAGGAGAACATGCAAGATATCACACTGCAGGTGAGAGAGAGACAGAGAGAGACAGACAGAGAGAGAGAGAGAGAGAGAAAGAGAGCGAGAGAGAGCGAGGGGGGAGAAATAGAGAGAGAGAGAGAGAGAGAGAGAGAGAGAGTCAGAGAGAGACAGAGAGAAAGATAGAGAAATACCTATTACAGGATCTCTGGTCGATGCGTGCACGCGCTGTCAACGGCACCAAGTCGAACCTGTAGACTCAACACGTTGTAAAACGTTTGTAAACTCGTGTTGTTATTCATTTTGTGATGTACAGTTTAGAAAATGTTTTCAAATGTATATTACTAATATATTCGAATAAATCAGTACGCGGTTCCGAAATTTCGCGACTTTCGAAAAATCGATACGGCACATGTAATCCACCTTTTCTTACAACTTGTTGTTGTTTTGTGTTAGTTTTTGTTCCTTATTTGTTTTTTGTTCAAAATAGTAGTGTTTATCTGTTTCAGAGTTAATTAAACTATCAAAATGTCGAAGATTACGAAGGACGATATGGCGACGATTCAGTGGATCGCCGACAGCAATCTTTCCATATACGAGTTCACGGTGAGCTCTCGCGTACAGTGCGCAAAGTGTAGCCTCCCATTGTCCTACTGACGGCGATTTGCATTCAAGCGCAAAAAGACTGGCGCGAGCGCATCTCTGTCCTTTCCGCCGCATTTCGCAATACCAAGTGGTCCGTCTGAACTTGAATTTTGCGAGGCAGACATTGATTTTCGCATTTCGCAATACCAAGTGGTCCGCTCAATCATTCATTCAGCGGGAGCCGCGTCCGTGTACCGTGAACAGGTCGTTGTTCGAGACGGCGGCCGAATTCCGTCGCGCTCTCGTGCGCATGATGAAGGTATGTATAGTTTCTTCGGAAATAATAGTTGAAGTAGTTCAAAGTAGTCTGTTGAAAGGTAGAACTTACCGCTACTTGAAGCACGGGGAGCCGGTGATCTTCACTGGCTACGAGGACGGGGACACCGGCGAGCGACTGACGCTCGCCGAGAAGGCGGCCAGGAACCGAGTCGACGATATGATCAAGGTGAGTTCCCACGATTCCAAAGTGTTTATGAAGGATGTGCGAGATCGAAATGATCGCAACTTTATCGAATATATTTTATGTATTTCAGGCGTGGTCCCCCATCCCGCACCTCCACCACGAATCGTGTGTGCAAGTGTCCGAGTGCGGTCCTTGTGCCAACTGCTGGCTGGTGGCCCCTAGCTGGTGAGCCCTCCTCCTCCTCGTCTCGCCTCCCGGCTGCCATCGGAATGTCCGCGTGGTGAGCGCAGGGCGGCCGCCCCGCCCCGCATTCCACCAACCGGCACACGCTGCAAGTGAGTGCCGTTATCGATTGATCTCAATCTGCGATCAGCACAGTGCCGACGCAGTGTACGCGGACCCGCCATTGTGCACCACGCTCAATGCAAGTTTCAGCTCACCATATCTTGATTACCATGCTTTCAGGCGTCGTCCCCTGTCGTCACGTCGTTGGTGCAGTGAGCGTGTGGTGGTTGGTGGGATGCGGGGCGAGGCGGCGGCCCTGCGCTCACCAGGCGGACATTCCGATGGCAGCCGGGAGGCGAGGCGAGGCGGGTGCGCACGAGGAGAGTGGACAGGCAGGTGGGCCCGACCACACGCTGTTCACCCCTCTCGCTGTGCACTTGTGTTTGCGTGTACTGTTGTTGTATGTTATCGTTGTGTAGAGTAGATGGGATGCCTGAATAGCGCCTGTGCAAGTTGTTTACTGTAGGGCGTACTGTTGTGTTGTAGACTAGTGGAATGAAGTGAGGGAGAACCCGTCGGGAAGAGCCCATGTTGACCATCGCTACCCTCGCTTATTTCTATTCATGTTGTGTTATAATTGTATATAGGGAGGTGGCACGCTGGGGGTAACAGAGTGAGGGGAAGCCCGAGTGCGCTCGTTAATCCTAACAAGTGACCCCCGCTTATTTCTATTCATGTTGACAAGTTGTTGTTGCAATGTATGTTGTCTCACAGATGTGCATTATGCCCTTACTGGATACTCACTTTTCTGCCTCGGATAAAACTTGTTGCAAACCACGTCTTCTTGCTTCATCCATCATTCACGATCAATTCATAAAACTTTATCGTCATAATATCTAAAACTCTGGACAACATAGCACGTACAAAAGTGAAGTGACTAAATCTAAACACATAACATTAATCGTATTGACACGAATATAACGAAATCACATTATAATTGGATGTTGTTCAATGGAAAATGGAAATGAAGACAGTCCTCTTGTGAAAATTGTCACAATATTCAAACTGTGTCAGCGCGGCGTGAACAAGGCCTACCACGTAATCCAAAACTTCGACCCGTCGATGCCGCGATTCCACGTGGAGATGGAGGCCGGGGACACGGTACGCATAGTTATGTAGAAAGTGCACCGCAACGCGCTGATAGTGGGCACGCGACGCGGCCTGCACGCTCTCTTTTCCCGTGCTCTCTCAGAGTGTCTGGCGTGTCTGGCTATGAGAAGTTAGAGGCTGGTTGTTTTCGAGTTTATATACAGTTTGTTGGTTGTAATCATGCATTGCCAGGTCTTCTTTAACCCGGTCCTCATTCACGGCAGTGGCACGAACCGCACCGATGGTACGTTTACTAACTACGTTTTTGTACACTCATATGTTCCAGGATTCCGCAAAGTGATGTGTTGTCACTACGCGAACGACGATCTGTGCCAGTACAAACCTCTGAATGTGAGAGAAAAGGAGAGAGAGGGGGGAGGGAGAAAGGCAGATAGGGGATAGAGAGAGCGAAAGAGAGAGAGAGAGGGGGTGGAGAGAGAGACTGCATTTGCAGGAGCAACAAGAGAGCACGGTGGACGATGTGCTGGATATGATGAGAGTGAAGATGCGCAAGCTCGGAATGACCGAGGAGAACATGCAAGATATCACACTGCAGGTGAGCGAGAGATAAAGAAAGAGAAAGAGAGAGAGGGGGGATAGAGAGAGAGAGAGAGGAAGAGAGAGAGAGAGAGAGAGAGAGAGAGAGAGAGAGAAAGAAAGAAAGATCTATTACAGGATCTCTGGTCGATGCGTGCACGCGCTGTCAACGGCACCAAGTCGAACCTGTAGAAACAACACGTTGTGAAACGTTTGTAAACTCGTGTTGTTCTTTATTTTGTGATGTACAGTTTAGAAAATGTTTTCAAATGTATATTACTGATTTATTCGATTAAATCAGTACGCGGTTCCGATATTTCGCGACTTTCGAAAAGTCGATACGGCGATGTGCACACGTAATCGTAATCCTCCTTTTCTTACAACTTGTTGTTGTTTTGTGTTAGTTTTTGTTCTTTTTTTTGTTTTTCGTTCAAAAGTAATGTTTATCTGTTTCAGAGTTGATTAAACTATCAAAATGTCGAAGCTGACGAAGGACGATAAGGCGACGATTCAGTGGATTGCCGAAAACAATCTTTCCATATACGAGTTTATGGTGAGTTCAACTTTCCATTGACTCATTGAGGGCTGATAGACTTGTATTGAACAATGAAAAAGATTGTAGCGAGAGAAAAGATGCAGACGATCGATTTCGCGCATTTCGCAATACCTAGTGGTCCGTCATTTCGCAATACCAAATGGTCCGCCCCTGAATCGTTCATTCAGCGCGAGCCGCGTCCGTGTACCGTGAACAGGTCGTGGTACGCGACTGCGGACGAGTTCCGTCGCGCTCTCGTGCGCATGATGAAGGTATGTATAGTCTTTAGAAGTAATAGTTGAAGTAGTTCAAAATAGTCTGTTGAAAGGTAGAACTTACCGCTACTTGCAGCACGGGGAGCCGGTGATCTTCACTGGCTACGAGGACGGGGACACCGGCGAGCGACTGACGCTCGCCGAGAAGGCGGCCAGGAACCGAGTCGACGATATGATCAAGGCCAGTTCCCACGATTCCAAAGTGTTTATGAAGGATGTGCGAGATCGAAATGATCGCAACTTTATCGAATATATTTTATGTATTTCAGGCGTGGCCCCCCATCCCGCACCTCCACCACGACTCGTGTGTGCAGGTATTCGAGTGCGGTTCTTGTGCCAAGTGCTGGCTGGTGGCCCCTAGCTGGTGAGCCCCTCTCCTCGCCTCACCTCCCGGCTGCCATCGGAATGTCCGCGTGGTGAGCGCAGGAGCACACCAGGGGCGTGACAGAGTGAGGGGGAGCCCGAATGCGCTCCTTAACCCTAATGGGTGACCCTCGCTTCCTTCTATTCGTGTTGATAAGTTGTAGTTGTTGCGATGTATGTTGTCTCACAGATGTGCATTATGCCCTCACCGGATACTCACTTTTCTGCCTTGGATAAAACTTGTTGCAAACCACGTGTTCTTACTTCATTTATCATTCACGATAAAATCCATAAAACTTTATCGTCATAATATCTAGAACTCTGAACAACAACATAGCACGTACAAAGTGAAGTGACTAAATCTAAGCTCATAACATTGCCAACGCCCGTCGTGTGAAAAAGTGAACGATCGTGTGGTCGCAGACATCCCTTCTCCTCTTCTCAACACTGCGAGTCTGGACGGCTCTCCGATCGGAACAGGTCAGAGAGGCGGCGGCCGGGGTCGTCGTCCGCACTGCGCGTCTGGTCACTGCAAGGGACAGATGAAAGGGAGAGAGAGAGAGAGAGAGAGAGAGAGAGAGAGAGAGAGAGAAAGAGAGACGCACCGTCGCTGCACAGTAAGCTGATGCTCGTCCTCATCTGAGAGCAGGCTGTGCTTGCCACTTCCATCGCTGTGGATCGAGTTGTTGTGGATGCGTCCCATCAGCTCGCCCCTGACAATCAATCGATAATCACCGCCAATCGATAACGCCACGCCGGTTATACTGCCGTGCAGAGAAGACGCTTGACACAACAGTCCAGTAAGTAACGCACTTCAAACAGTTAAGCTAACGAGTAGCCATGCCAAAGATCGAAATGCGAGTAGAGAGAATACGACGAGTCAACTTGACACAAGCAACGCCATCGCAGGCTATTACCCTCACACACCCTCCACCCTCTCCGTCCATAGCCAATCCACACAACTCACCGACTCATCCTACGGTATCTCGACTGTGTGAGATACGTCGAGCGGTTCAATCTGGATTTGGCAAACACTACAGTACACCTTCCACCGTACCCCTACCGTACCTGCTCGAGCTGGACGAGGGAGGAATGGACACGGGATCGAGAAGGTTCTCGCGCGAGCCGAAGCGACTCTCCGTCGAGTCTGCCGACGACGCGTTGTCGTCATCGAAGCGCTGAAGTGGCAGTGAGATGAGAGAGAGAGACAGAGAGACAAAGAGAGAGAGAAAGAGAGAGAGGGAGAGAGAGAGGAGAAGTGGAGGGAGAAAGACTGACCACACTGGCCGCCTGACTGGCGGGAGAGGTGACTCCTCCGACGAGTCTCCCGCCCGCAGCCTCCTCCAGCAGGTCCCCCTCCGTCTCCGCCAGGTCCATCCCCGACAGAGACTCCATCAGCCATTTGTGGTCGCTGTTCAGGTCGGACAGAACGATCGTCGCGTGCGATCTGCAAAGACGAGACACTCATAGAGGGAGAGGGCATATTGAAACATGCACGTTAGCTTATGGGTGTCAAGACGTTCCCAAGAGACGCTTACTGGGACAAGTCTCGAACCACACAGGTCATGTTAGCTTATTACAGTGTCAAGGGGATATCATACACTTGCCATCTTGCCAAACGGGGTTCTCATGCATGCCGTGTTAGCGCAGCTTGTCAACATGTCAGAGTATCTTCACAGTGTCTCACAGTGTCCTGCCTCACCCCACCACCCTCCCCCCTCTCTCTCGTTAGATAGACATCCAGACATCATGCAGGGGACATCTGCAGTGGACAGGGTTGCTCGCTTGCACTCTCTGGTCAGTCACAGCCACTTCGAAACGATAGTAGGAAGGAAGTGCACTTTTCCTACCATGTTCACTTCCTTCCTACAATCCTTCGACACAACCCCTTCAAAACGTCTTCGAAACATGCTTGGACATGTTCCGAAGTCAGTTGTGAAGGAAGCTTCGCTGTGTCTGACCGCTCTTCTAGACACACACTCGTCACCTAGGCCGCGCGAGGTCCTTGGTGCGCGACACTGACCGCGAGAGACTCGAGTACGGACGGCGAGCCGCCGCGCCCCTAACCACAACAAACGTCATACCAACCCTCAAATATCGTAAATCAAAACTCAAAGCACCACGATTGGTGCGGTCACGTTTCAAAAGCAATTTGCAATTCTCAAAAGTGTTAAAAGAATAGCAGTGTGAAATGCGTTGTGGAAGCATTTTCCAACTGATCCCTCTCGCACCCCTTCTGCTCCCTTGCTATCACATAAAACAAATTTCGAAAGGATATCAAGGTAATCCGAGGTGTTCGAGAGTATCCGGGTGTGCTTAGAAAGGCAACTCTGACGCACCCCCTCTGCTCCCTCGCTCTCATCTTGGCGGCCAGTTTCAGAAAAAATCTCAAATGTGTCAAAAGAATAGCAGTGTGGAATGCACTGCGGAAGCATTTTCCAATAGACTGATCACATACACGCCCCCCCTGCTCTTGGCTCGGGGTGTTAGGGTATTTGATAGTACTTCTGCAATGTGTGTTTCCGGGGGGCGATACGAAGTGTCTTTCCAAGACACTGATCGCAACTGTGTTGGACCCCTCTTCCCTCTACGCACCCCCTCTGCTCCCTGGCCCTCATCTGGGCGGCCGTCTCCTCCTCTGCCGGCAGCAGCATCATGTCCTCTCCCACTTCATCGTCCAGCACATCCTCGTCCACCTCCAGAATAGCGCTCTTCTTACGACGCTCGGCGGCCGTCTGCAAAAGAGGGTGGTTCGTTTTTTTTAAAGTTTTTTTAGAGTTGTGCGAAAATAATTATATCAGTCACAAAGTTAAAGACTGGATGGATATGTTTCAAGTTGAGAGGACTATACAACTATCTACGCCACGTAACCAGGCTGTTCGTTGGGAATGACAGAAGGTCGTCTCTCTTCCCGCCGCGACAGGAAGTACTCTTCATATCATCATGATTGTGCGTTGTCATATTCATCAGATATATAACAAATTTGGACAAACGATTGAATCGTTTCTGTGGATAGCTACATGCTCTCACCATTCTCGTCCCCGGAACGGCCACTCCCATGGCGCGCAGTGTCTCGATCAGCAGACGGAACAGCGTCCAGTCGCCAAGGGGAAGCTGCAACGGGAAGAGCGTCTCTCTCTCTCTCTCTCTCTCTCTCTCTCTCTCTCTCTCTCTCTCTCTCTCGCTCTCTCTCTCTCATTTTCCCTTCTTATATTGCAGTCTTCTACAAAACGAAGTGGAACATCAACAGGAGCATCGACGATGCGTCTCTCTCATTCTCTCTCTCACCTGCAGTGCAGCCTGCAAGTCTCCCAGGTTGCACGTGCTCAGCACCAGTCCATTCAAGTTCAGACTGTCGATCTGAACAATCGCATTATCACCATGTTATACTCACAATACCTTCTATTTTTCAAATCAAAATATAAGTTTCACCATCGCCACTAGATGCACAGTGGGTGATACATACCAATTCACGACCAACATCAGCATAGTGCACTTTGATAACAACATGGAAAAGTATAGAGTAACTGAATTTGTCATTCTCCTTCAAACACCTGACATCACCTATATACATAAGTTCATTCACTCTGAAACAATTTTGGATTATCAAGGGCTTTTCCCTATTATTCCAACAAGATCCAGAAACTCAAACGAATTTAGAATTGTGCCTTCATTTGATAACAATGGCCAAATAAGCACATTTATTAGTAGAGCTTTTAGTACCTGGAATGCCTTACCTTCTGACGTTGTACATATCCGTGACCACACCTCTTTTAAACAACACCTATCCTCCCTAGAATTAATGACAATGTCTAAAATTCGTCGCATTTGAGCACATCCATGTTTTTCCTTTCCTTTTGACCTTTTGTATCATATCATGTTATCTATCGTTCATGTTATGTCTCCCTTTCACACATACCAATGTCGTATTCTATTTTCTTTCCTGTTTTGCAATGTCTTTGTTTATGTGACACGGCAATAAATATAAACCATCTAGCGAAAACATCCGCAAACGAAAGCTGCTGCTCGAACTAGCCCCAATATGCTCTAATTTGGTAAAAGTAAAATTAAATATATTCCTAATGATTCCTCTCTCTTGATTCCTAATGATTCCTCCCTCTGATTCCTCCCCCAAAATTAAATATATTCCTAATGATCCCCCCCCATATTCCTAATGATTCCTCCCTCGCGTTCTGATAATGTAACCTCTGAACGCCACATTTAAAAACTGAGAAATTTGTATTATATACTATTTATAAGAATATCTTATGATGATTGATGCATGTTACGTTCAATAATAATCATATTTTGAATTATGCAAATTATTAATTAAATCTACCGAAAGCTCCTATTGATGTGTCTTACTTCGTTTATTTCAGACCACGAAGTTACGGCGTTTAGCGGCGGTATTTCAATATCAGCTGTTCGTTCGAATGCTTTGAGTTTTTGTTTATTATTGCACTCTGAAATATTAAAAGGCCGGAAACATTATAGAACTGGGTTTTCTTCCTAAAACAGCGAAGTAGTGTAGCAGATTGTGCAAGTTGGTGCAAGTTATGCACTTTTGACGGCCGAGGACCAATCTGAACCTTGCTTCGCATTTATCACTCAGTCGCATTTATCACTCAGTATTTATCACTCAATGATATTTTAAAATAGTTATTGTATGAATTTAAATGCTATATTGTGGCAAAACATTTGAAAAATATAGTCGATAAACGTGCTATGATTTGTTTCATAACCAGAAGCAGAGGGTACACTACTTTTAATATATTATATACGTGCTACTTGATTCGAAATGAATATTCTGATATGTCTATCCATACGTCACCCACCTTCTGCACGAGGGCGTCGTTCCTGTGCTGGGTGATGTCGAGCCGTCGCACCAGCCCCGCCACTTCGTCGATCCGCATCTCCACCAGCGGACGATCGACCAGCTGCCACGACTGATCGTCCTGCAGAGAGGGAAAGATGCAAGTGGTGTAAATAGTCTGGTAAACTTCCTTTCTCCTTTCTCACTACCTCAGTCTCAGAATACGAAAGATACAAGTGGTGAACATGGTTTGATCAACTCGACACCTGGCAATGTATTAGCTATTCTTTGAAAAATGTCTGACTTCACACACCCCAGTGTGGACACAGTGAAAACAAAGTCAGTCAATTCAAATCAAACATGCTCAAGTGGTGGTGATCTTTTCCGAAACAACGCCGAACAAGCGCGCTCTATTTATTCCACGATGCAAACCAGTTACGTTTCACTGCCAACACATCCACCCGCTAAACTTGGTGGCATTAATGAGTAACGCGAGTTTGGTACAAACAAAAATAATCCACACGTTCTTCTTCAAAGACTTCTTTTCATATCGCACCTCGAATGCTCGAATTTCTAAGGAAATTTCATCATCGTTGGTATCAAACGTTCTCGTTTATTAAAAAATAAATTCGACGAAACTATGCTGGTAAGATACTACCACTCTAATGCAAACCATACAAGTTACGTTTCACTGCCAACACACACACCCCGCTAAACTTGGTAACATCAATTACTGTGCGTTTGGTGCTGCTTAGGAGAAACCTCAAAACAACAAGAATTCCCCTCGTACCTGGAAGAGATGTCTGGCATTGGGAGACAGCACCATACCCTGCATGCCCTCGTCCACACGCGGGTCCTCCATACCCACGCGCTTCTCTGGAAGGGAAGTCTCTCTCTCTCTCTCTCTCTCTCTCTCTCTCTCTCTCTCTTTCCCTTCACCCTGTGGTAAATGCAGTCTCCACAGGAGATGTGAACGAGACGGAAAGGCAAGCACCGCCCTCTCGGGAGAGAGGGCGGGAGAGAGGAAATAAAGGCAGTAGCGAAAGGACAGCGGTATAGAGTGTGTGTCTATGTTTATGTTATGTTGCGTATAGTAAATCTCTCTCTCTCTCATATTGTGTACTGGTCTGATGGCGGTTCCTCTGCGATCTTCGTTGTCTCCTCAATCTTCGGCGATTCCTGTTTATTGTTATGTTTATGTTTGGCCGATGTGTGGGGAAGCGCGTAGATGAGGGAATGGACGGACCGGGACGGTACGTTCCTAGACGTAGGAATAGTATTGTTCTCGACATGGTGCATCGGCCTAGTGAAATGTGAAACAAAATCACATACTCGGTCTCCACTGAACCATAATCAGACTTGCCATCTGATCGGCTAGCTATACCTCTCTATGCATGTGTGTGTCTTTCGAGTGTGGAGTTGAATAGGAAGTTTGTCAGGAGGTGACGTGATCTATGCTTGGTTGCACTTCAGATGCGAGAATCACACCACCTGAGCACAAGTGGTACCCAGCAGTACTGTATTATAGTAGTTGTAGGGTACAACAACGTACAAAAGAGTCAAGGCGCCAAGACTCTAATACATACCCCATAAGTCTTAGTACGTACAGCACTTTCATTCACCCACTCGATTGAGAACATACATACAGTATCCTAGGAAGAGAGTGCCCCTTTTTTCAGAGGGCAAAGAATGCGCCCGCAAAGGAAAAAACCTTTGGACCGCGCGCGCAGGCAATCTAATTACATAGCCATTATCCGTCCACCAGATGCACGCCTCACATGCGTAATGAGAAAACGCGAGGCAGAAGAGGCGCGCTACACTCAATGTGGCTTTCCGGGAAAATTTCATTTACCCGAGGCAATTAATGGGAAGCGACTCTCCGTATACAAGGCCCCCATTCCTCTTCATTCGCACTATAGCTACCCAGTGCGCGGTTCCCAGTGAACCCTACGTCTACTTACCTCCTTCACCAATCTCCCAGTCTCCCACCCATTCTTCATTGTTTCCTCTTGTTTTTCGCATTCTCACAGTACTCCCATAACAAAAAACAAAACAAAAATAAAATAAAAAATCCCCCTTCTCTCCGACTATTCCTTCTTCATACTTCACTCGGTAAGTACCTATCAATAGCTTATCAGTAGTGGCCATTATATAGAATACAGCGTGTCGCATTCCATTGTCATTCGAGTTCCCATTGCCAGTCGTAGTCCTTTCGAACACGACAAGCCCCGATAGATAATAGAAGAGTGCACTAACTATAGTCTATTGGGCAGCAGCCACGAGTGAGCAGGAGGTCTGAGCACAGCGAGAGCTCCGCCGTAGTCTTTGGCGGACCGTGCTCACCTACCATGCACTCGCGCACTCGTAGAGAGAGTGACCCGATAAGTGGGAGAATGCAACATTCACTGTTGCAACGGTCGGCGTCAGAAACGCACATCACCCCTGAGGTGAAAAAACTGATCACAAAAATGAACGAAGCGTTCGACAAACAGGCATCCGTGACAAATAGAATAGTGAACAAATACACCAGCGGATTTCGTGCACAAACGCACAAGGTGTTTGGAATCACGTGCCTAAACAACAAGCAGCAAGAAATCCGGAAAGAAAACGGTTTCGCGATTTCCCGAATCTCTGAATTGAATAGTCTCATGTTTGAGATGCTCAATCATCCGCATCGCGAGCAGATGCCAGTGTCTGCATTCGGAGAAAGATACAAGACAGCACTGCAACTATACAGTGGCTCGCAGAAACTGCTTGAACAGAGAATGGCGGACATCAGAAGAAATGTCCGCGCTCTAGACCCGCTCGCTGAAAGCGAATTCAGCAAGGAGCTAATGAGGTTTGACTGCGGAACAATTAACAGCGACCCAACAAGCCCCTTCCGCAATAGCTCTGCGAGCAGCCAACACTCCCTCTCACTCAGCCCCCCTAATAAGGTTCGAGGCTCGGAAGGGACAGGCAATAGAACGAACAGCGCCTCCAGCAAAAATGATACTGGGGAAACAGTAATGCAGCAGCTCACTTCCACCCCCAAGAGCGGACAGGGAGACACACGTACTCTCGTCGACCTGGACATGATACAATGCAGCCCCGTCTTTGACCTACGAGCAGACTGGTCAAAACAGTCAATGGTCCGCGATAGCCCAGTGTACGACGTGCCACAGCCAGTGAGTGAAGAGCATTCGCGCGAGAGAGTCACAAGCGCACTCGCGAATAGCTTTGGCTCCGGATTTTCGTCATTTAGCCAACACTCGCACCGCGGACCCGCACCTGTGGTTCCTGACTACCCACAAAACATTGAAAACGTGACTGCACATCGCACACCGCGAGTGCAAGAAGTTCAGGACACAGAAGAAGAAGTAGACCGTGCAAGCAACAGCTGCAAAGTGAAATCCGCTGTCACAAAAACAGTGACCAAAGAATCCTCGAAAACGGCAAGCAAGAAAGAGTCGAACAAAGCGAACAGCTCAGAGAAAGAAAAGAAGAGAGAAAAGGCCCCTAGTGGTAACAAGTCCTCCTCGTCTTCTCCCCCATCGTCTGACTCCTCTGACTCATCTTCCGACTCGTCCACCTCGTCTGACTCAGAGTGGGAGCGGAAGGATAACAAGAAGCAAAACAAAAAGAAGACAGAGAAAAAGAACAAGAAGAAAAATGGGGAAGACAAAGAGAGTGAAGAGGGTGATGAGGACGATGACAAGCAAAGCAGTGCAGGGAGGGAAAATCAGAAGGTTTTCAAAATAGACATTGACTCACTCACGTTTGCGAACACAATCGAGCTCCCAGAATTCAATGGTGACGTGCACCGTTGGATGGAGTTCTCAGATCTATTCGACGCGCTCGTGAGCAAGAGTGGGATGGCACCAGTGTTGCAACTAGCGCGCCTCAAGCAGGCGTGCACAGGGCCAGCAGGCGGTCTCCTTGACCAATTCGCACTGACTGGCGACAATCTCAAACCGGCGTTGCATCTCCTAAGAAAAACATACGGAAGACGCGAGCTGGTAGCAACCGCGCTGTGGGATGAAATGGATAGTATTCCGACAGCCAAAACCCATCACACTAGTCTACGCTGCACCTTCAACAAAGTGAAGGGAATACTCCTGCAACTGCAAAGAGCGTCCGAAACCAACACTCCTCGCCTCATCACTGTTATCATGCGCAAATTCCCCACACTCGTATGGAACAAAGTGATGAACAAGCAAAGCAAGTTCAAAGATAACGTGGACAAGTTCATCCGAGTGCTTGAGAAAGTGATACGAGAGATCGAAGACTCACAGAGAGCCTTGGAAATGGCGCAGGGCTATGTTGAAAGCAACACCTCTTCTACTCAAATGGTCGCAATGACAGAGAAGCCGCCGGACCCTCAGCGAGGTCGGCAAGGCCAGCAAGGCCAGCAAGGTCGGCAAGTGCACAGCCAGCAGCGCTCCCAGTCTCGCCCGTCCTTTTCGGGAAGAAGTGGCGAGAACAATTTCCCCAGAAACAACTGGAATTCAAATCAGAGGGGAAGGGGCCGCGGCGCCTTCCGAGGGTCGCACTGGCAGTTCCGTAATCGATCGCAGTCGCAAAGACGACCATGGAACCGGGAAAAAAGTCAACAACGCCGTCCGTTTGAGAACGGGCGACAGGGGCAAGATGACAGAAATCGAACGAGCAAGTCACCCTATCCGAGAAAGAAGGTGCATTTCCAGAACAGAAGAGGAAGGGGAGGATTCAGAGGCGGCCATCGCAATTACCGCCCCGCTTCACGTGACCAGTCACCTGTAGTCACCCTGAAGGGCCCGCAATCCTCCACCTATGCACCGTACTATAGACAGAATAGCGTGATCGGAACAGGGGGATATCTCCTCATTCTGCCAATGACCACGAACGGTTCCAGAGCGATTGACGTCATGATTGACACTGGCGCGCAGAAAAGTTTCGTAGACGAAGATCTGGCAAACTCTCTGAAACTCCCAGTGATACAACCAAAGCACATCGTGCACGTGGAAGGGTTTGACGGCAAGGTAGTCCCAGTCGAAACAAGCCTTGTAGAGATTGAGTTGTATCACAATGATCAGCGCAGAGTCCTTCATGTACTGACCAAGAAGGGAATGCACACCGCCGCCAAAGGGCCATGCCTGTCTGCAGAAGACCGACGAACTCTCGAGCAGAGAGGCGTTCCGCCTCCAAAACGAAAATTCAATGCTCTACTCCTGATTGGAATGGACTTGAAAATGAGACTCATGGGGAATACTACGTACTCAGAACTGCCGTCAGGGCTTTGTCTTGTGGAAAGTGAGTTTGGAGCAGCCGTCTGCGGCACTCCACATGTCAACGCATATCAGATGCAATCGGCGAAGGTGGCCGCAGCTGAACAGAAACGACTGTGGGACGTCATAAACGTCGGGTTAGAAGAGCCCACAGAGATCGAACTGAACAGCAAGCTGATGCGGGACTTCGAAAGAACAGTGAGAATGAATGAAGAAGGCCGAGTCGAAGTTCAACTGCCGTTCAAAGAGGCTATACGTCAGCCATTTGACGACAACAAAGACGTCGCTCTCCAGCGATTTCTGAGTTTCATTGAGCAATGTAGGCGAAAACCGGCACTGTGGAAGGAGACTGAAACACAGATTCGTGAATTCGAGAAATCTGGAATCACGGCAAAAGCCCCTCGATACACGGAAGAAAAACAGTTTTACCTGCCTTTCCACACCGTCTACAAAGACTCGCACACGACGAAAGCGCGCATCGTTCACGACGCGTCGTCTCACAAACGCGGACAACCGTCACTGAACGACCTGTGCCACATCGGCCTAACGGACATTCCGGATTTGTGTGGAACACTCATCCGCTCGAGAGAGAGTCCGTTCCTGATGTCAGCAGACATTCAGCGTGCGTTTTTCGGAATCTCACTCAGCCCCAACTGTCGAAATCTAACAAGATTTGTGTTTCTCAAGGAAGGAACTGACATCACAAAGAGCATCACGTCTGACGATCTAGAATACTACATGTTCTGTCGCTTGCCCATGGGCCTCAACTGCAGCCCCTTCCTACTCACCCAGTCAATCAAGTGGTTCGTCAACAACCACTGCAAAGATGAGCAGCTGCGAGAAGCCGTGACGCACGGAATGTATGTTGACAATTTGTTCATCCCGCACAAGTCAGCGGATGAAACGCGTTCACTGTACTCACGCTGCAAGCGACTGTTCGAGGGAATGAACATGAACCTGCGAGAGTTCTGTTCAAACGATGTCGATCTTGAAAAGGTGGTCCCAAGAGAAGATCAGGCAAAGGGAGGCAAGTGGCAGAAGGTTCTCGGAATCAAGTGGAAGACGGATTGTGACACCTACACCATCCGCCAGCCCGACCCTCCCCCGGAACGCCTGACCAAACGAAAGTGGTCCAGCTATGTCGGCAGTTTTTTCGATCCACTGGGACTGCTCAACCCTCTCATGACGGACGCCAAACTCATTTTGCAAGAGATGTGGCGTGCGAAAAAGGGATGGGATGAGACATGCGACAATCCGGAATGGATCGAGAGAACACGTGAAGTTCAAAGAAACATAGAATGCGCCGCAAAACACTTCCCTCGACAACTCGCAAATGTCTATGACAATGAGAAATTTCAACTGTGCGTGTTCAGTGATGCCAGCTCTCACAGCTACGGAGCCGTAGCATACCTGCGCTCGATCGGCCGAAGGTTCTTTCGAATCGGCCTGATTATGAGCAAGCACAAACTCGCACCTGAGGGCAAGGCAAACACGATACCGCACCTTGAACTGTGCGGCATCCTCGTCGCAGTCAAACTCACACAATTCATTCTGCAACACACATCGCTAAAAATTGAGCACATTCATTTTTTTAGCGACAGTGAGATCTCACTGCACTGGCTGAAGAGTGACAAAATCTGCAAGCAGATTTTTGTCTCCAACAGAGTGAAAGTCATCAAAGAAAGAATTCGTACCATCGAAGAACTCGGGATTCACTCGTCTCTCCACCACATCGCCGGTGAGCACAATCCGTCGGACCATCTCAGCCGAGTGCTCACGTATGATGACCTCATAAGCTCAAACTGGTTCGAAGGACCAGAATTTCTGAGAAAAAACGAGAGGACGTGGCCAGCACCCACCATATCATTCACGGTGGGCAAAGATCCGACCGAGGAAGAAATCAGCGAAGAGACACTACGTTCTCCGCTACGAATGTGTGTGGCAAAGGTGAGAGAAATTGCAGACCAGACACTCTCTGATTCACCACTCGTGAAACTGCAGTGGTCGAACAACTGGAACAAAATCAGAGGTACTGTAGCCGTGGTACTGCAGTTTCTGACGCTACTCACCCTCGCAAAGATCAAGAGACGACTGAACATACCCGAACTGTACTACGACCTATCCACCACTCGCGCTCAATACAAGGCGGCTGAAAAGCTGATCATTCGATTGCACCAACGGTGCTATGCGATGGCAATAGACAAGATAAAATCAGCCCACACACTGTACACTGACATGTCTGGTGTGACCCTCCAGAAATCCCGAATGCTCTACGCTGACTTTGACCCTCCCCTGCTACGCCCGGTGATCATACCAAAGACGAGACTGTGTGAAGTTCTAGTGCAAAAGACCCATGTGAAAATCAATCACAGTGGAACGAGCGCCACGTCCGCATCTTATGCGGAGCACTATTTCACACCGCGACTGCGCAGCACGGTGCGACACTTTCTCACCAGCTGTCTCCCGTGCCGCCGCAGCAACGGCAGACCGTACGCATCGCAAACCCTGCCGGCCCTCCCAGCCACCCGGGTGACAATTGCGATACCGTATACCAACGCGGCGGTTGACTTTGCCGGGCCATTCCAGATCACGAACGGCAGGAACGCGACCATGAAGGCATACATATGCCTGTTCACATGTCTCACCTCCCGCCTAATCCACCTTGAACCAATGTTCCAACTGACCACTTGTGCGTTCATAATGGCATTCCAACGCTTCTGCGCACGAAATCGTCTACCGCGCACAATGCTATCCGACAATGGAGCTCAATTCGTGCTAGCTAACGAAATCCTAAAAGGAAAGGCGTACTCGGAGGATCCACTTGCGTTTCTACAGAAAGAGCTGGGCAGACAGGGTTGTGAGTGGAGTTTCAACACTCCGCGAGCGAGCTGGTGCGGAGGTCCGTTCGAGCGCCTATTCTCGAACACAAAAAAGGCGCTCATTCACAGCCTCAAGCCGCTACCCGATCGTACTCAATTCACTACAGCACTGGCATTGTGTGAACGCATAGTGAATGAACGACCGCTGTACGCACACAGCGAAAATGACGAATTCCTGTTCGTGCGCCCTATCGATATTCTCGTTGCAGGCATTCCCACACCGCACTTCGATGAACTACGGATAGACCCGCCATACCACGATATTCAACTGACCATCAATTACATCAAAGAGCGCACGAAACAGTTCTGGCACAAGTTCACCACTTTGCACACCGCCACCGACCGAACCTACCAAGGTCACAATCGCCCCAAGCGACATTACACTACGGTAGAACCGGAAGTAGGGCAGCTTGTCATTGTCAAAGACGATAAGAAAAAGCGAACAGAGTGGTGTATGGGCAAGATCACCCAGCTGCGCTACAGTCGAGACAACAAGGTCAGGTCGGCCATGGTGAAAACACGGACCGGGGAGCTCTGCCGAGCAGTAGAGCACCTCATTCCTCTCGAAATGACGAGCATGCCAGTGAAGGCACGGAAACCTGCCCTCGAGCAAAATGGCCGCAGGGTCGGAAAGACGCGTGTCTCACTCATCAAAGTCATGCTCATTGCAATGTTCGCACTCTCCATGAACACTGTCACCGCGAGCCAAACGAGTGACAAACCAATGGCACATCTCGACGACCGGTTCCACTCCCTCCTTGTGAATGCTCATATGAACCACGATCAGAAACGTATAGAGCAGGTGCTGACAGCAATGAGACGCAACAACATCAGCATCCACCCGCTGCTGGATCACACAGAAAAGCTGGATAGAGTCACTCTGGAGAGAATAGCTCTGCTCCAACAGCGACTCAATGCAGCGATGATCAAAACGTTCGTTCAAAAGGCACTCACAAAGGCGGGCCCGCTTGTAAAAAGTGGCGGAAAGGACGTAGCCCACCAAATCGCATCTGACCTGATCATGACAGCTGTGCAAGACACGCAAATCAATGCACTGACAAAACTGTCATCAAGCGTACATAACCTTCTATCGAGAAACAGTGACAAACGCCCAAAGCTGAAACCAGCACCAAAGGTGGCTGATCCCAAAACGAAGGGTGGTTCGAAGTCAACCTCGAAACCAATTATCGTGCCATTCATGCGAGACTTCGGTGCAGCTGTGGGAAACGGGGTCAAGGAAGAAGCGAAAAAGAAAGCGGTGGAAATAGTCAAGACAGTACTATTGGAACAGGGACAAAAGATGATGGAAGAGTTTCTGGCAGTTCATCCAGAAGAAAGAGCCAGAGCAGAGGAGTACGAGACCGAAATGCGAGAGAGCATAGAACAAATAGGTGACACTCACTTCGCACAGGCTCCTCGAATGTTGCATGCCATTCCGCAAACTCGTCTCCCCATCACTCCTGTGACCACCCCCGCCACTAGCACCACATCCACTCCCACCCGCACATCCACTCCCACCCGCACATCCACTCCCACCCCCACACCCACTCCCACCACTCGCTCTCCTGCCAGCACCGCTCCACCCAAATTTTCCGTGGAACAGGCGCCAGACGCGTACAAGTTGCTACAGGTCAATGAGCAACACCAAAACCAGATTATGAAACACGCACAGCAAAAGCTTCTGGAAACAAGGGCACTGGACGCCTCTATCGAGTGTGGAGGTGATGCAATTATCCTCATTGATAACTCGCCGCACGACGAATTCGACACGTCCAGTGCCTGCGCAGAGACCTACTGTGTCACTGATCTAGCCACAAACAAACGCATCGTCGTTCCCATTCCAGAAGAAATATCCCACAAGAGGCACGATGTCGTCTGGCGAAAATCCGAAAGCAACGTCGTCGTGACACTACACAAGAAGTGTCCGGCACACGACACGTGCAAAACGAAAGGAAAAGCGTGCGTGGTCTGCTGGCAGGACCTGATACACAACACGCACTGCGTGATGGGCAGATTCATTGCGATCACTTGCACAACAATTTCACTCATAGCTCTGACCCTTGTATTCTTCCTATGCGGATATTACAAGAGAGTGCATGAATGCTGTGTTGCGATCCGAAGGGACAGAAAAGACAGAAGGAAGGGACCGGAGCGGTCAGCACAGGAAGTGCTAGCACTTCTAGATCTAGACGCACCTTTCCCCCCTCCCCCCTCCTTCCCAGCACCTCCAGTCCCGCACGCCCAATTAGACTCGACACCCACACACGAGCCACTTCCCCTCCCCCCACCGCACCTGCGGACGAAACATGCAGTCACAAAAATGACGGGAAAGGGGTTAGTGACAACCATAGCTCATCAACCTTCCCGTCAAGGTCCTCCCCCTTCTCTCTCAAGGTAGAACTCACACTGACATACACAACATGTCTGTCAATCAGTCTGTCAGTCTGTCTGTCAGTCTGATCTCACCTCTAATCAGCTTCCTCAGGTAGGGATCGAGATTGGATGTGCATGGCACGAACCGCCGCACGTGTGCCACCGTCAGCTGTTCCGTGCCGGGGATGCTCGCCAGATCCAGAAAGTTCTCAAAGTTCTCCAAGTTCCGGTCCAGCTCGATCAGAGAGTCCTGCAAATGGAAATATTCCTATTCTATATCTTTGACTAATCGATATGAATTGATTCGGTTAACACATCGTTCTGTCACTACAACGATTCACAGAATCAACGGTTTTCTTCAATGTAGTTAGGAACACCCTACCACTCAACAGCACAATGCACAAAATCAGAGTGAGAACGCTCCATACGATCTACGGACAGAAGGCAGGGGAATAAGTTAGAGTGCTATCCAACCTTATTGGGAATGTGCTCCTTCAACTGGTGGTAGATCTCGGCCAGGCCCATCTGCGGGTTGCTCACATCCAGAGCTCGATCGATCAGCCAGCACATACGGGACGGCCACTGCTCGATCAGTGAGACCTGGAAAGAGTGACGTCATCTCTCTCTCTCTCTCTCTCTCTCTCTCTCTCTCTTTATTTGAGCACCATGAACCGTAGTAACAATGCCTGACTGTCTATCTCTCTCTCTCTCTCTCTCTCTCTCTCCACCCACCCAGTGTCCGAGCGTCAGCCAGCTGAACTCTATCTCGAATGCCCTCATCAACCTTCCCGTCAAGGTCAGAGCGTTGACAATCCTTCTCATCGCGCGCGGGTTCATGTTGGAGAAGTAGTCATCGGAGAGTAGCGACTCTCCTGAACAGAGAGAGTCAAGAGGGGAGAGAGAGAGACAGACAGACAGACAGATAGACAAAAATAAAAGACAGTCGTCCACCCTCACCGAGGTTCTTCGTGCCGACGACCATGGTCTGCTTCCTGCTCCGCCCACTCGGTCCGCTCGGCCCGTCCACGAGCGAGAGGTGCGAGCCGTGGAACGTCTCCTAGACATGAATAGATCAATCACAGAAACGTCACATCTTTCATATCGGCAGTCAATCAACTCATTGAAAACATAAAAAAGTCTCTTCCAAAAATCGTGAATGTGATTCGAATACGACACGGAACTTGTCATCCCCTCTCACCCACCTGTCTCTTGAACCGCTCCTTCCAATCCGCCAGACTCTCGCGCTTCTCCCGCAGGCTGTTCTGCAGCTGGCGAAGCGCCGAGTTGTGCAGGTAGAACGGCATGTTCACAATGTTCTAAAACACCATATCTATCTCCTCCTCCTCCTCCTCCTCTCTCTCTCTCTCTCTCTCTCTCTCTCTCTCTCCCTCCCTCCCTCCCTCCCTCCCTCTCCACCTTGAGATAGTCGTGTCCTGTCAGCTCCGTTCCGGTCAGTGCCGAGTGCATGTTGTGATTGATCGCCGACACGATAATGTGCGGGTCCACGGCTGCAAACGTATCGAGTTATTGATTAATCACACTTATTATGTATTGAATTGTATTTATTTTCAGAAAGTTATTGAAGATAACATGAAACATATGTATGAAAGTGAAGAGATGTAGAAAGACAAGGCTGACTCAATTTCAAGTGAGTGAGAGAGAGAGAGAGAGAGAGAGAGGAGTAGAAGGGAGCGGAGCATGCTTCAGCTTCCAATTTATATGTTTTGGCTCCACCCACCAATGATGACGATGAAGGGGCGCGACTTCCTCGCCGAGAAGAGCAGCTCGAGCGCGTCCAGTGTCTGCACCATGCGCTCCTGCTCGCAGTTGTCCAGACCGTCCACCACCACCACCAGCCTGCAACCGGGGGAACCAGTCGTGAACCAACCGCCAAGCGCCACTATTGGAGCCAGTCGTGTACATGACGACACCATTGGAACCAGTCCAGAACCAGGCGTGAACTATGGGTCAAACTAGTCATGAAGCGACACCATAGGAACCAGTCAGGAGCCAGTCTGACACCAAAAAAACCAAACCCCCCACCTCGTCTGACTGTTCGTGAACGCGTCGAGCGAGTGGATCATGTCTGCGAGGAGATCGACCTAAATGATATATAAAGATAGGAAAATTAAGAGGGAGTGGGAGCGAGGAAGAGAGAGAGAGAGAGAGAGAGAGAGAGAGAGTTGGGCGCACCTCCGACTGTAGCTTCTGCATGAGTCCCTCGAATCGTAGCTTGTGCACGGCGCGAGCCGCCGCATTTACCCTGGAAACAAGACATGAGTGTTTACAGCAGCGTCACTCTAGAGGAACAACATGGATATTAGCCAGAAAAACCACGTTTCACGTCAAGGCACAATTCATCAATTAGGATACAGTTGCGAGTGCCGTCCATATTCGTCCGTATTCCACCGGAAAAAACCCCAACGAAACCATTTTCACCGCAATGCATTGGTCCTGAACATCTTCGAAACGCAATGAATGTCCATTTTCGTTTCAATTCTCATTGATGAATTGTTTCAATTCATCAATAAGAGTAGAGTTGCGAGTCCCAGTCTAGACCACTTCTCATTTGCATATGCAAATCGCCGCGTCGTCGTGTTCTTCCTCGTCCGCCGACACGCCATTCGCTCGCCGCGCACTTCCACCGGTCAGTCGACTATTCTCTAGACTCATTTGTTCTCGTGTTATCATGTTGCCTCCGCTGCTTCCTACTATCACTTCCTATTGACGCTTCCTCTCACACCCCTCCTTGTATATCTCTCTAGCTCTTCTTCTCTTGAAACCTATGCTGTATTTCTCATCCCTTCCCCATCCTTGCACACAGCACGTTTGTGTATTGCCCAACACTTCTGCTCCCTTCCATTCCATTATCCTATCACGTCTCATCCCTTCCCCATTTTCGCACACTGCACGTTCACCGGTGCAGTGTCAAAAAACACTGCTGCTCCCTTCCATCACGCTCCCCCTGCCACGTTCATAAAAGATGTTCAATAGTGACTTAGTGACCTTCAATCATCCCATCCCTCCTCTTCAGACTAGCATGCCGGCCGAAACATCCGAGACTGGCGGAGGGGAGACGGGCGGAACCACGGGGGGAACCACCGGCGGAGGCACCACCGGCGGAGACGCGCCCGGTACTACTATTTCAAACTACCGTAATCTACAGTATCCCTACTCTAGAGGAGAAGAAGGAGGCTGGCAAGCCGGCCGCTGCGCCCGGTGGAACTGCCGCTCCGCCTGCTGCTGCTGCCGGAGGGGCCAAGGCCGGCGAGAAGAAGGTGCGCCGATCGATAATCGATCGATAGTCGATCGATAATCAATCGATATTGCAGAAAGGCTGCTGCACCGTGCTCTAGCCCTTTCGTCTCTCCCCCACACTACAAGTAACAACTTTAAACACTGTGATTTCGAGATCCATTGCATGCGATAAATATTTGTCTTATCGTCTTGTTGGACGACACTGTGTTGCTTTTTTACCCCGCAAACAGTCTGCGCGGTAACACACTTTTTCGTTGTGATGAGACCTCGGCGGATCTCTTGTGTGATTTTTTTTCTACGAGTGAACAGCTGTGCTTCTGCAGTTGCAGAAACTGCAAACTGCACGCATCCCACAACACCACGCCGACGTTGGAGCGCATCGGAGCGCCGACATTGGACATTAGACACGCGTTCGCGGTAGAAAGATAATAGCGAAATGCACGCGCAGAATCAGAAACATTGATCAACCACGTAGAAATGAACGCACCTCCTCTTTGGCACGTTGGTCATTCCGTAGCGGAAGACGACAAAGAGCGGGTAGAGCACCATGAGGAGGGCGAAGCAGAAGAGAGTCAGGGCGATGACCAGGTAGCTGCAAAGGTGGGATCTCTCTCCCTCCACTCTCTCTCCCTCTCCCCCTCCTCTATCTCTCTCTCTCTCCCTTCTTCCCTCCCTCCCTCTCTATCCTCTTTCTCTCTCTCTCTCTTTCTCTCTCTCTTTCTCCCTCTCCCTCTCTCCCTACCTCGTCTCCCCTCTCCATTCCCCGACCCTGCCAACGTCCACCACATCGCTGCCACCCACCAGCCACGCAATCAAGCAGCCCTGGAAACAGTACCGTAACCAAATTCACACTACCGTACTCGCCTACCGTACAATTCACCGTAACCCAGAGTACCATGACCCAATTCACACTACCGTACTCGCCCACCGTACCTGAGCGATGAGTACGGTGAGAACGGTGAAACCAGCGAGAAGCACGGTGGGAAAGCCGCAGTGTCGCCGCAGCGAACCGTGAGTGCCGGCTGAAAGTTGAACTTTATTTCATTTCTCTCTCACTTTTCAATCAAGTAGAGGTCAGACTCAACTTTTGTTGGCAAAATACCCTCGGAAAGATCTCAGAAAGCTGTTTGATACATAATCGAGTCTGACCTCGCCTTCAACACCAACCACCACACAACATGCATACGATACCCACGGCCAAACCCTCCCCCCAAAAAAGACACCATGCAAAAATGAGAGAGAGTGAAACCACAGTCCAATCACATGCGCGGGGATACGACAAGCTACAACTAGGCGGGGATAGAGAAACCAAAAGCGACCAATGATGACGTCACTACCGCATTCACACACACGCCGAAACAGGGATGGGCAACTCACGCGGCAATTTCTGACCCGTCAACTCGGAAAAGCCTGGAGAGAAAGAGAAAGAGAGTGGGATGGACACCAATCATTACAGGGGTGAATCAGGATCGATAGTTGAGCAGATCAATTCAACTTAATGGCACGATCCGTAAATCGATAATATATAAATCAATAAATCAATAACTCACGATGAGCGGATCGAAGGGCGCAGAAGAGGCGCACCGGCAGCGTGCCAAAGTGATTCTCGGCAGCCTGAAATCAAAAACTATACTTACCTTATACGTTTCAAGGATATGTGAAGAATCGTTGAAAATTTGGATGGATAATGTGACAATAGGAAGAACCCAATTGAAAGTAACCAAACAGCAATCACATGATGATTAAACAACGAAAAGGGAAAAAAAATCTTCCAAGATTCGTCTAAAAAATCAGAATTTGAACTATTTGGAAAAATCAATTAATCAATACCTCAAACAATGTGGCGACAATCTTGGCCAGCGCCTGCTCGCCGCCAATGGACGAGAGACGGTGGTAGTCGGCAAAGAGGAAGCTGAAACAATCTCTCTCACTCCCTCCCTCCTCCCCCCTCCTCTCTCTCTCTCTCTTCCTCCCTCTCTATCTCTTGTAGCCGCTCTAACAATACCGTAAAATGGGCCCAAATAGGCATCCTTTCACCCGCTCACCTGACAGGATTGCTGATGACGTCCTTGTCGCGCTGGCTGGGCGCGTACAGGGTCAGTATGTTCGCGAGCAGTCTCAGCCGGGCCACTCCCCTGGCGAGGGAGCGCGCCAGCCGCAGAGACCGCGTCCACGCGCGCTTCTCCGAACCGAACCAGACCAGCGCTGAAAAAAAACCATTATTGTTTCTCTCACATCGTAATTGACACTCTACCACAAAGCTACGTGAGATGATAAGTGTTAACAAAGCTATCACATTTGTTTCTCTGTCACCGTAATTGATACTAAATAATTGTCACTGTCAATCGAATGTCTGTCTGTCTGTCTGTCTGTCTGTCATCCTGTCACCCAGTAACTGTCACTCACAATACGCGGCGAACAGCGCCAGGAACACCGCCGCCCCCACGATGGCAGTGGTGACGAGCAGGTGGCGGTTGGCCGAGACGGCGACCAGGGTGCACACGAACGTCGTGCAGCAGATGCCTGAGGTGACGTCTTTCTCTCTCTGTCTCTCTCCCCCCTCCCAATTCAACCAAAAAAGTGGCATGATCAAAATACAAAGCACAAACTCACAGGCGACCAGCAGGTAGAATAGGAACGTGTTCGACCAGCGCAGCTGCACTCCGTCCAGCCACGAGCGCGAGAACGAGCGCATCGACTCCTGAACGCATCGATATAGAATCATATCTGCAAGTGCAAGTGTTTATCCGGAATCGTTATAGCTGAATATGACATCACAATCACAATGGTAGGATAGGAAGCATACCGTGGACCGTGGGTCTTATAGGCTAACGCCGGGGAAAGACAGCAGACAGTTGGGCACACGAGGTTATCTATTATTGAAACCCTTTCGCGCATCAACCCCGTTCTCTTGCAGCTCGAACAACAGTGTCACACTTCCGTTGCTTTGCACGCAACTGACCTTCCTTCGTTACGCAAAAGTGAAACATTCCGCCGTTGTTAAGCTATGGACGGACAGAATATTGCTAGCTATGATACGACAAAGACGATAGTCTCCACCATCCCACCTTCATCTTCCCTAGCAGCACACTCTTGCCGCTGCCCCACTTGGCGTAGAGGCCGATGGTCAGTGGGAGCGAGAGGGACGGCTCGCACACAATGTCCGCCAGCACGTTGCTGAAAAGGCATCCTTTGTCTGTCTGTCTGTCTCTCAATGTGACATAGACACACTGACAATGACAGAGATGTCATGACAGTACTACCACTGTCATGACAGGACTGTCATTCCCCCCGCACCTGTACACGTCGTATCCGAGCATGCTGTCCATGTGCGTCTCGGCGTCGATCGGGCCGAATATGAGGGGGAGGATGGGCTGCGGGTTCTGCTGGTCGATCGCGTACGGCGTCTGGCCGAGGCGGTTCGGGCGGTACAGCAGTCTGGACAGGAAAAATTTCTTCATCAACGAACTCATATATATTTGAAAGATTATTATTTACGAAATGTCCTAGACGGTTCGGACGGTACAGCAGTCTGCAGGAGAGGGGACTGAATTCAAACAGCGAAACGAACCGAAATAACTTACGCTAACTCTCATCAGTTTCTCAAATACACTTAAAACCTGAACACAGCCATAACCAATGAACGAAAGCCGTGCGAACATTGCAAACATCAATATCGTCGAAATATCTCCGTCAGCAGCCATACCACCCCTCTATCACCAACTTGAGTCACAGGGAACCCGGATAGACAAAGACAAGAATCGAAACAACACCCCACCTCGAGTCACTCGTATTAGCCAACAACGTCTATCAACCTCCTTCCACACCTTGCTGATGGGAGATCGTAATAGAAAGAACGTCTCACCTCGAGTCACTGGGATTGGCCAGCAGCGTCTGCGTGAGTCTCCTGCTCCGCGCCCGAAGTGCCAGGTGCAGCGCGTTGTCCCCCGCGTTGTCAACGGAGGAGATTTTCGAGCCCGCGTTCACCTGACCATGTGAGCATTGTACGACACGACTGTATGAGTAAGTGAATTCCATAACTGGCCATAGCCATTTTCATACTTGTAACACTCTTGATCTCGTATTTACGGACAACATTAGTCTCATTGGTTCCTCTAATCCACTCCCCAAGTTCTCCACTTGTGATCATTTACCTATTGAAATAATCTTAAAAATTCATGAATATCCACCCAACTCCAACGTCTCTCTCACCTTGCACCGAAACTATAAAAAAGCTAACTGGATGAAAATTAATGAAATCATTTCTGAAATCAATTGGAGTCGCGTATTCATTGGCAAAAACACTGAGGATGCGTGTTCTGAATTCTACCGTATTATTCACAACATAATCGATGATCACATTCCGCTTGTCGCTTCAAAACCCAATCGCACCCGCTCTCTTCCATCTCATTTAAATAAGCTGAAGCGACATGCTATGAAGTTATCATCGATTAGACCGCAATCTATGGATTCAGATCGAGCTCAGCGTAAATTACGCAAAGCTATTTATAAATGGAATTGTAAACGTGAGAAAAAATTAATTGTTAATGGAAACCGGTCAGCATTCTACCGGGACGTTCGCCAAAAAATTAATCCAGCAGATGGTATAAGCTCTCTCTGCAACAATGGAGTTTTTGTACACGAATCAGAATTTAAATGTGAACTTTTTGCTGCATATTTTGATTCAGTTTATGCTAATTTGGGTTCCCCTCCTGGGTCTCAACTGCAATATTTGAAAGAATCTCTGGATGTTATTGATATTTCTCTTTTAACTGTTCATCATTTTATCAGTAAACTAAAATCTAAATTCAACACTTCTCCAGATGGAATTAATAATGTCTTTCTTAAAAACACTTCGAAATCCATAACGGTTCCGCTGACCATTTTATTTTCCATGTCTATGTCAGTTTGTTCTATTCCGCAGATCTGGAAAGAAGCATGGATTAAGCCTCTATACAAAAAGGGTCCTCGTGAACTCGTCTCGAATTACAGGCCTATATCTCTAACTTGCAGCATTTCCAAAGTTTTTGAACGCCTGTGCGTGAAACAAATAACAGATTTCTTTGAGAAAAATAACGTTCTTTCCCCTAAACAATTTGGTTTTCGCAAAAATAGATCTACAAATGCCCAACTCATTGAATGCCATAGCCATTGGTGTAAATATGTTTCGGCAGGTTTAGTCGTTGACTGCATATACTTTGATTTCAAGAAAGCTTTCGACACCATAAACCATTCACTTCTGTTTAAAAAATTAGATTCCATGGGCATCCGCGGAAATACTCTTGGTTGGATTAAAGAGTTTCTCAAGAACAGAAAACAGTCCGTTATGGTTGGTGGCAAGCAATCAAAACCAAGTACTGTTAACTGTGGAGTTCCTCAGGGTTCCTGTTTAGGCCCACTACTTTTTAACGTATTCATTGACAACATCTCTGATAATTTACCTGATAATGTTAAATGCGCGCTCTATGCAGATGACTTGAAAGTGTACTACCCGTTTGACCCTTGTGATACAACTGCTGCGTCAATATTCCAACTAGCTATAAATATCGTTATTGATTGGGCATCCTCTTGGGGGCTACAAATTTCCACGGAGAAAACTCAAATTCTACACATAGGTAAGAAAAACCCTAAGCACACTTACTTTGTACAAGGGTGTGCCTTAGTCCCTGTTGAAATCGCTAAAGATTTGGGTGTTCTCATGAGCGGATCACTCTTATTCAGAGATCACTACACCCACATTATTCAACAAACTCTTTTCGCCATAAATGATTTTTTCAGAACCTATAAAACCAGGGATCTTAACATCTTGGTAACTGCCTACAAAACTTATTTTAGGTGCAAATTGGAATACTGCACTGAACTATGGAATCCGCAGGATGTATTTTCTGTAAACCTCATTGAAAATGTACAGCGTTATTTCACTCGTCGCGTGTGTCAGCGTATCGGTCGCACCCTTTCCTATCCTCAACGCCTAGAGCTACTCAATCTTGAAACACTCGAATATCGCCGTTTTTTGAATGACATCACTTATATACATAAGTTCATTCACTCTAAAACAATTTTGGATTATCAAGGGCTTTTCACTATTATTCCAACAAGATCCAGAAACTCAAACGAATTTAGAATTGTGCCTTCATTCGATAACAATGGCCAAATAAGCACATTTATTAGTAGAGCTTTTAGTACCTGGAATGCCTTACCTTCTGACGTTGTACATATCCGTGACCACACCTCTTTTAAACAACACCTATCTTCCCTAGAATTAATGACACTGTCTAAAATCCGTCGTTTTTGAGCACATCCATGTTTTTCCTTTCCTTTTGTATTATATCATGTTATCTATCGTTCATGTTATGTCTCCTCCCTTTCACACATACCAATGTCGTATTCTATTTTCTTTCCCGTTTTGCAATGTCTTTGTTTATGTAACACGACAATAAATATATATAATATATATACTATGTCATAAGCTCAACGTCATACCCACACGACCAGTGCTCCCTTGCCTTGTCGAAAACTTCTCGACCCCTTCCACCCACCAGCAGCTGACAGAGCGCGACATGCCTGCTCTTGCACGCGCGGATCAGAGGCGTCTCGCCGTCCTTGTTCTTCAACTCCAGATTCGGCTTGCGCTCCAGCAGTATCAGCACAATGTCCATGAACGACTTGTCGATCGCCAGATGGAGGGCCGTGCGGTTCTCCTGAAAGACGGGGATGGGGGATGGGGGATGAGAGAGAGAGAGAGAGAGAGAGAGAGAGAGAGGGAGAGAGGAAGAGAGAGAGGGAGGAGAGAGAGAGAGAGAGGGAGGAGAGAGAAGGAGAGAGGAGAGAGAGAAGAAAGAGAAAGAAGAAAGAGAGAGAGAGAAGAGAAGAGAGAGAGAGAACAGGAGAGAGAGAGGGGGAGGAAAGAGATGGACGCACCGAGTCCCTCGAGTTGACGTCGGCAAACTTGTCGAGCAGTAGCCGCACAATGTTCGCACTTCCCGACCGCACCGCCGACGCGAGAATCCAGTTGCCGAACCTGAAACAACAGTCGTTTTTGTGTTGTAAAATTCCTAAAGAATCTGCGGTGACTGGCAACCCAGTTTTCCCTCATCGTCTCTGTATGACTAGAACGGGAACCACACCCTGAGGCTAGCCCAATTGAAAGCTGCGCAACCACACATTTCACATGCGCGTGACGTTCAAAAATGCAAACCCGGAACCCTGCTATGCGATTACGCCCTCTATTGCAAAGCGGATCTGGCGGAACGATGCTGATTGGTGGCCGATCGCACGTGGGGGTATAAAGGGGAGCGAGTGTGGACGAGTGAATCTCACTCACTCGAACGACAATGCGCCACGCTCTTCTCGCGTGCGCACTGCTCGCACTCTACGTTCACGCAGACAGTAAGCGAGACTTCTATTGAATCTCACGTAGGTCGATCTTTTCGAAACTGCCTTCGCAGCTTCGCACCTTCTAAACACGATTAAACAATGTGTTTAGTGGGCGTGAAGACGTTTCGAACAGACGGACTCCACCTCATCGTTCATTTCAGACGACCCCGCAAACAGCGCGCCAGCTGAGGAGCCAATACAATTCGTAAAGAGTGGATGCCTAGTCGTGCCGGTCTCGGCCCTCCGCACCCGAAACGCGCTCACATACGAGAGGCTGAGGGAGTTGAAGGCGCTCGAGGCAGCTGCCGCAGAGAAGCTGGACGAATCCGAGCCGGCCGGTGACGACAAGGTTGCCGATGTCGAGGCCACTCGCCGACGACGCATTGTCATCGAGGAGGTGGAAAATGTGGAAGAGACCGCAGCCACAAAAGACGAAGCCATCGCCGTCCTAGGAGAGAAGCTCGCTGCGACCGTCCAGATGAGGGATGTTCCGTCAAGGATGAGTTGGCCGATGAACTCGTTCAAAGTGTGAGCGGCGGTTGGAAATGCGCAGAAATAGAAAAAAATCTAATAATAAAAAAATCATAGCTTGCTTTCCGTGTTGGTATTGTTGACTAAAGTGTTAACGTGTCTGCCTGCTCCCTGCTACTTCGGGTTTCAGAACTACGAACTAACATTCGTCATGGACGTTTCAAGCGTTTCAAAGAAGTGTCAAATTAGTTTCGAAGCGACTGACAAAAAATTCATTGAACACAAAAGTCGATGTTGAAGACCAAGACTACAGTCCAGGGAATATTTAGTTCAGCCACCACTCCGCTCGTCCGTCTCGCATTTGAAAATTGCGCGCGCGCAAAATTTTGAATGTGAATTTATTCGCGTGCTCTCGCATGTCTATCGACTTTTGCCGCCTCGAACTCTGTTCACTCTGCGCTCTCTATTGGCGGCAACTGATTTGCCCACCCACTGCACAAGCCGAGGGAGTGAACAGCACACACACGCACCTGTCTGCCTGGTTGACGAAGGCGCCCGAGTTGACGAGCGCCTCGGCAATGTCCGCGTAGCCCTCGCGGGCAGCGATCCCGAGAGCAGAGAGACCGTTCTGCAACAAGGACATTCAATAAGCATAGGATTCAATATCAATAGTGAAGTGTTTGTGTTAGATTTCAATAATTGATTCGATAGAGAAGTGAGAGGAAGAGAAATGGAAAAAGGGAGAGAGAGGAAGAGAGAAACCGTTAAACATCATCCTTCATAAATTATTATTACAAGCTTCCTGCGTCACACATATCAAAAACATGAAAAAACACGAATATAAAAAAACGAAATTTGTGACACGAATAAATCAGTAAAATGCAAGAAGACAAGGATGATAGAATCAAGCACTGTCAATAAGTCACTGGTCGACGACGTTGAAATGTCAATTACAACAGCAATTAACAACGTCAATGACCTGGTCGACGACGTTCACATTGGGCTCCCTCGAGAGCAGCAGGTCGACGACGTTGAGGTAGTTGCCGCGCGTGGCCAGCATGAGGGCGGTGGAGGAGTACTGGATTATGCAAATACTTTCTGATCAAATCAAATCAAATCATGTATTTAGAATCGTCGTGAATATGGTATTCACTATAGTTTACGGCGCTGATCCTTTATGATCACTACGCCACACAACTGTACAACCACCAATCAAGAAAAACTTTTCTTCACGAAAAGAATCACAATACATTTTTTTTCTTTTCTGAAACCCGAAGCAGACAGACTTTGAAATCAATCAATCAACGTTCAACGTGAACAGATGGCACTTCACCAAATATCAGTATTCAAAATTCAAAATAGACATATTTCACATCCCCAGAACATTGCATCCCCCACCACCCACCATGCCGACCGCATCCACCTCGGCGCCCGCGTTCAGCAGAGACTGCACCACGGAGAGGTGGCCTGAACGGGGGGAAAGAGTGAGTGTGACAGTACAACTCTCCGAACCATGAACTTTTTCTCCAGTGTTCTCATGTGAACCATAGGGCCTGAACGTGGGGTTACAGGGTTACAGACTCTTTCCACTCTCATGATTGAAAGTACAAGCGAAAGAGAGTAAGCATGGCCATCTCGCCCTCTCAGAAACAAGTGAAAATGAAGTGACGAAAGAAATCTAAACTCACCCTTTCTCGCCGCCCAGATCAGCGCGGTGCTGCCAAACTTGTCGCACGCGTTCACCTGCAATCAATCGATAAATCAATCAATCAATAACCTATCCGCTCACCTGCGCATCGGCGGCAAGCAGCGCGTCGACGCATCGGTGGAAGCCGCGACCGGCTGCCACGATGAGAGGCGTGAGACCGTCCTGACAAGGCAATCAATCAACCAATCGATAAATCAATCAATCAGTCGAGCAGGATAAGTCACTCGATAAAACAATCAATCAATCGATAAATCAATCAATACCCACCTCCTCGTCGATCAGATTGACGTGGGATCGGGCGTTGACGAGCACCTCGACCACCTCCGGGTGGTTCTTGTACGTCGCCCACATCAGTGCAGTCCAGCCCATCTGCAAGGGGTCGTCTCTCTGTCTCTCCTCTCCTTCTCTCTCCCCCATTCTTTCCTCTCTCTCCCTTCTCTCTTTCTTTCTTTCTCCCTCTCTTTTATATTCCCTTCCTCCTTCTTCCCCCTTCTCTCTCGCCTCTCTCTCTCGCCCCCTCCTCTCTCTCTCTCTCTCTCTCTCTCTCCTCGCTCCCCCTCTCTACCGTAACCCGTACCATATCCGGCTGGTCGACCGTCGCCCCCGCATCGAGCAGCACGCGAGTCACCTCGACGTGGCCCGCATACGCGGCGCACAACAGCGCCGACCAGTTGTCCTGCAATCAATAATCAATCGATAACACATAGGACAGCCAATTAACAGTGTGACCCAATTAATCAATCGATAATCAATCGATAATCGCTCACATTGTCGACGTCGTCGACATCGCAGTCGGCTACCAGGTAGCGGACGGCCGCCTCGTGTCCGCACCGCGCCGCCACTATCAGCAGAGTCTCGCCGTTCTGAAATCGAAATAAATGAAATAGAAATAAATGCTCAACCGGAAGAGAGAGAGAGAGAGAAAGAGAGAGAGAGAGAGGAGAGAGTAATCATCAAACGAGATGTTGTCAGTTAGAAGTGGTCAGGATTCTTGTACCGAATGGAAGGTGCAGTTTTTTGGCCTCCTTCTCCCATCTCCTTGTCAAACAAACCGACTACAAACTCTTTCCCACAGTAACCATATTGTACATCCTCATCATTCATTCATGCCATCGTGTCATTCAGTGATCGTAAATGGAGACAAAAAGGGCATTCGATCGGTGCAATCTATCACTATCACCCCGAGTGTACTGTTTATCAGTGCACATACAGAGTGTGATAATCTCTATATCTACGAAAAGAGGTTTACATGGTCACTGGAGTCGCTTACCCGGGAAATCACCCGGGATTCAGATTCTCTTCCTCTCTCTCTCTCTCTCTCTCTCTCTCTCTCTCTCTCTCTCTCTCTCTCTCTCTCTCACTCGCCCGTTTGTGTTTCCCGCGCGACTCACTCACTACACTATCGATCGCTATATGATGCTGGATGAGTGAGCAGTTTGTCGGCGCACACACTACGGGCTCGGATCGCGCATTTGCATATTGACTAATGACCCTAGATCAGACTGGGCAAACTGCACCAGTACCTAGAACGCATTAGAATCACAGCCGATCTATAAAAAGCTCCAGATAACAAAGATCTTTAAAGAGCCGGATGCTAACTGATAAAACACTCGTAAAACCAAATGAACCATCGATTTGAAGCGACATGAATGCAATAGTGAAAGTGCAGGACGTATAGTACGGATAAACGCGCCACCTAATTGCCCATCAATCAAACAAAAGGCAACAAAAACTGTAACAACAAACAACAACAAAACACTCACCGAGTTTCTGAGCGCCTGCAGTTCCGCAGTGAGCGGTACGCTTCCGGGTACAAATGATCCATCCTCAACCTGTAAACTGTCCATTGCGCAACAGCAGGTGTCACAAACAAGCAACAACAAGTCCACCATCCTCACTTCGCCTCACATCACTGCCAGTAAACAACTTCAGTAAACATGTAAACAAGTAAACAAACAAGTAAACAACGCACCTTCTCGAACAGGTCGGCTATCGCCGCACTGTCCATAGCGGCTGGGAGCACTGTGGCGACTGCGAAGGCGCTGCTCGCTGCCTCCGTCCAGCTAGTCAGTCCCGGCGGGTGCTTCATCCTTGGCTCCGCCCACTTCACCGATGCCACCCCGCGACAACAGGCTCTTCCGCGTGGGACCCAAAACACACAGCCGCGAGTGATTAGAATATAAAGGCAGGCGAACGCGGCAAATTAGGCGGAACAAACGGGAAGTGAGGCGAAAATGTGTGGGAGAAATGAATGAAAAGAGAGACACTAGGTGGGGCCACCTGTTGAGACGATGGGAGGAAGAGAGAAATAGGGAGAGAGGGAGAAAGAGAGAGAGAGAGAAGGCGGGTGGAATGAGAATGAGACCTCTTCATAGGCCTCGCCTCACCCCCCTCGAGCCATCATTTACCAAACAGCATTCGCACCAGCTGCGCTCTCCGCATCTGGCACACTCTCTCGTCACCCTCTCTCTCACCACTCTCACTGCCTACCCATGTAGAAGGTAATTAACACAAAGGAAATTCAATACCTATATTAGCACTGTATCGGAAGCATAGAGAATGTGAACTATTAATAGACCTACGCGGAAAATATTCATCACAACACATGAAATAACACGAGATAGAAGATCGAAATCGAGAATGAGAGAGTCTGAATGGAACTCTAGCGGAAACGAAATCTCGCTTGCGACTCACTGCAGTCTCTCTCTCTCTCTCTCTCTCTCTCTCTCTCTCTCTCTCTCTCATTCACTCACTCATTCACTACACTCACCGCCAAGTCTCAACTTGTCATAACGAACGCGGAAATAAGACAGCAGAGTACACCGTACACTTTGAGACACAGCCGCATATAAATTCACAGGCCTTCAATCATTCTTATCAATCGATTCCTCTCGGGCTCCCAGATAGCAAAACCGCGCATGATAAATGACTTATCTCCCAGCGTCTGGGACAGAGATCTCCGAAACAAGTCAAATCAATAATTTATCAATCGATAAAACAATGAAACGCACACAGACACGTGGAATGAGGGGAGGAAAATGGTGGGAGGGAGCGGGTAGGCTCTAATCCACCCTTCCATCCCGAATACATTACATGAATGGACAGCGAGAGACAGAGAGACACATGAGCGAACCGCAAAAGGCAGCCGACGCAAAACCGATTACCGAATTACCGTATACATTACTGCTACCGTACCACGTAGAGATCCCAGATTACAGCTCGCCAGAGCGCTCAATCTGCATCAGCTCCACGTCAAACTTGAGGGTGGCACCAGCTGGAAAGAAGCAGTCACAAGGGCATAACATCTCCCATCTGCCGAATGACCCAACAATCATCAAGCAGAGTGTCGTACTACCAAGCCCCTCTCTGTGCTCACATAAACCTCTCCTTCTCATTCACTCTCTTCCACTGTAAACCATACGGAACATCCCTATCCACTGTCTTCCAATCTTTCTCCCTCCCTCCCTCTCTCTCTCTTCTCCTCTTCCCCCCCCCCCCTACTCACGGGGAATGGTGGGCGGGGCGCCGCGCTCTCCGTATCCGAGGTGGGCGGGGATGGTAAGCTTCCTCTGCTCGCCCACGCACATGTTCAGCAGACCCTGGTCCCAGCCCTTGATCACCTGCAACGCACAACAATAATTCAAATTTTTAATTTCAACACCAACACCATATTTCAACACCAACACCATATCGATATTCAACTCTAACCTGAAGCCAAAGTCAAAATATCGTATACTGAATATAGCATTTCAGTCAAAGTCGGTTTATCCCGGATCAAGTTTTGATGAACACAAAGTTTCATGATCTGAACACGAACACATTACTGTCATCTAGTACACGAACACATTACTGTCATCCCAGAACCCCAGAATGTCAAGTATGGAACAAATTGTCAATGCAGATTATTTTTCCTTCAGTCAAGTCAAATTATGACGTCTACACATCATAGTAAGTCAAATTTTGACTACACACGAAGCCAACAAGTCAAATTATGACATCTATACACCCAAGTCAATTTTTGAGTATTCAAATCATCATAGCCAATCCTCGCACCTGTCCGGCTCCCAGCGTGAATGTGAACGGCTGTCCGCGGGGGCGGGACGAGTCAAACTCGGTGCCGTCCTCCAGCGTGCCCGTGTAGTGCATGTGCAGCAGGTCGCCCTTCCTGAACATTGCCGCGTCAATCAAATCAATCAATCAAAACAATTAATCGATACTTTTCAAAACCACGTATCAATCAATGCAGCCGATTGCTTCATTGGCGTTGTATTACTGTACTTTGATTGCAATATGCTACTTGATTCAATATAAATATTCTATCAATCAATAAATCAATACTGCACCTCGACTTCTGCTCGCAGTTCTCGGCGCGCTTCTTGATGCCGATCTGGAGCTTGGCCTGCTCCGCAGCCACAGCCGCCACCAGCACGAGGGCAACAAGGCACACACCACGCATACTGAAAGCGATCGATATCAATGACAATCAATAACAACTAATCAATATGTCAATACTCCAACGTTCCATCCAAAACACATCACACAACTAATGAAGAATAAAACGGGAAAAAATGTTCATCGATACAATCGGAAACTGTTACAGCAAAGTTATTACGCATGAACAGAAATGTACACAGTGGACTCTATTCACGGATATATTCTACGGCTTCCAATGAAACCATTCCACCTGCATCTCTTACTTATTAGACTATCGACAAGTACCTCTAGCAATCTATAGCAAACTAAACCAAACACATTGACTACCACTAAAAGGTTAGATTCAACCAACCCTAATGGCTTTCAACGTAAACAACCAGTCACATAAACACAAGAAGATGACCTAAGATTAGATCAATTCATGTATCGAAACGTTGAAAAGCCGTACTACGTGTCATGGCGACGAGATGTGAAAGAATATACCAATGAGCTGATAAAAAACAGCCGCCGTCAAAAGGCCGCGAGCCACGTGTATTGCAAGAAAGTCTCACAGCGGCGCTCTACTGACCCCACCACAAGCGGACCGCAATCGATACGCCAACCACTCGCACTCACTATTGCACCGCCACTCATTGCAGAAAATACACACGCACAGTGTACCAAGTACACATTTACACGTAGTAACCATTAGTATGGTCAATTAGCTTGGTTGAAGAGTCTGAGAAAATGATGCCCGAAGAAATGATCACGAATCGCAACCCAAGTCACGCATTCCTCACATGTACCGCACAAGAGACGGCAGCTAGGACTAGAAGTGGGGATACCTCCTCTCCACTTGCCTCGTCTCCCTGCCAACATTCCTTTCCAGAATGCTCGACCCTTTGCTCCTCTTATTCTCCACCTTGCTTCTCCCTCTCCTCACACTATGCACTGGCGGAAAAGTAACATATCCACTGCATCCCTGCAAAACTTTCTCCCTTCAGAAAAAGAACCGTGCCGCGAACAAGAAGCCTCTTAACACCTACACCTCCTTTACTGAGCCACCCAAGACTCCTCCTCAGCTCAAGTCTCCCGCACCTCCCATCGAACCCAAATCCAAGGAAGCGCCAAAATCGCGCGAGTCTAAGGAGTCCAAGTCCAAAGAGGGACCAAAGTCGCGCGAGTCCAAGTCGAAGGAGAACAACTCGCGGGATGGATCCAAGGAGGACAAGGAGGTGGCGGGCCCAGCCACGGCAACGGCCTACGGCTCCAGACCCGCGTCTCTCGGCCAGTCCCACCCCACCTCCAAGGCCGGCTCCAAGGAACTCGCCGAGCCGGGCATCGAAATGTCCAAGCGACCGGCGCGAGAGGCCAAAGAGTCGCGCGAGTTTGTCAAGGTGTGTCTCTTCGGAAGCAATGTTTCGAGCTTATTAGTAACTACTCCGCTTTGAAATGCTCGAAGCTTCAAAGACAATCGGGTTTTTTTGACCAATTACCGACAGAACTTTCCAGGACAGTCGCGAGCCGCTCGCCACCCGTGAGAGGGCCGAGGACACGAGCGCACCCCGTCCGTCGTGCGCCGCCACACAGCTTTCCGCTGCACAGCCCGCCGTCGCGCCACTCAAGATCGAACCCACCGAGCTGTACTGGGACGCGGGTGCGGCGGAATACTGTAGATTACCGTAACATCGTCCTACAGGTGCCGGAAAGCAGACGATCAGAGTCGTCAACACTGACGCCGGCAGGATAGCCATCAAAGTCAAGACGACCGACAACGTGCTCTACAGGTGAGATACACGAAACTAGCCGAGCAATGATTTTGCAATCTTGCATGGCAATGCAAGTACCAGTCTGTAAAATGACTTCAAAACTGCCAATTTGTTCGAGGATACTGACTACTTCTTCAGCGTGAATCCCGTCTACACGTTCCTCGAGCCGGGACAGGACCTGAACCTGAAGGTGAACCGTGGAGCCGGCGCAGCCAAGATGGACAAGCTCGTCATCTCCACTGCCAGTGTGAGCGTGTGGTAGTGTGGTCGTGTGACGTCCAATTCTAATAAGTTCAAACTCAAGTCATGAATTCAGGCTTTGCCAGCGGACCATGACGTCGCCGAGAAGTTTAATCCCTTCTCCAACACCAAGGACGCCATCGTTCCGTTCCTGATCAAAAACGCCAAACTCGTCAAGTCTCAATCTGTACTACGCTAGGCGTCCCCTGTCCAGCATTACTCTTACATTACTTCTTAAACGATTTCTCAAAAATAACCATATCGAGAATAGCTTAGAAATATCTACAACGTGTGTAGAGTGTAGTATCTATGTCGATAAAGATGCGTGCGGAAGATTGTACAGAGTAGAGTGAGTACAGAATACAGTAAGATCAAAAAGATAGCGATAGGCCACAGCGGCCGCGTTGAAAACACATCATACATCAACTTAAACAAGTACAACCGTATCAAAACTCAATTTATACACAGATACCACCAATAACACAATCAATATACGAGGCAATGCGCATTTCAGAGGTATTTTCAATTTCCGAGTATGGCTAATTGCACGTGATCAAAATACAGAACGTCACGGCGATTCACAAGTGAATAAATTCGCTAGCTCAAAACAAGCGCGACCCGCGACGGGGCGGAGCTTAAAATAGAACGGTCTCAAATCGACAAGCATGATCAGCAAAACTCCGCCCACTTTTCGACTCCGCCCATGGAGTGGTCTCACCACGATCCCAGCAGAATCGGATGTGCTTTGTGTTTTGGTAACATGTGCCGCGCAAGACACGCGTTTTTGTAGCGCAGCTCCGCCTACCCACAGATTATTAACTGTGAATCGCCGTGAACGTGTCAACATGAGAGTGAAGAGAACCGAGAACCGAGTATTTGTACTTGTACTAGACAGGAAAGGCGTTCACTTCTCCTTCTTGTCCTCCTCCTTGCCCTCCCCCTTCTTCGCCATCTTCTCCTTCCACGCCGCCAGCTGCTGCGCGTACGTGGCCCTCAGAGACGCCGCCTTTGTGTCGTACTTCTACAACACGATTCACTCCATCTCACTGTCCAGTTTGTTTATTACATTTCTTATGCGTTTATTTGATTCCTCGAGTTATCATCGTCTTCATGTTATGGCAAGAATATAGATTGAAGCGCCATGCAAAAGAGTGCGATAAAGACGCTCTGCTTTCGATATCCCGCCCGGCGAAGTATATTTTGGCCAATAACAATTCAAGCTTGTCAAACCTTCTTCTCCGCCTCGCTGAGCTTGCCGAACTCCTCCTTGATAACCTTCATCGTCTCAGTAACCGGGGTGACCTGACAATGGGTGTTTATTTATCCGATACAAATCATACAACCCTATACCCAGCCAAAGACTGCCCACATGCTCTCGAGTCGCTATCTAGCTGCGAGCTGCGCACATAGAGTTCATCGATGACAGTACAGAAACTCGAATTGGATCCGATGATGTCACAAGTCACACATTTCGTCACAACTATACTTCACAACTATATATATAGGATTATGATAGTGTGCTCGCTCACCTTCTCGCCTCCCTTTTTCTTCGCCGTGAACCTGTCCTCCACAAACAGCGCCCACGTGTTCAACGGCTGCTTCGGACGACCAGACTCGGCACGCTCCTCAAAACAGGCAATTTCACATCACAAACTACTGATTTTGATTCAGAATGTTATTTCGAATCAAGTAGCACGCAATACCGATTACGTAAATTACGGTAGGATACGGTAAAATACAGTAATAGAAATGAGTTTGATTATAAAAATTAAATAGACATAGATAGATGATTAGATAGGAGGTAGGTAGGCCATGTTAAAAAAGACCACTCACAGTCCTGCGCAGCTTCCTCTCCCTCCTCTTCTTGCGCTCGTCCTTCTCCTTCTGTGCCTCGGCGAGCTTCGCGCTCTGCTCCGCCTCGCTCAGTTTCTCGAAGGCGGCCACGTGAGCCGCCTTCTCCGCCGAGGCGAGCGACTCGTACTTCTGAACAACGCAAGCAATACTACGCATGTGTAAGATACTGTTTTTATATGAAAGAGGTCGTGCCACAATAATAACAACAACAACAATTAAGAACCGACCGCTTTGTCCGACTCTCCCAGCTGCTTCCACTGCTGCGAAAGAGACCTAAACGCCGACGTCACATCGGGGTGCGACTGAAAATATCCAACACTATTTATGTAATAACAAAAACAACGCACCGCCTTGTCGAAGTTCTTCTTGATAAAGATCTGGTAGCCGCTCAAGGGCGGCACGGGAGCCTTAGACCTGAACAAACAATACACGAGTAAACAACCATCAACAGGGAAAAACGAAACCAACTTTTTGGCAGCAGCGGCAGGGGATGCGGCGGTGGTCAACGAACGCGAGCCGTCGACGGCGAGACGAGAAAAGCGGGCAGACAACGACAGCATAGGTTCTGAACAGTCGATTTGAGGAACGCATTTAAAAAAACAACATCAGAATAGGTAACTTCGCCGAGCAACAACGGGTCACATGGACGTGAGAGTGGTGCAAACTTGAACAACAACTTTATTTCAACATGGGAAATCAATAAAAACGAAGGCAATCGCAAAACATGATCAACAAAACATGAAAACAACAACGAGAAAAGTGAGCACGAGGCTCGTCCATGCCGCCTAGTAAATCCAACTCGAAAACCACAATTCTCACTAGCACAACAATACACCACGGAGCACCGCGAAGTCGTCTCACACGCTGGCCTTGTTCGCATCCGGCTCTCCGTCCATCTGAATACGCATTCAACCTATGAAAAAAGATATGAATAAAGGAGACTTCTGTGATACAACCTCACCTCCTCCACTTCCTCCTCGTCTTCCATAGCCATCTCGGGCGGCGGCCGGGCCATCGCCCACTTCCAGTGCACAGAAGCCGCCATCGCAAACTGGTCGTCAACGGAGCGGGCGGGAAGAGAAGCTGAATCATCATAGGATATAGTTCTACTCTCGCAAGAAAGGTGATGTGACAGTTGCGGTATAGGCGTCGAAAATAAGATAGACCGATTAGATGGTGCAAGCGGGTACATCGAATCACTTTTGCGTTTTACACTTCCTCACCCACCTCCGGCGAGCGCGCGCAGAGACGGCGCCACGCCGTGACATGCCAGAAAAGCGCCCAGCTGAAAAGACGAAGACACGTCCATCAATTCATACCACATAGCAATGAAATGAGTAGCAAATGGTGTACATGGACTAATTATTTCCAAACAACAAATATATTTGGACTGACCGCTCATGCAATCAAACAACAACAAAAAACCCTCACCGGCGCTCCATCCTCGGGCTGCTCTATACCCTCGACAATCTCGTCCAGCTCAACCGGCACCACTCCCACCGACACGCACGCCGACCACAGAGACCACCACGCCATCAGCTCCAGCCTGCAACATATGCCATTCATGTCGGTCACTCATCACCATTAGTCATGTCAAACATGTCACTTGTTTCTCTGTTCATCGGCCGATCGACCGACCGCTGAGAGGTAAAGAGAGAGAAAGAGAGAGAAAGAGAGAGAAAGGGAGAGAAAGGGAGAAAAAGAGAGAGAAAGAGAGAGACAGAGAGAGACAGAGAGAGAAAGAGAGAGAAAGAGAGAGACAGAGAAAGAAAGAGAGGGAGAGGGAGAGTGAAAAAAAAAGAGAGAAAGAGAGAGAAAGAGAGAGAAAGAGAGAGGAAGAAAGGAAGAGAGAGGAGAGAAAACAAGAGAGACAGACAGACAGAGAGAACTCACTCCTCCACGTCCTTCTCCTCCGCATACGTCCACGCCTCCACCACCACCTTCTCGGCCCTGCTCACAGTCACGCGCATCGATACGTTGCCTGGAAAAAATGGAATCATTGAAAATGAGATCAGTGCATCAGTCGCTTCGAAACAATCCCTTCAAATGCATTCGGAAACGCCGCTAGTCCTATCATAACCAATCCACCTCTGCTGAGTGAGTGGTAAATCTATTCGAAACTCTCTTAGCAACAGACTTCCACCTCTCAGTCACCCGCTCACCGACCTTCCGTCTCCGTCTTCTCGGTCACATATGCCATCCCCGCCGCGGCGATCGCCTCTTGCAGCACGTTCTTCACCAGCACCGCCTGCAGGATCAGCTTGGCGTGCGTGGGCACCTCGGGCGCCGAGCTCGACTCCGATCCACAATCCGCACTCATCTGCAATCAATAGGCAAATCATTCACTATGCGCAAGAGAATGCAGAGATATCGCGGAAAGCGAGAATGAAGCGAGTATAAGACGACACAAGAGCGATCCAGAAGCGCGTTAATGCTACAGAAAGTTTGAGCGCTAAACTTGAAAAGAGATATGTACGACTGGCGGAGTGGCGGAACCTTTCTATTCCTAAGTTCCTAAAACTGTATGCACTCGCATCTCGCATCATGTCTTCTTCATCAGTACACGTCGGGCCATTGATGTTGGTCGGACGTGCGACATAAGCAGAGTAAGTTCATTATCTTCTCATAATCTTAGACAGCACTTGGACCACGCAGTCCCAATCTCATTTTCCTACTGCCCCCGTCGACGGCGGTCGCTCAAAAAGCGCGCGCACCATCCCTCCAGCCAGCACTCTCCGACTCCGCCTCTGATGCCACACGCGTCATGTCCACCCACCGTCACCGTCACACAGCAGGGCTCGTCTGAGGACAACGTGCCCGTCCATAAAAAGGAGAAGAACACCGACATCGAGGGACAAGTGTGGTACCACGGCTACCGGCCGCGCAAAGATGTGGCGTGAGTGACGCAGCGATACTGTATCCCACCGTATACCTTCAGGTCACTGCTCAAGGAGCAGGGCGACTTCCTCGTGCGCGCCACCGAGGCGCACCACAAGCCCGAGATCATCATCTCCGTGTTCGACGAGAAGAAGGGCTCCGTGCTCAACTTCACCACCGCCCTCACCGCTGACAAGGTCTTGATCTCACTTCCGCATGTCTCGCCGCGCCACTCTCAGTCGCACTACTGACGACGCTCCATCCTCAATGCTCCATCCTCATCAAACCCCTTCCTTTGCAGAAGTGGACGCTGGGCCTGTACCTCAAGCCGGACAGTCCTCGCAAGAAGCCGCCGCCCGCCTTCCCCACAATCGTCGAGCTCGTCGAGCACTACAAGAACTGTCGGCTGCCGGGCGGCAATCGGCTCAGCCGCGCCATACCCCGCCCCAAGTGGCTCATCAAGGTAGACGGGGCACGGGGTAATCGGAAGTATACTGTATACTGTATCTACCGTATCCCACTGTAAACGGGGTAGCCGAAGAATACTGCATCTGCCGTATCCCACCGGGGTAACCAGAAAATACCAACCGTATCCCAGCACGACGCGGTACAGTTCAACAAGGACACGGATCTGCTGGGCTCGGGCAACTTCTGTCACGTGTACAAGGGACGGTACGAGCGGAGTCACGGGGACGTTGTCACAGTCGCTGTCAAGGCGAGTGCTTCTGTCTCTTCAGCTACTCACATCATTTTTGAACCTCTGACATTTACTGAAGTGAATGATTTCTGACTTAACAAACTTGCAGATCTGCCACCAGGGCGGCGGCGGTTTGACGGACAAAGAGACGGAGGAGGCGATTCAGGCCAAGAAGGACATGCTGCACGAGGCGCAGCTCATGTCCTTCTACATTCACGACCACGTCATCCAGGTCGGTCCACATCATCTCTTCGGCCGTTCCAACGACTGTCTCTTGGATTTCGACGTTCCACATAATCTTAATTCAAGTTCCCCCATTTCTAGCTGTTCGGAGTGGCGTGCGACCACCCGCCAGTGCTCATTGTCATGGAGTTCTGCCCGGGCGGCAATCTCGAAGGACACCTCAAGAAGAACGCTGGAAAGGTACTCTCCATTCGTTCTTCACACCGCCTGCCAGTTCCTTTCAAGGAAGGCGATCGGCAAAAGGCGATCGGCAAAGCGATCTGATAGAGCTTTCAAGCTATGAAGCGCTATCTCATCTCTTTCTAGATCGACACTGGCGAGCGTGTGGTGTACTGTTTCGAGGCGGCTCGCGGCATGCGCTACCTACACAACAAGAGCTGCGTGCATCGCGACCTCGCCGCCCGCAACTGCCTCATCTCGTCCAAGGGACAAATCAAGGTGTGTCAGGTTCAATGTTTTGGAAACTTGACAACAACAACAACAACAACAACAAACAACAACAACAACAACGACAACAACGAGATCGTGATCTTGAACCATAAGAGAACCATAAGAGAACCATGAGAACCATAAGAGTGGAACAGCTTTGCTACACAGAGACCCTTCATCCTCCTAGATCGCCGACTTCGGTCTGTCCAAGCTCATCGACGAGGGTGGCAAGGACAACGACGAGGACGCGGGCAGGATGCAGGTGCCAATCAGGTACGCCCACTCCTCTCTCCAGGTGTCTTGATTGCTCCATTCGTATGTTTCATTGTCACTCACATCATTTCGTTCCTTTATACCTTTCTATAATTGATCCCTTCGTTCAGGTGGATGGCTCCCGAGACGCTCAAAAAACCGCAAATCTTCTCGACCAAGTCCGACGTGTGGTCGTTTGGCGTGCTCATCTGGGAGATCTTCAGCGACGGCGCCAAGCCGTTCCCCGACGATCCGCCCAAGAAGATCGCCACCAACATCCGCAAGGGCAAGATGATGGCGCTGCCGGCGTGCATGCCACCACAGCTCGTCAAGATGCTGCAGTCACAGCTGTGGCAGATCGACAGGGAGAAGCGGCCAGAGTTCAAGGAGATCACCATACAGCTGCTAGAGATACACAGGGTACGAATCTCCGACCGAGATACTCCACTATATCTTTCGTCGTCTGATCGTCTGATTATATAGCTTATCGTTAATCTAATAGATACCACTTCGTCTGATATTATAGCATCTGTACCCGCTCGTTTAGGCATTCAAGCCGCCCGCCAAGTGCACGGTGAACAGCCTGCCGGGAGTGAAGAGGGAGCGTATGACGTATGAAGAGTCCATGGACATCGAGCAGGAGGAGAGCAACAACAGGGAAAAGAAGAAGGACAAGGAGGAGAACAACAGCCATCACGTGAGTTCTCTCCTGTCTCCCTGCACTCATTCAACCTGTAGGAATCTGTGGTGGACAACTACAAGAGTCTGCTCGTACCCAGGAAGGAGATGGATAAAGAGAAGAAGGAAGAGGAGAAGGAGGAGAAAAGGGAGGATAAGAAAGAAGAAAAGAATGAGGAAAAGAAGGAGGAGGAGAGGAAGGAGAAAAAGGAAGAGAAGAAGAAAGAGAAAAAGGATGTGTCCAAGGACCGCACGCGCAAGAGCGTACACGCACCCGCCAAGAAAGGATGACTCGTATCAACATACTCGTATCGTTTGTGAAATTAGAAAACATTAGACTTTGGAATTAGAAAACATTAGACATTGAATTGTCTTTGCGATTTTCATGCATGCTCGAATAAATGTTCTCCTTACATTTGGAATTGGACTACTACTATAGTCGTCGCCTAGCAGAGAGACAGTTATGGGCAGCCGGGGTTAGTTCGCGAAACCCACTCAGATTAGAAAGACACGCTACATCTACACCCTAATTACAAATTACAACCCAATCTCTACGGAGTTCCCACCTTGTTTTGTAAGGTCAGGGTGGAAACTCAGTCCGAGATTGGGACGGCAGGTCAACAGTCAATACACATTACCTACATCTACAGACCTCACGTGACGTGACTAATCACGTGACTAGAAATGCTAAACGGATTCAATCAAGTAGAGATATTTCAAGGCAGCTAAACCTATTACTCATATTAGTTTTCATACACCAACATCGAATCGTCATAGAAAACATTTACTCAACATGAAAAAACGGATAAAACTCATGCAAAAATGGAACACCGGTATAATGGTACAAACTCGTACAATTTCGTAAAATTGATGTCTTCTCGTAAAGCACACAAACCGTAACTCACAAGGTAAAACAGCAAAACAAATATATACAAAAATGCGAAGTGGAGCAATAATATAAATGAACAATAATGTAAAAAAGACAAGATCCTCCTCGCGTCTTTACTTCATTCCCATGAACGGGCCAGGCAGTATGCGAGTGTCGATGATCTAAACATGGACACATCATCTCTATTCTTTACTTCCTCCTTCCCAATCTCCAATTTGTTTGTCATCTCGCTTACTAAACCTACGTCCACAGTCCTTCGCATTTTCATTAGAGTTTCACGTATCATCCCCTCACCTCAACCTCCTCCGTGTCTCCAATGAGGACATGGTTGGCCTGACAATAGTGCTCGTCGCGCACACACTCCACCGCAGTCGCTGCCGCCGCCGCCATACCCGCCGGCGTCAGCTTCAGACTGCTCCACCTAGACAAGCATCACGTCATCTGATATCTTCCATGGCATCATCTGACACTTCCATGACGTCTTCTGACACTTCCATGACGTCATCTGACACTTCCATGACGTCACTCACCACATGAGCGGAGTGCACACCAGTGCCACCGAGTGCGGGTTGGCGAGCTGGTAGCAGGCCTGTAAATGATGAAATTCCGTCCCACCAATCTCTGAATCTGAACTCATTTAAATACTACAAATAAATGTAGTATACAAATACTACCTGACATCAGACTACCAAAAATCGCAAGCAGAAAGTATGCGCACGAACAGGCTCCATTCAAACTCATAGAGAACACTCCTTCCCTTCATTTGCCCGTCCAGATCACTGGCCAATCCGGCGTGCAGGCATCTCATCAGCGGATGTGCATCCATCCGCCCTTCTCCCCCATCCGCTCACCTGCCGCTCCAGATCGCTGGCCGACTCCAGAGTAGGCAGCTGTCCCTGCTGCACTTTCAGCCACCCGAGCCGCACCAGGTCCATAGCGGCCAGCATGGCCGACACCTACAACACAAGGGTGTTGGCTGATAGACAGCAGAACGATAGCCCTTCCCATAATCAATTCCGGCCTACTCGAAACTTCAACCAACATTTATGGCCCTGCGACAGAACGAGAGCACTTCAATATACCTTGCTTCAATCTACCCACAACTCGAATAGGTTTTTTTATCCGTCTGACTATATTGTTTTGCACACCATTGCGAGCATACTCTCTGCGTTTCACTACCCTCGCCAATCACAAGCACAACTATACATCCTCCCCCCCTCTTTCCCACCTGGCAGTCATTGACGACGTCGACGTTGCCGCTTCCGGTGTACACCTGCTTGGGGATGATCAGGTGAGAGACGCGGAAGCCGTCCTCGACTGCGTAGCCAGCCAGCGTCGCCACATACTCCAGTCCGGACAGACCGCTCGCAGACGAGCGGAGAACACTGCAAAACGAGATAATAATTAGTATCTTGGCCAGACGCCCATCCGCTTCTTCTAGTACTCTCACAGTTTTTTCTCTAGCATCTCATATCACTCATTTGCTCAGCCGCTCTAGCACCCCGCTTCTTTTCCGACATGTGGTAAATCTCTATGGAACAGGTTCTTCAACACACATTCCTTCGCAGACAGTTCGTTTCGAAACCTCTACCGTACCCGTCCAGTCTCTCTCCTCCACCCACCGCAACATCTGCTGCACACACTTGCCAGCCGGCAGGTACAGACGCGAAGTCACCGGAGACTTGTCCAACGGCACGCCGTACCAGGACGGCACACTGGAAAAGCAGCAGGCATCGTCAGCACATTCTGTCATTTTCCTTCCCACACTCCCACCAAAACTCACTTCTCCGTCTCCGGCATCTCCACAGCCACCTCGTCACTCAGACCACCGCCCAGCTCTTCTGTCTCATAACTGAAACATGTGACACTATAGCCTGCGTCAGAGCGATAGTTTTCAATCTACCCTGCTTGCAGTTCGAATACGGTGCCATAACCGCCTGCCTCTCTTGTTTTGCACACTATTGCCCTGACTTTCCGCCTTTCTCTGATCAACCCCACCGCGCACAACTTATTGCGAGCATAGAACTATATAACATGGTAAACAACCGTATGAGAGCCAATATCGTGCGCCGTAGACTTCCCCACTCCCTCCTTCTTAGACTCGCACAAACATCGCCGCAATTTCCTGCCATTCACTTCTCCGATTTTCCCTCCCACCCAAACTCACTTCTCCTTCTCCGTCTCAAGCTCGCTCTTCTCAGCCATCTCTACAGCCACCTCCTCACTCAGATCACTCAGATCACCGCTCAGCTCATCACTGAAACATGTGGCACTAAAACATGATATAAGAGAGCCAATATGCATGATTCACAAACTCTAGTTTCTACACTCATTCTCATACCCCACACCCCCCATTTCTCACTCATTCGCCACTCATTTCACTCCCTCCCTCACTCGCTCAGCTCATCACTAAAACATGTGGCAATACAGCATGGTAGAGCCAATATGCACATCGTGAGCCGCAATCCCAAACTCGTCACCCCACTCACTGCCTGACAGGCCGCTCCCGCTTGACGACAATGTGAACAGGAGGCTGCTCGGGCGGGCCCGACATGAGAAGCGCCATCATCGCCTTCCTCTCCAGCCACGGCTCCTCCACACCTGTGGCTCGGCGAGCATACGCACGCGTGCGCCTGCGCGCCTCCTCCCAACGTTCAACGTCAGTTGCCTCGTCCTCCACAGACATGACAGGCTTCGGCGCGTACACGCGTTCCTTCTTCGCAACGCCAGCTTCCTCATCAGAATCAGAATCCCTGTCATCCACAAATGTGACGGTTCTCCGGTTCTGGCTAGCCTTGGTCTTCTCCTCCTTCTTGCCCTTTCCCAGAGACCAGGTGAGACCCTCGGTGGAGAATGGCACGCGCGGGGCCGGGGGAGGAGTCGAGAAACCTTCCTCGACCTCCCCCACCTCCTCGGCGTCCTTCAACCGCACCTCCTGCATGGCCGATCGGATCGCCCTGAAGAGTAAGCATTGCCATGATACCACGATTATCCAATCATCACCTAAATCAAACAGAAACGACTCCGGCTCATTTCAAACACTCAAATGGGGTGAACTGATTGACTGTGTGCTGCGGCTTGCGCGACGACACAGTCAGAGGGAACCCTCGCCCCATTGACATCACTCCCTAATGCTCCCGCGCACTCACACGCGACCACTGCAACCCCACGCCAGCCCGACTCACTCATCGGCCACAGCCACCGCATCCAGCTCCGACTCGACTGCCGCCAGACCGGGCAGCGACATCGCGCCCTCCACCAGGGCAGCAGCCGCCTCCTTCTCTACCGCACCTTCCGAACCGGCCTCGTCCCCACTACTGCAACCTCATCGTCAGAATCAGACATCCCAATCAAGGCGCTCATAATATTGTGCCTACTGCGAGATTCAATAACACTACTTCAACCTGAAACCGCAACGTACCGTAACCAATACTACACCAATGACTGTGATAGATCTCCACCAACTCACCCAAATATGGCGCGCACCACCTCTTTCACACTCGTCCTCTCGTCCGCCCTCCTGTACACGGGGGACAAGTGGGCGGGGCCGAGTGGCAGAGTGGGAAGGCGTTCGAGAGCAGACTGCAGCTGCTCCAACAGGGCAGAGCGGTCCGCGCGGTCCGGCTCGCACACCGCCCGAAACAGCGCAGACACAGACATGAACGCGTCGTTCTCCTTGTTTTCTCCCTGCTCCTGCTCCACCAGCTTTCGGCTCTCCTCCGCGACATTCTCCTTCTCCTGCTCCATATCAGTACGATCCATGTCCGAAACCTGTGAATAGACTATAAAACTACAAAAAAAAACAATGGGTACAGAAATTCAAAAAGGCCGCGAACCTGTTACACCACACGATACAAACAGCGCAGTGAAAAAAATCGTTTTATTAAATCTCTTCAAAAAATCTTCAAAGCATCGTCTATACACAGAATATACGCACACACTCACACACCAAAAAAACCAAATCAAAACAACTCACAATCGCACTCGTATCCATTATTACATGTGTAGTAGAGGAGGAGAGAGCTCACTACTCGATATTACAGTAAACAGTAAATTGATGACATAAAACGAGAGTATCGTTAGTCTACCATATAGAGAGAGGGACAAGAAAGCACAGCAATTCTAAACGGGGGACGAGAGAACAGTTTTAGCTTAGCTCAGCTACGTGTCTTTAGCTTAGAACGAACAAACTAGAGTGGGTGACTTGGACATTTCGGACAAGATCAAGCAATCAACCCCAAATTCACAAAAAAAAACGTATGCGAGTTTGCAGTGACGACGACACACATGGTACATACAAAGAGGAAATCTCTCTAAAACTACTCACTACTACTCTACGCTTCAAACATACACAATACACACAATTCACAAATTGAGGCGTGCGAGAGAAAAAAGTGAACACACACTCACATCTACTATCGCCTACTACAGCACCAAGTGAATCGGCCAGATTCAACCCTCCCTGCTCCTGCTCCTCCTCCTCACATACTCCTCCTCGAGTGAGGCGCCATCGACTGGCCAGTCAGCTGCGCCGCCTGCTGCTCCAACAAGCGCATGTCAATTATCTGAAAATCGAAATATTAACAAATCTTAACATGAAAAAAAAAACTCACTCATCACTTACTCCACTTAATCAAGCACACACACCCTTATCTTTCTTTTCTCGGTCTCCCCCTCTCACTCTCCTCAACCTCTCCCAACATGCCTCACCTGCGTGTGTATATTGTCGCTGTAGATAATGTGCTGTGCCACTCGGTACAGTTCGTGGTTCTTGTCGTGTTTGTGGGGCGGGCCCTGGCAGCCGCCCGCCATGCACATTCCCGTGGGGGTGAGCTGCACAATGGCAGAGCTCATATCGGAGCAGATCACTGCCACTGCGGGGGTCATCACAGACTGGTACAGCACCTGCAACGCACACTGTAAGTCATTACAGTACTCAGTACTACAGCTACAGTACCTAATCCAATAACTATACAGTGGTACAGTACTTATCACGCTATAGTACCTATTACAGTACTCACACGTGTCACGGTATTGAATGTTGAATGACATGTAATCTCCTGCACCCAATCATAGCTACCGTACAACCTCATTCTACAGTACCCCCTCCTCACCTGGTACTGCATGTCGGGAATAGTGAGGCCGGGCGAGCCGCCGCCCACCTTCATCTTGATCCAGCCGAGCGTCAGCAGACCCAACACATTCTGCACCTCAAACACCTAAACAAATCGCAATCATTCGATACTTCCAAAAGTTATACTCTCCCTTTTCCTCCTCCTCTCTCTCTCCCCTCCCTCCCTCTGGTATCTCTCTCCCCTATCTCTCCCTCCCCCTCTCTCGCTCTCCACCCACCTCCTTCTGTCCGATAATCGAGAACGACGTGGCAGTGGCCGTCTGTGTGGGTATGATGATGTGGCTGACCGAGAGCAGGCTGGGGTCGGCGCGCATCACCGTGCCGGCCAGGATGCCCACAAACTCGCGGCCCTCGTGGTTCGCCTGTCGAGCCGCACTGCAACATACTCGTATCATGTCAAACCATCATGGTATTTGTATTTGACGAGAAGGTTCCAGGTTCCAACATATTATGAGATCCAACCGTAACCGTCAAGACCAGATGTTCCGCACTCAAAACCCACTTCTGAAACGTGTCGACCAGATCCTGCGGCACCGCCATCACCGTCAAGTGGTTCTTCGATTCGGGGGCGACAGCCTGCTGTGCCGGCTGCTGCTGTGTGTGCGTCGCAGCAGTGGTGGGCATGGAGACAATGGGCGCCACCGGCACATGTACATGCACGGGTACAGTGGCCACCGGCTGCACAATGCGCAGGGGAGACTGCGCGGCCTGCAGCGAGAGCAGCGCCTGGTGCATCATCAGCGTGCGCTCGTTGTGGTTCATGCCCAGGTCGCGAGGCAGCACACTCTGCACGTGCGAGAACATCGACTGAAACATGGGGTGAAAACGAGAACAAGCCTCATGTTTTAGTAGCCACATTGCTCGTCTACTATACACATCTATAAAAGTCGAACAAAACGGTTCAGATCACCCGGATGAGGTATTCTAGGTCTATAGTAGTCTACCAGTGTTTTGCTCGCCTACAAATCTTCACGAAGTCTACCCCCTCACATAGGGATTGAGTGTAGCCGTGGCGGCAGCGGCAGAGGCGGCGGCAGAGGCAGAGGCAGCGTGTGCCTGCGCCTGCTCGGCCTGCTTCGACGGACCGGGCAGAGAGGGCTGCGCAAACACATTCGACTGATTGGGCGCGGCGAGCGGCGCCTGAACAATAATTCATCCTCATCTCCAACGTATCCTGGTTTCAACGTATCTTGTCAATACGAAGAGATGTCAATACTCCAGCGTGGAGGTCATAGTCAATAAGCTCGTGGCTCACCATGGCTTGTCCGCTGCGAGTGGGTGCGGTCGAAGTGACAGACGTGGTCTTGCTGGCCGCCGCCGCCGTCGCCGCCGGTTGGGCAGAGGAGGCAGACGAGGGTGCGGGTGCGAGGCGCGACGGCTGCGACAGCAGCGCCACCATCGCCGGCTCACGCTCCTCGATCGGACTGCAACTCGATTCAAATGATGATCTTCCCTCATTCTCATTCAGTCCAAACTCCTTCGAAACACAGTGTTTGGTCTTGGTTGTGTGTTGTGTTTCAAAGTGATTTACGAAAAGACCGATTCTCACTGATCCCGCAGAGTCTACCATAGGCAGTCAGGATAGGATTCGTACCGCACTGTTCCAGCCAAGGAGTCCCAATTCCCCACTGTAAGATTGTGTGTGCTAACAGATAACCCATCATGCTAAAATTGTATGTGGGATTGATTGAAGTTGATGCTGCCGTACTCACACATTCTCGTCGGGCTCTTTCTTGTTGATCTCGACAAACTGGTCGTGTAGCGAGTGCGCCTCGTTGGCAGCGCGCGCCGTCTCCTCCTTCAGCTTTTCCACGTACACAGCCGCATTCGCCAGAGCTTCCTGAACATGTCTTGTATTATTTATATATAGATCCTGATCCTCCAGCTTTTTCAGCCGGTTTTCCTTTATACAGGCATTTCTCAAATATTTCTGTCACATACCAGTACCACGATACACCAACATGAACATCATACGCCGCCTAGACCACCCATCTACGCAAGTTCATGTATGTACATTTATACTCATAACTATCATCCAGTTTCGCTACGACCGAAATACGCTATAACCCCACGAATCGAATCATTTCGAATCATTTGTCGAAACCCACACAGTCTTATCGGTACGGGTACAGCAACCAATATTATCACTCCCGCACTTCAAGCACAATCGGTTCTCGATCTCGTAAAATAGAGATAACTAGAGATCGTAAGGCCAGATATAATCTACGACACAAAGAAATGCACTCTGATAGCGATTCACTTTCATGAACGACCCGTAAAAAGCAAGACACTACTGGGCAGTAAACTCAACCACCCACACGACTAATAACTGCAAAATCTACAAAAAATCAAACATCAACAGCAAACCCGACAAAAAACTATAGCTGAGCTTTGTACGAACACACATCAACACCATACATGCACCTTTACAAAAAAAACCAAAAAAAATCCATTAACCTCATCATCGACATCAAACTATATACGAAAGCATACGGAGCTACGAGAGCAAGCGGCATCTCCTCTTCCTTCCTGTTCCCCCTCTCCCTCAACTAACTGTCCCGTCCCCAATCCGCTACTCCTACTCATTCTCCTCTCCTCCCCATCATCCCCTCCCCAACACCCCCACTCGCCGTCCACCCCATCCTCCTACTCACCCTCTTTCTCCTCTCCAACTAACCGTCTCATCCCCAATCCGCTACTTCTTCTCCTCTTCTCCCTCCACTCCACTCACCCTCTCCCTCCTCTCCAGCTCGCGTCGCATCTTCTCCGCGTCCGCTCGGTACGCAACCTCCAGCTTACGCCTGCAACACGCCCACCATTTAACGTGTACGCATTCACACATTTCAATAACCCAAAAATCTTTGTCAGAAATTCTGTCTCTCTCTCCTCCCCACTTCTATTCATACTCGTAGAGACACAAAGAGAGACAGAGCGCGCAGAGCCGCGTCGCGTGTCTAAAACCCACGCGCTGCGTATTTGGCAGACGGCAAAGAGTCTGCCAAATACGCAGCAAGCATCTCATCCCATCCGCCCATCTCCTCCTCCCCCCCCCCCCCGACTGTGACTCGTCGACTATTTCAGACATTGAACGCGTCGCATGTCCAATACACGCGCGCTGTGTATATGAGGCACGGCCACTAGTTACAAGCACCCCTCTCCCCACTGACTGTGACTCGTCGACCTGCTGCTGTGCGTAGACGAGCATCGTGTCGAGCTTCTCCTTGTCCTGCGGTCCGCACATCGGGTAGTCGGCGTGCGTCGGCAGGTCCTCACGAACCATACTGCAACAAAGTATGACTATTCGCATGTTTTCTATTCTGCTATCCTGCACCTGCTCCTTTATCCTTCTAACCTAAGACAACTTGCTAAGAAGTAACTAAAGACGTAAATAGACTGAATAGAGAGACTCAATCACTACTAACAAGCCGTAATTTACGAGATTACTCATTACTCTGCAGAAGGGTCCAAGGAAGACTGGTAAATCAATAATCAATGGATACACTCACGTGACAAAGCGGAGGAACATGACGAGTCCCTTCTCGAGATTCTCCTCCTCAATGTAGCCTTTGGCCATCGTGTACACCTCGTGCAGGCAGCGCTGGTACCTAAATGACGCCATATTGAGTTATTGATTTTTTTTTTTAAATCGTGCTTGTCATAATCATACTTGTGAATTGTTGTTGTTTGTTTGATTGAAAGTGGGTGAAAAGTATATACATCTGTTTTCTCTGCTTGCTGAATTATCTATAACTAGAATAGCAATGTTCAATACACATTTCTGAATTGTCTAGCTACAAATTCAAGATTTTCAAATTTCTATCATCAAACACCTGTGAAACACCTGCGTCACAGAGCCACGGGACTAATCACCCAAATTAACTCGACATTCCTCTTTCACAACACAGTTTTCGTGATGTCACGCAATTCACGTGATTGACAGACTCAAAACTCAAGACGCGTCCACGGGACTACCAAACACCGTATTTTGGAACTCGAAATATGGAGTAGGCGTTGCATTATTGTACCGTTTTTGTATGTATTATTGTAGCGTTGCATTACAGTAATTTGCATAATTTTCATAATGTGCTATTTGATTAGAGATAGACATTCTGAATTCAAATTCAAGCCTCATCCAAGCCAAGCCATTCTAGGTAGACCGCATGTGCCCATTTAACACAACTATATTTCCTTGCATGAGAGAAGGAGGGAAAGCAAGAAACTGCAAAAAGGCCGGAAAGCAATCTTCAATCCATATCCTTCCATCCAAGTCACTTCCTTTGCAACTACAATTCCAGGATATACCCCTATCAGGATATCAGCATCGGGCAAAAACCGACAACGCTAATAGGGAGCCGCCTACAATTTCCGTTAGAAACATTTTTTTTCGCAAAGGAAACCAAAGACTGTTGCATATTCCGGGAAAGAAATCTAGAGGATACAATACATTTTTTCTATAATCCTGCTGTGACCTTTGGATTTTCTGTGATTTTCTGATCTCCCAGTCTACTTACCATCTTATGGTGAAGCCCTGTGGCCTGCACACTACAACACTACTACACAGCACACACTCACATCTGAATTGTCAAGGCATGTAAACAACAGTACCGACCCATCTGGCACACAAGACACAAAACAGATACGACCACATCGTGTTTTGTTGCCTTTGCCTCACTCTCTATCATTCCCCTACCACTAATCACCTCCACATCACAAAACAACACTCATGCACTTCTAGCCTTCTACACAGAACACACTACACAACCAATGAAAAAAACAAGCTCTACATTTAGGGATCATAGTTTTGCGTTCTCGTCACAGGTGCCATCAAAAAATTTAAACGACGTTTTCTTGCCGTGCATATAGAATCCAGATGCACTTACGCGGAACCAACCAATGTGCGAAAGGCAAAACACTTAGTCTTCCGCGTGCACTGTTCACCCCGATTCCCTTGTCCATTCTCATCTGCTCTCTGTCTGCATTACTGCATTCGGCAGGAGACACCATTGCTCTTGCCCGCTTACATGTCATTCACTTCACACTCCAAACAAGCAACTTCACTTGCATAAATCGGATGAGGTATCATAATCCATTTCTCACCAACACATGGTCGTATCCTTATCCCTAACACCCCAGTCTAGCAAACACCGTCGCACTAAATCATACACAATAACAACTAGGCTCACTGACAAACTGACTCACGCACGCACTTTTACTGATCAAATACCCATTACGAGGTACTCACATGTCCGAACGGAGCACTTTTCACCATATCCATTCCGACGCTAGTTCCATAGCACTCATATCGCACTCGCAGCGCTGCTCAGTGCTCATACAAAAAAAAAAACCGGGTACACTTCCTTTCACATATCCCTACTCAGGCTACCCTACATCTCTGGACTTTGCCCGCCAGAGTCGCAGTGTGCACTAATACATCCCATTCAGGGGTGCGCTGCTCAGGCGCCGGCGACTCTGCAGTCCGCAGTGTGTGAATACAACACAAAACTCTGGCGCCGTGGTCGGCACGCGAGGCGAGCGAGCAACTAATCAATGACAGTGGCAGCATAGAGAACGTGCATCGTACACTCGCACAAAACAACTAGCAGCGAGAAACAACGAGTACGATATACAAAGAGAAGAAAGTAGTAAGTGGGAACAAGGAAGTAGGAAATGCACACGCCCACGCCTCACCCCAATCAGTCATGGAAATCGAAGCTAACACAATACAAAAAGGAAATCAACCAATAAATCAATAATCTCACCTGCTGAATGAGACGGTGGCGGTGATGTTGGGCGACTTGGCCGAGCGGATCAGCAGCCGCATGCGCTCCACTGGATCCAGGCACACCTGACAAGTCACACAAGTGAGCAACAGGTGAATGTAAACTTTAAATAATTACACAAATCAATCAATCAATCAAATCAGACGTTTTATTATAAAATAGAAACTGATTTGATTGACTGGTCGATGAGTAGAAATGTTCAAACTGTACCGTTTCTCGGTTTTGATTTTGCATTCGTTGTATGGGGTCATAGCGGACCGAGACCTTGACAGTTATTGATTAACAAAATAGATGGAGATAATCTCACCTTTTCTTGTCTGGAATCGCCAGTCATGACCTTCCTGCAACAAGAGAATTAGCTGACGCTCATCCGAACTCCGAACACACACAAATATTGATCAATTGTGATAAACAGATTTACGCTTCAGTCAGTGCAATGCACGAGAGATAACACAATGCGCGACTATCTGAACTGATTAACAAGTGACATAACACGGTCAGAAAAGGACACTGCGCAAAACTGCAATCTACGCACATGTCGCGATATGAATACTCGCCACGCACATGCTCGATATCATATTTCAAAACCAAATCGCTAGTGCCAAAATCCCACACACACAACACTATCAGTCGCTGTTTGTGGTCGCGTGCTTGAACCTGATATGTGTCGGCGCGCGCGCGCAGAGCCGGCGCCACACATGCAACGTGCAATATGCGAGAATGAAACAGAGAGACCGCGGGAGGCCGGGGCGGTATCACCACTCGCCACACCACACCGCGTCGATACCGGCACGGACAATGTGCGCGGCGCGAGTCGGCCACACTAGTCCGACCAGCCACACACCAACGAGTCGTGTGTGTGTGTGTGTGGATTAGCATTACACATTTCCTTATCAACGCGTCGTCATTGACAACATCGCGTGTGAATCAAGCTACACACACTCCATTCCGGGGCCAGATGGGGATACCCGCTAGTGCTACATCCGATACACGCGCGACGCGCGGGACCCTACCCCCGCTACACTACACCAACATCGCCGATCCGTATCGGCAGCAAGAGAGGCACACAAACAATACAGACTTGTGTGTATCCTTTTGTCCGAACAATCCAGTCAGGTGGTAGGAGCCGAAACTGGGTTGTTCACCATCTCTTTCTTATCACACTTTCACTTTCTCTATTTTTGTGTATATGGATCGCGGTAGGAGGCGGAGGCCTGCGGGGGGGCAACATAGAAACAGTCACATGCATAGCTCGCAGCGCACGGCTCATGGCTCATAGCAGACGCATCAAACAATACACAGTCGAGCGGCGGCCGCAATGACTTCCTTCTCCATTCCCAAGCTACACAGACGCCCAATGCCCGATGCAAGCGATTCGCACCGCACCGCATATGATAGTTTTACAAGTGTTGAATAGAATTCTGTCAAATCAATAGAACGTGGAGCGGCCAGTGGCTCGGGGCGGCAGAGAGAAGGGAGAGAAAGAGAGAAACACACACACACACGCTGCCATCACATGCATAATAAGCGACTACAAACCTTGCGAGCCGTAGGAGAAACGGTTTCTCTTTTTTTGTTGGTTACCAACTCGGAGATGCTAATCGACGTCCATCAAGTGAACACGCTTGTCGAGCACATACTCGATCCAAACATACCAATTCTACACATGTATAGAATAGAACAAGCGAGGAGAGCATGCTGACATGACTACGGCGCCTAGTCACAAGACACAGCCGCATTACGTTTCCGTTTCTGCACTCGAATGAGTCAAAAAAGAAAAGCAGCACGGGCACAGTGTAGAGCTACATAAGCCACTGGCACACTCACATAAAAACGACTAGCTGCTAAGAGTCAAGACTCAAGACAGAGAGGGGAGTGTTGATTGGTTGACTCCCTCACAGAGCGATAGCACACAAACTCCACACTCTCACAGACATCAGACTGTAGTGCTTCAGTCCTTTAGTCACATGATGATAAGCAAAAATGGCAAGGCATGGGCCGGCAAACAGAGAAGACGGCAGATGGCACCAAGTGCAGAGTGCAAATAGGCGATTAGACAACGCCCGCTACAAAAAGGTGAACAAATGTGACACCGACATTACAGTGTGCAGTCAGAACTGATTAGTCTCCAACTTACTCTACGACAGCGTTACCGAAACATAACAACACCACCGCATTTCTGTAAGCAAGTATGCAAGCAAATTCTTGAATACAGAAATGCAGCAGCACAACGAGAGCTCACCTGTAGTTGGTTCCGGGGATGCAGAACTGCTCGACGACGCTGAGCGTGTGGTTGGATGGTGGTCCGCCGCGAGACGTTCCCGGACGCATCGCCAACATCTCCCACTGCCAATACACAACCACCATCACAACAAAGGCACAACCACCACTTCATCACAACGCATAGACTTCATTGTACTTGTACGCTGACCTTTAAACAAAATATAGTTGGTAGGCGCGTTAGCGCGCGTACTCGTCGCACCCATTTTTGAACTCGGTTTGCGCGTGATGAAGTATATTTTGGCATGCAGATAAGGGGGTGCGACGATGACGCGCGGCTGCGTTGACGCGCCTGCCCACACGTGTTTCCCGCCCTGAGCGTCAGCGGTCATCGTGAAAGTACAACGCGGCCTTCGCACAAACACGAAACACGATGCGATAAACGACGCGGAACAGCACAGCGCACAGCGATATATAGATGAGAAGAACACAAAACTGATCCGAGATTCACGGTGGTGCGAATGTGCGAAGAAGAAGAAGGAGAAAGAAATGCGGCCAAGTAAAGTCCATCTTTTTCTGACTGAGAGAGAGAACGGATCGCGGCGGGGCTAGGGCAGCCGGAGAGAGCAGCGAGAGAAAACACAACACACACTTTTTCGCGTATGAGAGCGGCAGGCGGTGGACGTTGGAGCTCCGCGAGCACTTTTTCATGTAGCCAACTAGGTTTTTTGCCGTCTCTCTATCGCTATCGGTCAATCTGTCTGGATGAGAGATAGAAGATAGAGAGGGGACGAGAGAGGGAGACGGAGAAAGCATAAAGTCGCCAGAAACATGGGCCGATTGACCGCGCGGTAGTCACAACAAACTGACAGGTGTTTCAGCCCGGCACCTGACTGCACACTTGAAAAGGGAAAGTGGCGGGAAAGCGAGAGGGGCGGGATCGTGGAGGCCAGACAGCACTCGCATCACTTCTGCCGACGGCACACCAACACACGAAACTCACACACATCGGCTCTCTCTCTCTCTCTCTCTCTCTCTCTCTTTCTCAAAAGAACACGATTATCGATCGTTAGCATGCTCGTTGTGTGGCCCGCCTCCTCTTGCTTTCTCGACCACTTTTTACTTTCCCTCCGAACGCACAGGCGCGTAATTTATGTGCGCCGACCTGCTGGTAGATCAAAAAGAGTGGGTGAAACGATGGAGCGCTCGCGCAAAGTGCTGCGAGTGAGTAGTCTTTGAAGATGCGAGATATTTGCAGATGCGACCGATATAATGTATTCTCTGCGCACTGAACGTCAGCAGCCTACATCATGTTAATCCGTATGAATGTAAGAGTAGAAGGATAGTGGAATACACAACGAAAACGTTGTGTGGTCTGTGCGCTGGAAAACGATAAAATGAAGATGGGATGCGGTATCTCGCGAGAGCGAGCGGTCGGCCGCTGGTCGCAGACAGCAAAACACACGCGCGCATGTGTTATCTGTTCTGATGCGAAGAGAAAACGAAGATGCTCCAAGAGACGGGAAACAGAATTTGAGAAAAAAGTTATACAAATTGCTGAAGGAGGACTTACTACTACATTTATTTCGTAAAGTTTCTTTTCGAAAAGAACCGAGAAAAGTGGGTGGCTGGTGATGTAAAGTGCATTTTAAAGTTTGCAAGACGATACCAATCGCTAACACATGTGATCATGAACACAAGAAATCTAAAAATCAAGACTCAAACACAGAACACATATTCAGAAAACGCAAAAAAAAAGTAGTGTCACCTCTCTGATTTGAGCGCGTGCGTGATCCAACGCACAAATAACTCTAATTCCTCACCACAAAAACCGTGCCGAAAAGCGATTTATTCGAAAAGAGGAACAAAAACTCGTGTTGTTCAATAGTGAATCTATACGCATAGAACATGTACAATCAATATGTCACATACAAGAAAAGATCATATCAGATCGTGTATAGGGGGCTCTGGGAAGGCTGAGCATATCTTGTTCACTTGCTGTCTGTGCTGTCCTTTCCTGGACTGTCTTTCCTTCGGAACATGTCTGCGCGCACCTAAAGTTATTTATTTATTACGTACTAGTTTTATGATATTTATTTTATTTATTTTTGAAGTCTGCATCTTGCACGGTACTGTCTGGAACTACCCGACCAATCTGATCCAACCAAATTTCAGACATTTTCTGTGTTGAAAACGTTCTCGGACCTTGGGTGAGATGGCGCGATGCGGGGGTGTCATGGTTGGCATGTTGGGCATGTCGAACGCCGGCGTAACATCGATGCCCCGCACTCGAGTCAGACGATTCTGGAAAAAAAATCGATAGTGCATTTATTCAATTAAAAGAACTGCTTGATATAACCTGTCACATTTGTCTTTGATTATGGAAGTAAATACTTTGCCACTTTGAATAGATTTTAATATTCCATTTCATTTACTTTTGTGATACATTGGATTTTTAGTAGCACGACTCACATCGATGGAGACCCTTCTGAGCGGAGAGAGTGGCTCCAATGCCTTGGACGTCACTGGCACTTCGATCGACTAGAACAATTAATCAATAGCAAATGTTCGTTCGGAATCGCAAACATGCTTATGATGACACGTACAAAACGAAATCATTCATAAACTTTTTGGCTTACTAAGATCATTTCAATTTTTGCCGGAGATAGTTTTTTAATTGAAGACTAGAACATACTCTGTTTATATTTAGACGTGCAATTCGTTCATGGCCTCTATTTTATGTGCATTTTTCTACCCTTTATTTTATGTGTGAACCTCGATCGACTAGAACACACTGTGGTTATATTCAGAAGTGTAATTCCGTGTCTAGCAATATTTCTGGCAGCTATTATGTGTGTGCACGTCAGGACGTTTTATGGCAACTGGAAATAGTGCTGTATTGTGATGCAATGGAACTTTCTGTATTTTCGCTTTTGGACTGGAATTGATCTCTTGGTTATTCTATGCATATGAGACGGGAGCCAACAGCAAACTCTATACACAACTAGTCTCTCACTACACTGCATTTTTTTGTCAAATTACAGGTGTGCGTGCGTATAATATAGTATCCGCTCCGCAAAATGTAAAACACAAACTATGTGTTACGGTGGGTGATTTTATCTTTGACAGGGACGTGAAATTCTGGTATTTTGACTTTTCTCTCCCCTTCTCCTTTTTTCTTCTTCATATCTCTCCCTCTTCCTCACCCCCCCCCCTCTCTCTCTCCCTCTCTCTCCCCCCTCTCTCTCTATTTCTCTCTCTCTCTCTATTTTTCTCTCTCTCACCCGGCCTACCTCGAATTCCTCTCGCAGCGTATCATTCGAGGGGGAAGCTGAAAAAAGTTTGGATTTTTGTTTTCTGGAAATGCGTTTATTTTTCTCTGGAAAATATTTTCCCATGTACATGTAGTGTGGGTAGGATAATATCCTGAATATCCTGTCTTCTTACATATATGCTTTCGTGAACCTTTATTTATAGAGAAGTGATACTTCTACTTATTGTTATTGTTTAGCTGTGCTAAAAAAAAAACTAAGAACGTGATCTACCACCGCCAAGCCGCTAAAAGGCTTGTTGGCTACAAATTATGATTAAGCAGGAAAATCTAATCTAGCGGCAATATTTTTGTAGCAGGCTAGGCTAGCTAAAGGCTATTCGAGAACCACACCAGGGATCCCAATGTTCATTTCTTCAGTTTGTCTACCTAGTGAGTCTCGCTTGCTCTACTGTGGCACTAGTGGCAAAGGCAAAAAAAACCCCCACGGAACCCACGCTAATTATTCCAGTCAGGTTTTGTTTCGCTATACTTACGTAGAAAAGTTATTAGAAATCTCTGTTCAGAAACGCGGGACGCAACTGACCGCAAGAAAGTGTCAAAAAATAGTCTTCAATAAAAATAACCCACATTCATTGTTACATTGTTCACTCTTATCTCTTTTGCGCGTGGTCTCAGGCGCTAGCTAGTTGAGCTGGTTTAGATGAAGAACGGAAGATAAAAAAGAATAAAGAAGCAAAAAAAGAAGAAGAAAAACCCACGCTCGTTGTTCCAATCCAACACGGCGATCTCAGACTGTAGAGAGGAGGGCGCCGAGAGGTGCATGCCCATCAGCTGGGCCTCGTCGGTGCGCACCGGCTGCAACGAAGTCTCTCTCTCTCTCTCTCTCTCTCTCTCTCTCTCTCTGTCTGTCTCTGTCTCTGTCTCTCTCCGTCTCTCCCCCAGGATCAGATCCATGTAAAATGTAGTTTCATAAGTCGAGCAAACTCTAGAGAGTCTGATGCGCATTATCACAACTGAAGAGGGACTTCTTCGCACATTCCTAATGTCACCAAAGTATGTCACAGATTATGAACAGCGTCCTGCAAATTCTTCCTTCTTTTTCCAGGCTTCTCAAAAATGGAAGGGATTGAGGTATATATCTTGCATGGATTTTCTACTGCAGTGATCCCATCTAATAAGGAAACGGCTCGGTTATCTTGTTTATTTTTTTTGTAGTCAATCTTATGTCTTATATTAGATTGTAAGGAACCTGAATCAGACAGTAATAGTTACATATGTGTTCTCTACCCACTTTGACACGAATAAGGAAATAAGGAAATTGTTCTGATATTTTGTAAAACGCGTGGAGTAGGAGACTGAGACATTGTTCGTCAGATAGAATATGAAGTGCTTCTCGTCCCTCTCTCTCCCCCCCTCTCTCCTCTCTCTCTCCATCTCTCTCTCCCCCTCTCTCTCTCTCTCCCCCCTCTCTCTCTCCCTCTCTTTCCCACCTCCGGCATGAGATTTGTCCTCGGCCTCCGGCTACTCGCGAGCGCGGTTCTCGTCGGTGTCCGCTGCGACAACACACCCGCCGTCGCCTCCTCCACGATTCTGTTGTTTACTTGTTTGTTTGTTTGTTCACTTGTTTACCTGTTTGTTTACGTGCTTGTTTCCGTTGTGGTCAGTCTATTCGAATCACCCGATTTCCTTCGAAACACACCGGAATAACCTTCGGAATACTTCCGATCACTCCCGGAATGCCTTGCTATCCCTTCGAAACACTACGAAAATTGCTTTCAAAGAGATTGACCTCACATTTACTTGTTTGAATGTTTACCTGTTCTTTTACTTGTTTACCTAATTATTTACCTGTTTACTTGTTTGTTTACCTGTCATATCCGTGCAGCAGCAGTATGGCCGCCTCGGTGCCGATTCTTTCGATCGTGTGGATCACCTGTGTATTTGATGGAATAAGTTATAACTAAAATATCAACACAAACTAATACGTTTCAGATTTGTATGATCACTGCGTTATCGGGGATATGGCAATGAACGATTCAAAGGAAAAAGATCAAGACGGATAAATGACTAAAGATACGAGAGAGAGGCTCATCCACCCACCTTCCTGCCTATCGTCTTCCAATTGTTGATGGCCTGCTTCCGCTGTCTCGCCCTCGTCTTCTTCGTCTGCTTGATCACCATCAGACCGCGCACCTGAATATGGAGTTATCGATTTATTGACTTATTGAATTTTGTTGTGTCACATTCTGATCCACTCTACAGCGCACTTGCGAGAATACAACAACACGGGGGTCCATAACTAGCTGCTATGTTTACAGGAAGAGAGATAGAGAAAGTCAGAGAAGGCGAGAAAGAGAGCGAGAGCGAGAGAGAAAGAGAGACAGACAGACAGAGAGAGAGAGGAGAGAGACAAAGAGACAGAGAGACAGAGAGAGAGACAGAGAGAGACAGAGACAGAGACATAGACACACACAGAGAGAGAGAGACATAGACACACACAGAGAGAGAGAGAGAGAGAGAGAGAGAGAGAGAGAGAGAGCCTCCCACCTCCAGGCCGGCATCAGATATGTCGTTGAGCTTGATGCTGTACTCCAGCTGGCACGCCGCCAGCTTCTCCTTGTTCACCGACCGCTCCAGCACCATCACGATTTGCGCGTACTGGGGAAAATCGATTTATTGATATATCGATTTTTGGCAGTATCGATTTTTTTGATTTGTAGATTTTGAATTTGAGTTGTGCATACTGGAGGAAAATATATTTATTGATTTATTGATTTTTGGCAGTATAGATTTATTTTAGATTTGCGCGTACTGGAGAAAATCGATTTATTGATTTATGGTTTTTTGTGCAGTATCGAATGACTCGAATTATAACTCTACCGACATCATTGCGACACTCCCGCTCACTGAAAGTTTGACAACAAGATTATATTTCTAACGCGAGTACGTTTCTTCGGCCTTTGATTACTGCGACAGACCTCGAAAAAGCAATAACTCGTCTTTTTGCTGTTCAATTGCAAAAACATAGTTTTAAAAAATCAGCTTACCTGTTGCCGCCAGGCCTTCTCGGCTTGCGCGATGACGGTCGTGTATGTGTTACCCTGAAAGAGTGCAAACCTCTCTCTCTCTCTCCCCTCTCCCCCCCACCTCTCTCTCTCTCTCTCTCTCCTCTCTCCCTCCCTCTCTCTCTCCCCCCCCCCCCCCCCCCTCTCTCTCTTTCTCTCCCTTACCATCATAGCGATGAGGATGTTGATCATCATAATCGGCATGACGAACATGTACAATACGAACAGCGTCTTCGTCAGCGCTTCGTAGTTGGCGCACGCGAACTCTTCGTACTGCAACACACACACGTACGCATCGTATCGTACGATGTCTGCCAACCGGCAAATGATATGCTCATTCATTATCGATAGTAAGAAGCGTACGCGTCGCAATCGTTACTTCGCTTCGCTTCACGACCCCGCTACTTTTTGGCGCGAAGGATGAACAACAACAATTCTTTCTCTTTCTCTTTTTTGTAAGCTGATAAGCGTTTCAATTATGCTTTGTTTTACTGTACGTTTCACATCCGCCATTTCTGCGCGTGAATGGCGCGGTGTGTAGCAATTGTATAGATCCTGACGTAGAATCTTATTATAAAAGAATTTCAATCATAAGAATCATGATACGAATCATAATAGCAAAAATGATACTGTAGAAGTTTTCTAGACCCACTCGTATCCGCTTTCCCAGTTTTTGATATTTTTCCCACATCGCGTTTCACAGCCACCATTTTTTTCGCGCGATTGGTGCGGTGTGGCAATGATTTCCGAGCAATGCTTTGAGAAAGCAATGGTTTCTGAGCAATGTTCATTCGTAGAATCATATTAGACCCATATCCGGTAAAACTCTTTTTGTGGATTTCGAAAATAGGTGTAAACTGTCTTGAAAATCGCTGGGCTACGATGTCGTGCTATACTATTTCTGCGACCTTCGAACCTTCGTCTCTCTCTCTCTCTCTCTCTCTCTCTCTCTCTCTCTTTCTCTTTCTCTCTCTCAAACCCACATCGTATCCGCCCATACTCGCGCGGAACAGCGTGATGAACGTCTCCAGGAAGTTGTTGTAGGTGTAGATGGTGTAGCTGGAAGAGGGGGTGTAGCTGGAGGAAATGGAGAGAGGCGAGCGAGGGGGAGAGAAAGAGAGAGAGAGGAGGAGAGAGAGGGAGAGGGAGAGAGAGCGTGCGCAGAGGGAGAGAGAGGGAGAGAGAGGGAGAGAGAGGGGAGAGGGAGAGAGGGAGAGAGGGAGAGAGAGAGAGGGAGAGAGGGAGAGAGGGAGAAAGGGATAGAGGGAGAGAGGGAGAGAGGGAAAGAGGGAGAGAGGGAGAGATGGAGAGGGGGAGAGAGACCTTACCCAGATACTGCACAGTAATTAGGGTTGTTGTCGCTGAGCTGTTGCTTGGCGTCCATGTCCTTTCCCACAAAGTAGAAGACTGAAAGACACAATCTCTCTCTCTCTCTCTCTCTCTCTCCCTCTCCACCCCCCCCCCCCCCTCTCACCCTGCGAGAACGACACGAGGAATATGCTGCTGATGATCGCAAACCGGATCATGTCTCCCGCTATCATACTGTAGATCATCTGCACGAACGGTCCCGTCAACTTGGCCGACCTACAGTATAGCAGATAATCGTGGCGAGACCCAGTAACATTTGAACATGGTCGATGACAGTAAAAAATTGAAATCAGAATTTGGCGGCGAGACCCGACCTGGCGAAGAAGAGCAGGAATATCCAGCTGCCGGGCAGAGCGAACACGAAAAGGGCTTCTTCGGCCTCGTGCATCTGCGCGAATCTAAAAGCACGGTGTTGTCAATCTGGGAAGACAATCGCGGCGGGACCCACCGAAACGGGATGCACATCAGTAGACATATGTTGGCGGCGAGAAAGACGGCCTTGCAGGCGCGGTTTTCTGGAAAAGAAAATTAGATCATACGTCATACTTAATCGTTCTATCATCTTTTATAACTACTACATTTATGAACATAACTTAACTAAACACAACAACAACATAGATAAAAAAGTATAATGCTGCGTCCATGACTACATTTTCTTCCGAGTCCATTTCCCGTTTTTTTTCCACGCGGAAAACGCACGGAAAACGGAAAAGTGGGAAATGTAGTGATGGACAAAAATGAATGTTGTCGCGTACCAAATTGCGAACGTATCCGTAGAATCCCTGGGTGCGCAACTCTCCGAACTGCTGGAAGAAGACGAAGAAGATGCAGTTGATGATCGTCAACACCTCACAGACGGTACGGATCTGAAGGAGGGTCAGGAACATACAATAGCAATCTTCATCTACCAAGAGAGACACAGTAACACATCAGGAAATGTACAGTGGACAGTGCGGCGAATATTGAGCTGATCTCAATGTATATGATCTCAACTTATATATATACATCGCGCAGTCAGTGTGAGCGATAAAGTCCTTTTCTTACAAGTACCGATATCAATAACGTTTCAAACTGGCACTGACCCATTCGTCCAACCGTACTGATAGACTGATGAACAAATGAGTTTTCGCGAAACACTGACCCAATCGTCCCACTTGGGCTTCTGCATGTAGAGTCGCTCGATCTCGGTGGGTCTGAGGTAGACGACGAAGCAGAGACAGACCAGATGGATAATGAGCAGGCCCAGACGCTCGAACAGCTTGCGCTGCAAGGGCGGATCTCTCTCTCTCTCTATGTCTGTCTCTCTGTCTTATCTCTTTGTTACTGTAGAGTGAGCTTTTCTAGGGCTGTAATTTGCCACTTTGTACATTCAAATTGTGATCATTACTCACCGCCGCAAACGCTTTCCACTTATCGGCGAGAAGACGTTGAATGACCTGATTTGATTCGAGTTCTCTCCCTCTCTCTCTCTCTCCCTCTCTCTCTCTCTCTCTCTCTCTCTCTCTCTCTCTCTCTCACTCCCCTCCTCTTCTCCCTTTTACCTCGCTTCCGATCATATCCAAATGCTCCGGCGTGCTTCCATTGATCACAGTCATCAGCGCAGAGTCGTAGTCTGAACGTTTTATTTTACTATTAATCTTGATTATGTTACACTCAACTCAAGTCTCGCACTCAATACAATGCTCTCAATACGTTCACCCTCTTTACGAAACGCCAGCAAACTACAGTTTTTGAGATGGGAAATTACGCGGTGAAGAATAAAAAAAATAGATTGGAGAATAAGTTTAAGTTAAGTAGGTGGAAAAGCATCGGAAATCGTTTTCAGAAACGAAAAAAAAACAACAACTTTCAACTGACTAGTCGATCCATCAGGCCTGATCGTATCGAGAGTGTTGAGTGGATACGCACTGCACGTCATATCCGAGAACCGCCAGAACTCCTAGATCGATCGATAAATCGATAATCAATAAAAAATCCATCAATATGGCGTACCACTTTCATCAGCTCTAACATCTGCTCGAAAATGTGCTTTCGTCCCAGCTTGGTGGCCAGAGTGAGCGGTGTGTAACTGAATTAGCATGGTAAAACGAGAATTACAGACGTCAATAGTAATTGCGTACTAATAAATTGGACTCACCCCGCGTAGTTGACAATGTGCACGTCGGCTGGCTGCGCCCAGTGCCGCACTGCGTAGGAGTACATCGACTGGAGGGGGTTGTTTACTTGTTTACTTGTCGTTTACTTGTTTGTTTACTTGTTTGTTTACTTGTTTGTATACTTGTTTACATTGTTGCTACGTTGTGTGTTTACTTGTTTACTTGTTTGTTTACGTTGTTTACTTGTTTGTTTACTTGTTTCCACACCCACTCACATTACTGTAGTTGATGACGCACATGTGTAAAATAGTGTTGCCAAAAGAGTCTTGGAGATTGGGATTAGCGCCGTGTTGAACGAGCAGATCATAGATATCCTGGAAAAGTCTCTCTCTCTCCATTCCATCTCTCTCTCTCTCTCTCTCTCTCTCTCTCTCTCTCTCTCATTGATTCACCTTATTTCCGAAGCACGCCGCGAAAGCAAGCGGATATTCCCCGTAATACGCATAGCCTGAAAAAAATGCATGTAGCATTCTCCCATTTCCACTGAACATCACTATACGCAATATCACCTGTTCAGTTTGCATCGATTTTTGCTACCTGCCTATCCTAGGCCCTAGGCACATTCTACATTCACGTTTCCAAAGTCGTGTAAGGGCAATGCATACATGGCAACCAGTGTGATACAGTTTGCGAGTGGAATGTTTCGTTGGTTCGCAGGACGCGAGACAATGAGAAAGTTGCAAAAAGCAGCGCATTGTAGTGAGAAAGGCTCGATGGCATTTGAATGATGGTATTACAATTACTTTGCTCTTGATCAGAGTGAGACTTTTTCCTGGCGAGACGTTTTCCCGGTCACTTTAATGCTGATTAGGAATCCGCTGGTCGATGAAAATATGGTGGATATTTACAGAGTAGACTGGACAGTCAGCACAATTTTGTCTCTCTACCCACCCTGATAGTCGACGACTCTTCCGGTGGTCTTGTAGTCCTCCGGCAGAAAGAAGTTGCCGCCCGCCCGCGCGTTCACGTCGGCGCCTGCGAACAAATGTGTGAAGTTGTCAATCAATCAATCAATCGTTTATCCGGAATCGTTATGTCTGAATATGACAACACAATCATACAGTAGTGCCTAAGATGCTAGTACATAATAGGCTAACGCCGGGGAAAGACAGGTAGGCTGACGAGGTTAGTGGTGGGAAGACGATACTTGATCGATAATCATCGTGAAGTTGTACAGTACAGTAATGTATAAAGTATAAAGCATTTTTTTTGGATACAGTCACCAGCATAAAATGCGGTTACCCTCTCGTTTCACAAGTGAACTGAGATAGAGAGAGATAGATAGAAAGAGAGAAAGAGATAAAGAGAGAGAGATAGAGTGAGAGTGAGAGAGAAGAGAGATAGAGAGAGAGGTTTGGCGCGCTGCGGCGGCTTGGCGCCGCGCCAAGGGACACGGGACGCCAAGCAGCCGCCATACAAAATTTTGCAAAAGCAAATCAGAAAGAAAAGAAAGAAAAAGGAAAAAAACCCGAGAAAACGGACCCGACTGCAGGAGCTGCTGCACGGTCTCGTAGTCGTCGTGTACGATGGAGAGGTGGAGGGCGGACTGGCCTGTAAGACTCTCTCTCTCTCTCTCTCTCTCTCTCTCTCTCTCTCTCACTCTCTCCCTCTGACTTTGTTTAGGCGGTTGTGGTGTGGATATGATATGTGGTCGGGGACAACGTCAGAATCTCACATCCCATCATCTTTCATCTTTCATCTTTCTCTCTCTCTCTCTATCTCCCCTCTCCTCCCTCTCTCTCTTTCTCCCCCTCCCCCCCCTCTCTCCCCCCTTCTCTCTCTCTCTCTCTCTCTCTCTCTCTCTCTCTCTCTCTCTCTCCCCCTCTCTCCCACCCACCGAACATCTCGTCTCCCAGATAGACGTCGTTGGCGAGTCCGGGCCACCGGCGCAGTAGTATTCGAGCGATCTCGTGGCATACCTCAAATCACAGTTCACAATCTCATACAAAAACGAAAGCGATCCGAGCGATTTCCCCGCGCTAACCGAACCATCTCTCATGCATTCAGTATGTACATGAATGAAAAAAAGAAGCGATTCTGGATAAACATTCGATTCGATTGATTTGAAGCGATCCGGCCGTGTATTATACGATTTGCAACTCGCAACAAAACAAATGTAACATGGCTGTATCGTACGTCTCGTGGCACACCTCAACAAGGTAGATTGAGCGCTGTATACTACTCTTGACACATGTTTGAAAGTGACACGCTCTGAACTGACACGGAAAAAAACTGTCATGTCGCGATCGCGATGGGTGGCGACTAAACCCGACATGGATGTGATCAGCACATCACTGCTGCTGTTAACAACGTATGTGTGTGTTCTCCGGCAATTCAGTGGATTTAGAATACACACCCACAACACCATACATTTTCCACCACCCTGGTTCGCACGACAGTTCCTCATCAACCCGTATCACAACAGCCAGTCTAGTCCCCAGGTTACCTTATTAGAGAACCTTATTGAAAGTGAGTACAATGTATCCATTATTCTAGAATAGTACATGATCGTGAACATAATAGAGTAGATTGCCAAGAAAGTCATGGAACGTCATGAGAACCTAGTAAGCATGGCAACAAATGTCTATTAAATAGTGCCACATAAATAGTGTCACATTAAAACAGTACAGTAGTGTGACCATAATAAAGGAAACGGTAAAGCCCCCCCCCCCCCGGTTCAAAAGATACGCGGAGACTATGACACTACAAGACTAGGACACATTATGACCATAACACAAAAAACAAAAACATGTGAACAAACTTAAAAAAAAACGACCCACTTGTTGTTCCCTGTTCAATAGCAGGTGAATGATGTTCTCTCCGTCAACTCCTCTCTTGTTGAGTCGCCAGAGCGCGTAGTGTTCTGACAAGAGGGAATGAGAGAGAGAGAGAGAGAGAGAAAGAGAGAGAGAGAGGGAGGAAGGGAGAGAGAGAGAGAAAAAGAGAGATAGCCCACCTTGAAACTTTGATTCCTGCATTTCCGATCCATCTTCGTTCAAACCCAGTTGGACGTTCTAAACACGTGTTATGTTTCCCAGTCACAATGAAATGCCGTTATGCGTGAGAGAAACAATGATGATATTTCTTCAAATTCTTCGCCGATCATTACCAACTAAACATGATAAAAAAATGCGTCTAACAATAATATAGTATTCCTTCATATGTACACACCCAGTACATACATATGGAGGGTGATTATATTATTGTATTTTGCATTATTTGCCTGAACTTTAGATAGGGATGATGTGAACTTGAAATAACGAGAACGTGAACCCACCATAGTCTTCTTCCACTTGATATAGTCCGTGTACTTGACGTAGTACGGCTCTCTGCCGTCTTCGTACATCATAGATACCAGTCTGAAAAATCACCATATCTAGAATTAAAGGTGTAATCAATAGTGTGCTACTAAACGCCAATAAGTTGTTAGTTGGCAATGTATACTGTAGTCAATATTTGGTATACGGTACTTTTCCTCGGCGAATCGTAGCACTCCCTCCTCTCCGTCTCTCTCGTAGACGTTTATCAGCTCACCACCTGAAATCTTATTTATTTATTTATTTAGTTTTCTTATTATATCTGGCAATGTTTTATGTGCTATTTATGTTTTAAACATATATAATTCTTTTTATTTTGTTTCCCGCACCTTCGAGAAACATCTGTGGATCTGTGCCTACAATTTCGACTCTCTACCTACTACAAATAGTCTTGAGTGACGTGTTATAAACGATACGTTTCTTGAAAACCGGATAAGAAATAGATTCACAGCCACTTCGGTGTACAATGTGTTACCATAATCAGCGCGCATCACTACCGTACCCTTATCAGTCGCATCCCTACTTGGCTGTCCCCTCTCTTTGGCCAGTCTCGTTTGCGCCCTAGCAACCGCCGCACACTCACACCGTACCCCTCCCTTATCGATAGCCGTGCGAACACGTCTCTTGTTATCATATTATCATATGTTCATATGTAGTCGTGTACAATATGAACACATATGGACAGGCGCGGCGGCCTGCGGAGCATTGATTGTACAAACACGCACGTGAGAGAGACAGTAAAGCGCAGTGTGGTGTGCCTACCAAGCTCCGTAGGTCTGTTCAAAAACGCTGGTCCCCGATTTTCGGACCGGTATTTTACAAAGTGTATGCCGAGTTTTACTTCCCCACCACATCTATATAATAATTCCGCGTTTTTGCATTGCGCGCGCGCTCACGCATTGATTCGTGCCCCGAAACCGCTGAGCCGTGACCGCCAATGGCGGTGGCGGCAGAGTCGTATTACTCACTCGGTGTGCACTGCACCTGCTGCCTGCACCACAAGACACTATGCGGGGGGAAATGGCACTAGGGCGATGAGTGGGGGCGATGTAATTGGGTAATTAATTGGCAAGGCGGAGGCGTGTTGGAGATTAGGAAAGAGAGGAAGGGGGGGGGGTGAGGGGGTGAGACACAATCACATCATAGAGGAGATAGAGGGTAACAACACCTTTCTCTCTCTCCCTCTCTCTCAAAACATTGCCGATTATCGATTAGCAAATCAACCCACCTCTCCGCACGCCCACCCATTTGTAGAGGTGATTCTTCTCGCGCTCTCTGAACAGAATCCTTGGAGACACAAAGAAAACAGACATACACAATGAAATGCCATGGAAATATTATGGAGCAGAGCAAAGTAATGGTCCAAGAAGAAGGAGAAGAAAGAGGAGAAGAAAAAGGAGGAGAAGGAAAAGAAGGAGCAGGGAGCAGCAGCCTACCTGTACAGGTTGCTCCATTTCTCGTCCGGGTCGAACGCGAGTCGCCCGTCTCGCGGCTCGGTCTTCGAGCGAGACTTGAACGCGCCCATCCGCCACTCTGCAATCACGTTTCATAAGGATACGTTTCCCCCGTACGTTTCTATGTTACGCATCCATACGTTTCATCGCTATCCTATAAGACGCGTTGAATGCGTAGAATCAATTCTGCCGGCATAACAGCTTTAAAATAATAGAAACGTACTTTACGAAACAGGAAACCCACCAGACAATGACTGAGTCGCGGTTTACCTCTAGACACCAGCGCTCTCGAAACACCTGAATACGTATACGTTTTCAAATACGTTTCACATCACAGACAAAAAACGATGTCTTGAGTGTCGTTAGAGCCACAGCATTCGAACCGAATCGATAGGATATTTTACATTTAGAATGTTCTAAATTTCCTATACTATAAGCGAAAAGACGCAAAAACGATGAATAACGATAAAATACAAAAAAAACTTCGAGCTGTGATCACATGTTAGGGAGAGAGTGAGAGAGGCATACACCGTATCCCGAGGTAATAATGAGTATCAAAATCGTGAGACAGAGAGACAGAGAGAGGCTGGGAGAGAGGGAGGGAGAGAGAGAGAGAGAGGCGGAATGTCTTTTCTCTGCCGCCGCCACACACCTCAGTAACCAGGGGGAAAGAGAAGGGAGAGAGAGGGAGAGAGAGAGTCTTGTAGGGGCGGCGACACATATATGGTGTGTGGGAATCGAGTGGTTTCACGCTGCCGCTAGACCACCTCTCTCACTCTCTCTCTCTCTCTCTCACTCTCTCTCTCTCTCTCTCTCTCTCTCTCTCTCTTTACGAGCCTGCACCTGTGGTCTAACAGTACAGGTTAAAGTAAATAACACATCGACTAGTAAATTGTACAGAATACAAACAAAAACAAAACGTAAAAATGTATACATGTATATTGTATATGATTGAAAATATTATGCAAATGTATTTCATAAAATATTTTCATTCCTCACATAACGTTTGTTGAAAGTCATCAAAATTTATACATTAAAAATTAAAAAAAAAACACATCAACGCTTCTCAGCGCGCGTTAACATGTCTTCCATGCGCGTCTTCCATGTGGAAATTAAGATCATACCAAATCAAATCAAATCAAATATTTATCCAGATTCGCTTATTCATGTACATATTGCACGCATGAGAGATTGTTTGGTTAGCGCTGGGAAATGAGATCGTTCCATTTTCGGCGGTCGTTCGTCACTGCCCGTCTACATTCTTTGCGAGCATGTGTCCTCGGTAGATCAAAGGCATCTACGAAGTCGTCTTCTCACTCCTTGTGCGGTCGTCCAGGTCGGCCAGTCTTCTTGGGGGTCCAGTTGACTGTAGCCTTTGCCCATCGATGGCCATCCGCATTGTAGAGCCGTTCCGTGAACTTCCATTTCCGGTGTCGTACTTCTTGCAGAACATCTCGTAGACGAGTCATCTGCCGAATGGTGCTACTTCGGATTCGGTCGCGTAGGGTGACTCCCAGCATCTGGCGCTCCATCTTCCGCTGCGCAGTCCGTAGTCGCATGAGTTCGTCTTGGGGGAGACTCCATGTCTCGCATCCGTGCATACGTCAAACAGGGAAGTACTCCGGCGCGAAAGACCTTCCTGCGGAGTCGCATCGGAGCTCGTCGTAGTGTCAAGAAGTGCTTGTGTCGTTGGAACGCGGCCCAGCCACTCTGGATGCGGCGGGTGATCTCGTCCACGTCGTTCTTCTGACAACTCAGCAACCTCCCGAGGTAGTTGAACTCGTCCGCGTATCTAATCCTTGTTCCGTCGAGGGTGATCTCCGTCTTGTGTGCATTCGTCATAACCATCGTCTTCTTCCTGTTCACCTTCAGTCCGTACTGCTTGCTCTCCTCGGCAATGTCCTTGAGCATCCTTTCTGCCGCCGGTGCAGATTTCGCGAAGACAGCCACGTCATCTGCATAGGCGAGGTGTGTCAGCTGTTTTCCGTCGATGTCGAAGCCGGCGCCGCTGTACTTGAAGTCCAAGTCCTTGTACACCTTCGCAAGAACGCTGTTGAAGATGTAGGGCGAGAGAGGACAGCCTAGCCGAGCTCCTTTTCCGATAGAGATGTCAGCCTTCGAATGTCGTAGTGCCACTCGCGTCTTTCCAGTAAAATAGATGGCCTGCATCAGCCGTATGTAGCTCGCATCCATGTCGTCTTCTGCCAGAGATATTCATGCATCGTCGAACTCCACACTGTCGTACGCCTTCTTGTAGTCGACGAAGATTATGTAGAGTTGAAGGTTGTAGCGGTGCGCACGGTAGATCATCTCTCGGCAGGCAAGGCTATGATCAGCACACGAGTATCCTTTGCGGAATCCCGCTTGCTCCGGCGGTTGATGGTCTTCCAGGGTCTTCTGTGTTCGTGCGAGTATGCACTTGACGAGCAGCTTCAGGATCGTAGAAGAGACAGCCACGGGTCGGTAGTTGCCGATGTCTTGACTGTCGCCCTTCTTGAAGAGAAGAGAGATGATCGAGTCGGCCATTCCCTCCGCCACTTCTCCTCCCTCCAAACAGCGGTTGAACAACGAGACGATCATCTCGAGCATCGCGTCCGGTGAGTGAAGTAGCATCTCCGTGGACACGTAATCGGGGCCGGACGAGACATTCCTTTTCATGGCGATCAGGACGCTCCTCACTTCCTCCAGTGTAAACGGGTCGGGTAGCGAGTTGACAGAAACAACAGGGGCGATGGCACGAACAGTAGAGTAGAGGTTGTTGTAGAAGTCAGTGATGATCTTCTCAACCTCCCGGGGATCCGCCGTAGATGACGAACCGTCCGCAGTCTTCAGTCGGCCAATAACTTGTCGAGTTGTCTCCATCTTTCGCAGGACCTTCTTGTTTGCAATTCCCTTTCTGTATAGCCGCAGGTGGTGCGCGGCGAGATCCTCCTTGATGCTCCGGCGCAGTTGTTGAGTCAGCCGGGTGATGTCAGCATGCGCAGTAGGCGTGCCCAGATTGAGCAGACGCCGTCGCTGCTTGAACATGTCGTGGGTAGCCTGCGAGAGTCGTCGTGATGGTGGCTCCTCGGTTGTGGCCGCCTTCTCCGCGTCTCGTCATACCCATTCTTGATTTCTACGCTCAATGCAACGTGATCCCAAAGTCAAGTGACACGCGGTATGCTATCTCCGATTCTCTGATCGCGAAGTGACATCAATATTCAAACATGATCTAACTGATCGCGTTCCTTATTTTGCAGAAATATTGCTTGTGTTTGTTGACTTTTTCGATCGATGAATGCGCGAGCTTTTATCGCATTACGAAAAACACATACTGTTACAGTAGTTACATGCACTCTCATGCGTAAAGTGACTCTGAAATGCCCCCATTTCCCATCAAAACAGCCCGGGAAATTGGGAATCACTCGACTACACAGTATATAGCCTGCGCCAGAGCGATAGTTTTCGATCTATCTCGCTTGCAGTTCGAAACACGGTGCCATAACCGTCTGCCTCTCTTGTTTTGCGTGCAATTGCCGAGAGCTGACTCTCCGTCTTGCTCTGATCTACCCACCGCGCGCAACTTATTGCGAGAATAGAACTATAAGTTTGGTGCCCACACAGCTCGCTTCCTCAGCTCTCTGCTTCCCAAGAAGGCCATGGAAGGGCACTGAAAATAACACTTATAGTAGCCGCCTGGTGGATAGTTTCTGTTATTGCCAGCCGGGGTCAGTTGGCGAAACTCAGTTGCGAGCGAGAGAGGCCAGACAGCGCGGGCAAATGGTCGAGTGTCGCGCGGCCTCTTCGATTCTCATGCCGGCTTCTTTGATCGATATTATCGTTTGAAAGCGCGCGCTTGGGTCTCCTCACGACTAGAAGGTAGATCGAATGCGACTACAGGGTAGATCGATTTTCTACCGTAATCTGGCGAACTATCTCCCAGAATAATATTATATACTTCCAATTGTTTTGTCGATAAATATAAATTTCTTACTTTGACTTACTTTGCGGTAATGCTGGAGCTAAGAATTGTGAGAATAAAAAAAACATTTTTTCACGATTCAGTTTTTAGTGTGAATTGTTGTAAAATGTACAATGTTCTTCAAACATTCGGTATTTTAGTTTTTATAAGACTGCGCGAGAGAGATGTTTTCCGATTTAGCTCGCTTGCAGTTCGCAAAACGGTGCTCTAATCTATAAGTTAAAAAAACCAAAGAGCATAACATAAACGAGTTAAAATGCTTACTTATGTTCCTAGGTAAACAACTAAGAACTTTCATTAAACGACTCAGTTCGCTTTTACGTTTTTCATTTTATAAACTTTTTGTGTGTGTGTTTTGGCCAGGAATCGTTGACGTATTGACGTTTACGCTGTCTGACAGTTGTGGTGCGTTAGCTACGGGCTTCCGTGGCAACCGATACCGAGGATACCATAAGAGACCATAGTACCATAGGTCCATAGGCATACTTTTCATTCCGAAATATGGTCGTCCAACTGTTGCAAATAGCGTGTTATACCACCCAGCTGCTGTCTAATCTGACCGGCCCTCTGACAACTCTCGGCTACGAAGAGAACATAACGAAATGTAACGCAATCGGCAGTGCTACCCTTTTCTCCGTGCAACTCTTTCACCCGAACGGCAGCATGGCAAAAGTTATTTTCCCATGTTATCTTGATCATTTCTGATTTTGTAGTGTTTCAACGGACCTTCGTTCGTTCACCACTTTATGGAGAGTCTTTGTCGGTTCACAAAGTCTCCAGGAGAAGAGCTCGGTTTCATGCAGGTATCAGAATTTGGTGGGAATTACTAAAGTTTCCTAGGTTTTCGCAAATCTCGATTTCTCGACATGTGTAGTACAACGCGAAAAGCACGTATGGAACCACTTCAGCCTACAGGTAAGTTCGTAAAGGTAAATGCAGCTTCCGATTCCAAACATTCCAAAGACTTATGAATCACTCTGCGGACACGATTCCAACGATACTCGATATTCCGCTGATTTTGCGCTGCGAGGAGTGCTCGAAATACTTTGACATATTCGTCTCATCGAAGAGTGTTCAGAAAACGCGGCCGCTGCTGGCGTTGTATCGTGGAGAGATCCCAATGATCAGCAGTCCCCACACTGTCGTCACGACGCCTTCCGTAGCGGCAACCCTCGCAGCGCAAGGCTACACACTCACCAGAAACCGTGAGCTCCTTATCTTATCACACAATCTTTTTTACTGTTGGAAAAGCATTTGTCTCATCACCCATAGGGAATGTCAAGTTTACTACAATTCCAAATGTTCTCAGCCGAAAACAAGTCTAAGTTTGGAATTATAACGACTGTGAGAACTTGAGATTAGTCCGACTGATATCTTTCGTCAAGTTGCCGTCAGCGACTTGTGTTTCCCATGTTGTGTTTTTTTTTTAGCATATAGTTTATTTATGATTTTTTGTTTAAATCATGTGGCAGTCGTAGTTGTAGTTCATGTACGAAATTTAGAGTGGTACATATGTAAGCATATGTCCTATTAAGGAACTCTCGGTCGCCTCGTCCGTCCCGATCTTTCCGCCGTCAACCTCAATTGGTTCAACACCACTTGCGGGGGCAGGCTGACGCCTTTGTACCACGCACAATATGTGCATAACACAACTCGTATAGGTAGGTTTCGTTGGTGTTATTGTTATCATCTATATTCCTTCTTTACAGCGATGAAAATGCTAATCAAACAACCGATAGGAAGCTATCGTCAACTGGTACTGCAAGGCTACTGCGTGTCGAAACGAATCTGTAACGCTGACGTGCCACTTTTTGCAGCTGACCATGAAGGTACATGTATGTATTGTGTACATGTAATACATGTACATTTGTGGTTTTGGTTAACAAGTTTTGGTTTACAATACATGTAAATGTATTGCATTTACACCTACAAAAATGAACTGTAATACAGTTTCACGAAAGAAACATCAGATTGGTAGTTTGGAAATGCTTTTCGTTTTGATTGCAAAGCGTGATGTTTGCTATTTGTGACTATTTGTCTTTGTCGTGTCCGTTCCCAAATTTGGAAATGATTGTTGTTTAGGCTATCAGCGAATCGTGGTGACGGATCTCAAAGAATTGTACGCGATCGAATCGGACTGGACGTTTCACAACACTCCATTGTGCTACACGTGGCAGTGAAAATTAAATATGAAACGGCTCGAAGAACACTCTGCTTATTCCGTTTCCATCACAATCACATCCATTGTACAATTGTACTGTTTTCTTACTTTGTATATTACCGTGACAAATAGCGTTCACTGGTTTTCATCTCTCGTGCTTTTATGGATACGATGCTCGCTCGCCTTAGAGTTGAGTTACGCATTAAGGTGTGTTCAGTCTCTTCGAAACAGTCCCTTCCAAACGCTTTCGAACCAAGCTGTGTGGTCGTGTGTCGAAGGCGTTTCGAAGTCAGTATCGAAGGGAGTTTTGAAAAGACTGAACGCTACTTTAACTTCTTACTTTAACCCAATAAGACAGTTAGGCATCTTATTCGAGGTACATATTTCCACAACTTGACGCCAACGCTGTCTGACAGAGTCGATGAGTGACGAAAGGCGAGTTCTGAGCGGCCACGGTGAGCAAAGGACTTGAGACTTAAGCAACCGCTATTAGGTAGTCGTTATCTCGTCATTAAAAAAAACACAAATGTTTGCCTTACATGAAGGTCCCGATTCAAGCCGTCTGCCACAATTCCAATTGTCGCTTATCCTAGATGACAAGAGAGGCAGACGGTTATGGCACCGTATTTCGAAGTGCAACCGAGGTAATATGTAGATCGAAAACTATCGCTCTTGCGCCGAGTATAGATGACACAATTTCTGACTGAGTACGACGGCTGACTAGCTGGCCGCAGAGCTTCTGGACAGACTGACTTCATAGACGCTCCAACAGGTGCTACAAACCATAGTAGTACATCTCTTTATCGACCTCGAGCGCCCTCGAGCCGCACCCGAGAACCTCCTAGCGAAAATTGAAACGGAACCATTTGTAACCTGAGAACATCTAAAAGCATTAGATTTTCGAAAAAAAATTGAAGGGATCTTTATCTCTGTCGTCTTTTGCCATAGATCAATGCGTTTCAGACGTCTTCTTGTCCACTGGAGTCGTTGATTTCTTGTGAGAGCTGCCAGTAAAGATGTTCTTGACCTTCTAGAAACAACGTTTCTGTCTTATTCTGAACGATAACAGTCTCTTCGAAAATGATTTTCCAAATAATTTGAAGTGACTTGATGTTACAGTACTATCCGTAAAAAGTTCTAAATTTTTCAGAAAAAAACACCAAAAAACCGAAATAACTCGGTTCATGGGTGGAATTTCGACTAGCACCAAAAGAGACAAACGTGGTCCAGAGTGAGGCTGTCTCAACTGTATAGTTTGTTTCATGTTAGCATTGCCTCTTCCGGAGTTCAACATATGACTCGACTCAGACACCGGTCTCAAGGCCTACCCGCGCAATCGTCTCCTTTTTCTGCTCCTTCTTATGTTGTTTCTTGCTCTTGTGCTTGGAAGCAGGGGTAGAAGACAGAACAGACATGGACAGTCTGTGCTCTTTCTCGTGAATCTTGAAAGTCTGAAAAAAGAAATGTATCTACATAAATGTCTCTGACATTGAGAGAGAGGAGCAGAAGAAAGAGAGGGGGGGGGGGGAGGCGGAGTAAAAGTAAGAAAGATACGGTAGAGATTAGAGATATCCATCTTCTAAGCAAAAAAAACCCCATTGACGCCATTTATATTTGTGTGAATGAAAAAAGAATCTTACCGTCAATGCGGTCTGCTTTTTCGCTGTCGAAGTCGAGTTTTGTCGATGCATACCTGATTTATTGATTCATTGATTGATTGGTTCACGTGTTTCTATGAAAAAGATATGGTACAAGACAATTTGACGTTATTTACTGTGCTATTGCAGCACTTTTTTGTAGTTTTTTTTCAAAACTAGTTTACCTGATACAAATGGAATCGCAGCCGTAATAGCGAGAAGAACAGAAAGTAGAAGGAAAATACGCATTTGTGATTTGTGAATCAAGATCTGATAGACAACTGTATTGCTCAGTACTTATATGCGCTCGCTTCCTCACTGATCAAACATGACGTATGACGTCACTGATTACTGATAGTTGCAGCAGTTATAGTAACACTATCGTTATCAGTAATGTGTAGGTCGGGGTGTCATTTACGTCAACTACGATTCTATACACTGTGCAAACTCGGCGCGGCTGATACGAGTTGATTGAAAAGGAGCAGGCACTAGATCGAAGCACCTCACTTCTCCCCTTCTCCACTGCTCCACTGCTCCACGATGCGTCTGCTCCTTCTCCTCTCAGCGCTCACAGCTATTGCGGTCGCCGTTCCACATCTGGGTCAGCTTTATCTTTTGAGACCGTTAAACGGTTAAACTTCTCAAATACAATATCCTTTAATGGTTTTTGATCAATGTTTTCAGACCAACTACACAGACCCATCTCGCGAAAGTTCAACAACTCAACAAAGACAGATGAAAAAGTGAGTATTTTTTCAACATGACGAATAACTAATAAAATAATTTGCTATTCAGGCGATTATGAATGTACATCGCCCGAAGAGAGAAGTGGATAAGACGGCGTTGCAGGTAACACATACAATCATACAATCATCCTGTACAGTACAATCCGTAAAAAGTAGCCATTTTTGTAGAAATAAATATTATTTATAGTAAACTTAACAAAAATCACCGTAACTCCGTTCAGAGGCGGAAATTTGTTGCACCAAAAGAGAGAATTATTCATTGTTGTTCACGGTAGTCTGCATGTATTTTCACGGATTGTACTGCGGTTCTCAAAGTATTCAACATCATTTCACAGAAGTCTGCCACCAACATTCACTCCCGCATCGCATCAACGCCTCACCTCTCTCCGGATACCAGGAAGAAAGCCGAAATGCTACATTCAAAGGTATTTGTACAATTCTATAATAATATTCAGAGTTCACTTATCACTTTCTACTAAAACGAGTTCGAATTATGCATATTTAAAACGTTTACAAATGCTAACACAGGCGCGAGCCCTATTCTAAGCAACGAATGATCTAGAAAAAAAAGAGTTTTTTATCGGATATCTCGCGTTCAACCACTCTCATCCCTTTTCCTTTTATCCCATGACAATTTATATTTTCATATACATTCCAGGTCGCTGTGTTGAACCGACCGAAGCGCCGCGTGAAGGTCGGCGTGTCAGTCAGCAACGACAAAAAGAAGCAGCCCGAAAAGAGGAAGGTGCGCACTATTCTCATTCCAAAGCCGGAAAATAGTAGACATGTAATGGTTAGATGGTGTCCACCCCCCATTTTCAATGCATTCTCGCCGGTACGATTCGAATTACAGTTGCTTGTATTTCCATAATACGTAAAACGTACTTTTGTAACTCTCCTGCTACTGTCTATTGATTATCGATCGATGAACGCGCTACTAATTATCGCTCGATATGCACTACTGATTATCGATCAATTTCAGGTTACCCCCGGAAGTGGTGTGAGACTGGGTGGCGGACGGAGGAAGCGCGGTGTGACAGAACGAAGGGATGACGGAGAGCCGGTCGCGCAACAAATTCGAAAGGAAATGACAGGGGTGGGTACTGAAAAGGGGCAGATGCGGACCATCTACACTGCCGCTTTCCACCGGAGGCAACTAGATTCATTAATGTAGTGTAAATTGTTCTGTCTTCTTACCCGAGGCGAGTTATTAAAAAGTAAAATGATTAAAATTCCCGCCATTTCTCCGGTTTGAATATCACTTCTCCATTCGCGCGCCATGGCTGCTTTTTCACCAGTCGCGCGCAAGCAGCGCAATTTTGAACGTAATGAAGCGATCAGTGATCGTCCCGGTGATGTCCCACTGCCTATGAAACGTGCTTGCGTACAAATTGTGCTCCTGGAGAAATGGAGAGAACTTTCATATCATTTCAGAATCCGTTCATCGGCGGGAGGCGGAAGCGCGACGTCTCTGCTGTTGTGTACACACCTCAAAGACACGTCGAGCCATCGGCGGTAAAGACAGTACGTCATTGCGAAATCAGTTTACCAGATTTCACTTGTAACTAATCTTTGTTTGTCTTGACAGGACAGATATGACATCATTTTGCGCTCACACATGTACCACCAGTCGAATGTCGAATGACTTTTTTTTTAACGTTTTGATAGTTATAGGGTTGTTTCTTTAGACCACTCCGAACGACAGTTTGAACATGCATATAGATTTTTTTCTATATTGATATACTGTTAGGGCGCCGCCCATTCTCACAACGACCTCAGCTCTCCGTTCTCGCGACTGCAGAAATATCGTGGAAAGGTGAAAATGTATTCAGAGATTGGGTTAGTCTAAACTGTTTCAGAACATTGATTCCAACCGCCGCTTCCGAGATCCAGTCTCTGGTCACTCTAGCAAGTGATACAAATATATGTGGTATGTATGTGTATCATTCGATAAATTGTGCATAATCAAATCGATCGAAGTCGCTGACACTGTAATGGGTGTATTCAAAACAAAAAAGTTATCAACGCATCTTGTCTCACATGTGGGTGACAGGTTATCACGGATTGTGGAAAGTGATTTGCATAAAGCTTTGGTTTGCTTTGATACCACGGTACACTATAATTGTGGAAACTCAAAATCAAATCGAATCGAATCAAATGGAAACTCAAAGTATTGAAAAAAACCTTTCCGCGGCTTGTGGAAAGCGTCAGATCTCATGAAAAATGAAAACGCAAATAGTTGAAAATTCGTATAAAGAATTCGAAAGAAACATTCCACAAAAGCACATTTATCGACATAACGCATTACAGAAAGATATGAGTGATAAAATTATCTTTTAACATGCGTATGTGTTGTTCACTTTGTTGATGGGGCTGGTTTCTCTTCTTGCACTGTCTACTGGGAACTCTTTTGGTTTGTTTTCGATAAAATGAACGCGAGAAGTGCTGTGAAAACACCTTCGAATAGAACGGCGCATATTATACTGATACGTGAAAATATTGCGCTCCAATTTCGAGAACACGTTGTCTGCAATTTCAATATGTGTTTTTTTTTGTTTTGCACAAAACTGAAAACTCACATTCTTGTTAATTTTTATGAAAACTATTTTTGCGATCCAAATTGGCGGCAGCCTCTCTTGTTTCGAAAGATAGTTCTTCAATACAGCCAAACAAACAGCGATACATGTTGTGAAAACACATATCGTGAGATTTATGAAGAGAAACCAGCCTGTAATTGATATGACGGGAAAAATTCTCTCACCCACAAAAAATTACCTAGTAGACTCATTTTGCTTGTGACTGGTATATAATCCGCAATCAATGTGAGTTCGAATAGGAGACAAAGAAAACAGCTCATTCCCACGCTCACCTGTAAATGACAATACATTTACAAATAGGGCATCGTCACGACGCGACGACGTTGTTTCGCGCGCGACTTTGACTCGCGAAGTCACGCCGCGAGAAATGAACGCGCAGCAAATGTCGAATCGAGAAACCCGAATCAACGCGCGTGGTAGTTGAAGAGGTCAGAAAATCGAGAAACAACGCCACCGCCCTTTTTTGCGTGATGTTCATTTTACGCAGAAAAGAAATCCCGAAATCACGCCGCTCGTTTCTCTGATTCGAGAATCCCGAAACAACGAGCCGTCTCGAAACGACAGCATGTGATCGCGCCGTGGCCATGCCCTAATTACAAATACACATTGTTACATCAAACATACTATTGCATCCGTGTCTGTGGCAGCGAAAATCCCAGCGACCGAAAGAACGGTTATGAGAAAAACGGGTATAATGAAAACCAGAATGTAATAGGTGGCCTGTCGTTTGATATGGAAAGAGTAGCGAATCTGAATGACAAGTGTTTCTGATGATTGATGAACCATTAGGCATAACTCCAATAAAAAGTTACCACAAATATTTTGTGTTACGTATGTTTTGTTAGATATATGAATACAACCTCACCTCGGAGTACGCATTACCGGATTGCTTTGAAACGACAGTAAAATTTTTAATTTCAGTATTTAAGAATTTCCACTCTGAGTTGATCTGAAAAAAAAACACATCAAAACGCTATCGAAAATATACTTACGAAAGATGTTCTGATTGTTCCAGCATGAAACACAAAATGTTTTGTTCGAAGCCAATATGTGCCCTGTTCAATATGACACTCTTGACTGTCAAACGGGTAGTTGTCCACCTTGAATACTAAATAACTGTAACTCAATTTTGTTAAATACTTACTATAATAGCCCAACTGGCTTCAAGAAAGTACGAATCTTCCCAGCTCATCTTTCCTTCACTCGACACGCGTAGGTGAGGTCGACTCGACGATTCGCGAAAGTGATCGGTGATGCTGATGCTGCATTTCGAGTTGTCACACACGCACACGCACACGCACACGCACACGCACACGCACACGCACACGCACACGCACACGCACACGCACACGCACACGCACACGCACACGCACACGCACACGCACACGCACACGCACACGCACACGCACACGCACACGCACACGCACACGCACACGCACACGCACACGCACACGCACACGCACACGCACACGCACACGCACACGCACACGCACACGCACACGCACACGCACACGCACACGCACACGCACACGCACACGCACACGCACACGCACACGCACACGCACACGCACACGCACACGCACACGCACACGCACACGCACACGCACACGCACACGCACACGCACACGCACACGCACACGCACACGCACACGCACACGCACACGCACACGCACACGCACACGCACACGCACACGCACACGCACACGCACACGCACACGCACACGCACACGCACACGCACACAACTCACATGTTGTAAAATGTGATGGACGGAAGCCAGACGTCGCTTTGCGCAACCTCTAATTGCGTGAGATTCCCGAAATCAGAAGGGTTCCAGGTCAGTCGATGGTCAACCCAAGATCTGTGATCTCTCACAATATAGTCCACACTACTATCGTCGGCGTTCTGCAACATTGATTGATCTGGAAGTAAGTTGAAGCCACTCACCACCCGGAATAACCACACGTTGAAAACATCTACCGTCACGTTAATCGGTTGCGAGTGTGTCAAAGGTGGTACTTTGATGTTGTAGTTGGTGAATAAATGATTGTACAATCGCTCCATGGATTCTTATTTGAAACTAATGACAGTTATGATGAAGTATACTTACCATTCAGCTCTTCTTGCGAGGAACGATCAGCGAGAAGAACGCACAAAGTCCAATAAAAGATACGCATGGTTGTATGAATTGTGAAAGGACGTTGTTTGATCGCATAGTAGCGTCCCGGAAACAAACCGCATGTTTACCTACTCCTACTCATCTGCCATGACAAATACTTATTTTAGACAAACCCACGCTGCGCTTCCTATACTGCAATGGATACCGGATGCACAAATATGAGTTGCAAAAGTAAAATACAAAATCCCTGAAGATGTAGCATTTATTTCGTCTTATTCTAGAAACTGGTATAAGATTTGAATGTGATGTTCACAGGTGATAAAATGGTATAGGTGAGAAGGTTGATAACACTGGACCGGTCCTAACATCGTGTTGCTATTGCAAGAAATCTTGAAATAACAAGAATTCTTGCAGTGCAACGTTGTAATCGCAAGAATTCTTGCATTGCAACTTGACATGTCAAGATTTCCTGCAATTTCAACGGATTGCATGTCCCGCAAACTTGGGTAAATAAACCGAATCCAGATCACGGTCGCGCATGCGCGCGTCTAACATATTAGCGCGCAGCATTCGAGATCATACGGGTTTGCTTAATTGGTAGACATATCGATAAATAAAAGATGTGTTCCGATAGCCCTCATCCAGATGTATCAGGCAAAATCATTATTTTGCGATCAGTTTCCTTCGATCGCGATTTCTTCTGGCGTTGCAACACGTTGCAACAATTGCAATGTTGCAATCGCAAAAATTCTTGCAAACGCAAGCTTTCTTGTCATTGCAACGCGATGTCAGGACCGGCCCACTATGTGTTTCTCTATTTCTCACGAAAAGAGGGCTAGCCGTTGAAGGTTCGTTTTTTTGGGTGGGATGAATAAACGCACTGACCTGCGAAGATCTTGTCATAATGGAGAAAAAAAGAAATAAACTACTTCGTGAACAGTGGCCCCTTTCTAATCTAACTATTCCGAAATGTTCCATTTTCGGCGAATCAGAGCCAGTCAACAGACATCTCGATTTTGTGGATTGTCTGATATTTATCGCGACGTGATTCTCAATAATGAACATCATCGAGAAAAAAATTAATGGATACACTATCACAATAAACACATAACATCACTACACGTAGCTACAACTCGCCATTGATATGCGTACTTACTTCGATACTCAGAGTTCAACTCCAATTCATCATTACAACTACAACGTGACACAATGACATCAATGCATATATTTTCATACATGCTTCGGATTCACATATGTACAACAGTCGTCATCAACTAATCAGACGTGCGTTAGTTGCGCGTGCGTGGCGCGTTAGTTGCGCGCGTGAGAGGCGCGCGAGGTGCGGCGCGGGATGGAGTGTGTGATGGACGTCGATCCGCGAAACGAAGCAAGAGACAGACTGCCGCGAAATCCCTTGTTGAAGTAGAGAGTGATGCAGCTGCAAAAAAACTTTTTTCAGATACGTTTCAGAGAATTGTGATAATATGGCGCTTGGTTTAGCGACAAATATACACATACATAAAACCTAATTATTAATAAATAACAATAAGAAACATCATTTTCTCAACACTCACGCATCGATTCCCGACAGTGAAATCCACGCGAAAGTCGTCAGTCCGAATTTCACAAATCGATTCTCGAACCAGGTAGACACATAGAAGTAGGTGATCAATTCGATTACGAAGGCGAGAGCTTGCAAGCAGGCCTGAAAGAAGTTCTTTCTATCTCTCCCTTCTCTCTCCCCCTCTCTCTCTCTCCCTCTCTCTCTCTCTCTCTCTCTCTCTCTCTCGCTCTCTCTTGCTCTCTCTTCTCTCTCTCTCTCTCCTCCTCTCTCTCTCTCTCTCTCTCTCTCTCTCTCTCTCTTTCTCTCTCTCTTTCTCTTTCTTTTTCTTTCTTTCTCTTTCTCGTTCTCGTTCTCGTTCTCGTTCTCGTTCTCGATCTCGATCTCGTTCTCTCTCTCTCTCTCTCTCTCTCTCTCTCTCTCTCTTTCTTTCTTTCTTTCTTTCTTTCTTTCTTTCTTTCTTTCTTTCTTTCTTTCTTTCTTTCTTTCTTTCTTTCTTTCTTTCTTTCTTTCTTTCTTTCTTTCTTTCTTTCTTTCTTTCTTTCTTTCTTTCTTTCTTTCTTTCTTTCTTTCTTTCTTTCTTTCTTTCTTTCTTTCTTTCTTTCTTTCTTTCTTTCTTTCTTTCTTTCTTTCTTTCTTTCTTTCTTTCCCCCTCCCCCCCTCTCTCTCTCTCTTCTCTCTCTCTCTTTCTCCCTCTCTCTCTCTCTTTCTCTCGCACACGCTTTCTCACCTGTTTCAGAAAGCTATACTCTAGCCGTCTCCTGTGCCGGTTTGACTGGTATGAGAGCATGGAGGCAGTCTGTAAGAAAAAAATAATGTAACCACGATTATCCAAATTACATCATCAATAATTATCTAACATTCACGCACTGTTTCACACAGGATCTCATCCCAATTTCTTCCATCAAGCTAATTGAGAAACTCTTGTAATTACTATTTACTATTAGTTTTGTATCTTAAAACGTATAATAATCTGACTTTTTACCAACCGTGTTGTTGCTTCTGTGCAGTTTGTAGAGAGTCGACAGATCGAGAACGCAAATGATGGACACAAAGATAAGTGACTTAGTCAAGTCGTGACTGAAACGATTGGTTCCCGTTTCCTCTCGATGCCTTTCTCTCTCTCTCTCTCCCTCTCTCTTATATGTACCTATTTGCTCTGAAAAGACAGTCTTCTGTGTCCAGAAACACGTAATACCATGCAGGCGAATAGTACAAAAAGCACCCGGCTGAAAAAGTGCAATTACAAAAAGTGCTCCGTAAAATCATCTATATAATAAGATATAAGATCATTTCGTTTACTTCCGCGATCTCACGGATCTATGAGCCAACGCAATTGCGGTTTCCGATTAAAGGTCCATTTCAGAACAACAAAAAAAACTATTCCCATCATTTTAATGAATTTTCGGACAGCTCAAACATCTATAAAAAAGATCCCCAAAAATTTTTCGCAGTTGTTCAAATCGGTGTATAGGTCTGTGGGTGATCCTTACTCCTTACTCTATGGGTGATTTTTCCTCTTTTCAAATTTCTGGAAATTACGCATTCGTTTCATCAGAAAAAATAAGTAGTGAATAGTGCGCATAATTACACTACATGCGTGGGCCGACTACGTAAGACTCGCACAATTATTTCTTCTAACTCATACAATTACAAAAATTTCTTCATCCCGAAGAACTGCTTGCATCATGGATGGAATATGAATATGAACTTTAGCCTTTTTTGAAGCGGTATGAGTATGCCAATGTGCAGTGTAAACTGTGAAATCGAAATCTGATAACATTTCTAGATGAAAATCTTTTCCATTGGAACCATGTCATTAAACTGAAAATGGCTTCCATCACAAAAAAGTGATGCAATTCAGATATTCATTCACTTTTATATACACGCACATAAACTTTTTTTTGCAAAATTTAAAAAAAAAAACTCACAATATGTGAACATGTAAGTAGATGTGGTAAATGACACAATCCACACTATGACGACAACAGAAAACGTGAAGCGTTCGGAAAAGATCTGAAAGACCAATGTCCAATGTTCACTTCTACATTGATTACTTGATTACATGATTGATTAATCACATGATAGATTGATTACATGATTACTACGGTTTTACATTCGTTCTGATTATCAATGCTGCTCTTTGACTGAAAGACATCTATTCTTCCATCGTGAGATACTGAACTAGGATTAGGATAATCTTGTGAGGAGAAAGCCATAATTTGAATAAAGGTTTCTAAGTGTTCAGGTTCACGCAACACATCTGATACTGCATTTCCATCACTACATTAAACACTTTCAGTTTTCCGCTCGAAAACAACTCTGAAAACCCCTGGGGAATTCAGAAACCCGATGGAAACCGTCACTTTACTGAAACACTCACGCGCTTATAGAGCATGGTTGCGAACGCGCTCACGAAACGATTGATCGATATAGCCCTGAAAAACATTAGTGATCTTTAAAACCAGAATAAAATGACTCACATGTGACTGTATATAGAGATATCGTACGCGATTAGTGTCAATTGTCCGAAGACAGAAGATACGCGGATGTTCTTGAGATAAGTGAGATCACTGAAATTATGTGAATGCGAGAGAAACTTTTTTTTCAATTGATACTGTTTTCAATCCAAGTTCTTTGTTACTCTTAATGAGTACTCGTTATGAATCAACAAAAAAAAACTCACAAGTAGACAGTGGGTGCGAAGTAGAAGGCGAAAATGGCGAGGTGAATCGCTTCCGAAGCGGCCTGCAACAGTTTGTTTGTTTGTTTACAGTAGTTTTACAGTACAGTAGTTTCAGTAGTTTCAGTTTTAGTTTTAGTAGTTTTACAGTACATAGTTACAGTTTGTTCACGAAAAAAAACTAATTAAAGGCCGATGTGTGATCCGATAATTAGTGAGTGAATCGTGCCCGCGATGCGCATGCTATGTACATACTTAATCAAATTAACTAGTTTTGTCAAAACATTGACATTTATCATTACTATCCTAAAGAAGGGGATGTCTTTTTCATAGGTACAAAACATTTTTTTTACAGAAAGTTCGAAACAGCAACAAACCTGGCTGGCCGTCAGAATTCCAAACGCATTTCGCAGCGTTTTGACTCTTCTGATGAGAACGACTACCGTGGTGTTGCCTGATATGGGATCTCTCTCTATCTCTTTCTCTCTCTCTCTCTCTCTCTCTCTCTCTCTCTCTCTCTCTTTCTTTCTCTCTCACCTGCGAATCCAGCCAATGAAACGAAAAATATGATCGCACCGATTACTCGATCTTCAAGTATGTCCTTCATTCTAAAAAAAGAAAAGAATTAATCATGATACATCAGAAAGGGAGTTAATATATCGCGAAGAAATGAAAAAGAAGGCACTCCTGTTAGACTATAACCCGTTAGAGCTACGAAGAATGAAACGATAAATTAATCAAATGCACTAGCACTACATGAATAGTATGCGTGTTATAATGAAACATATAAAGCGAGCAGGAAGGGAGATGCGACGCCAATAATTACTGGTATTCTACACACACTAAAGCTGAATGAACCGAGTGAACGAGATCGAGATAGAGAGAGAGAGAAAGCTGAATCAATTCAGTTATTATAAGAGTTCTGAATAATCAAGGGTTAGTAAGAAGGGTGGTAGGCACGACGACATTAGCAATTAGAAGGGCTGGAGCTGAATTATGTATACGAGATAGAGGGAAGGGTAATTGGAAGAAGGCTCATAAGACTCATAAGAGCGAGCCTGAACAGCTGAGACCGAACCCGGAGGAAGAAGGAGGGAGAGAGAGACAGACAGAGAGAGAGAGAGGGGGGGGGATAGCGCCTACACAGTTCTCTTGCCCCCTTCCATGTATGTATATATCACACGCACAATACTTGAACTCAACATGATATTTCGCTTATCTCTAGTCACGCGATTATCATCCAGCTAACCTTTCAAGACAACCTAATCCGGAATCATCAACGTCACTCGTTTTGGATTTCAACAGTGTGTTAAAAGAGAATACTACATCAAGTTGCGTGTATACAGTATGAAGCTGTTTTACTTTATGTACGAAAATAAAAGTGGTGTGTTCCATAAATGTGTAGGGGGAGCGGTGCACATACACTAATTCCAACAAAAAAACCAGAAGACTTTCCGGCACACCGAATCCGGGAACCACATCCACATCAAACAAGTCATTGCATAGAATATCTGTGTGGTTACACAACGGTTGGTTGATATTAAGATTCTCTACTATGCTTCTTGTGGGTTCTTGTGGGTTTTTGATGCAGTGTTTACTCAAACTTTGAAGGAAATAAAAGAGAGAGAGAGAAAAGAGAGAGAGAAGATAGGGGGAGAGACGAGAAACCTTTCACACCCCATCAGCTAGAGACTATATTATGCATGAGTTTTCTTTTTTGGCATCAGGGTTCTCGAATGGGGGTTTATGATTCAGGATTTTCTATAGCGAGTATCATTAGTAACCCTAGACTAGACCTAAGGCATTCCGAACTGTGGGTGTGGGGCATATTAAACCCGAGATCGAATGTTTTTGTAAACATTAGAAAGAGAGAGAGAGATCCTTGTATAAGAAAAACCGCTGCAGTACGGAACAAAATCTGTCTGTGTCACTGTGTCACATTGTATACAACGCTAGTTTACAATAGGAATCTAAGACATTACATTATTACTGACATCCTACTTTTGAGAATTACTTTTGAGAATTACTTTTTTTTTACTTTACTTTTGAGAATTACTTTTTATTATTACTTTTGAGAAACCACATTCTTCTTCTAGTTCTGCTTCAAAGAATCAGAGACCTATACAGAAGCACTATCTCATGCCTGCTAATTTCACGAATACCAAAGAAAACCTACTCGTGTGCAACAGAGCACAAGAAAGCCTTTGACAGTTCAAGCACTTTCTCACAATTCTCATTACTTTTAGCAATTTAAAATTTTGTGTATTGTTTATTATTTATTCTTTCATAGTAGCAAATCAAGAGCACAACCTTCGATTGTAGAATGTCAAGGGCCTAACTCCTCTTTGCGCTAGTGAATTTAGTATGTAAGGTATGTAGGGTACATAACACTCGACGGTTCGTCTCAAATCTAACTTCTGAACCGCGTTTCGACAAAGAGGAAAATAGACAATTATGAACGCAAGTCTACATAGGATTAGAAATCTCTCTCTCTCTCTCTCTCTTCATCTTTTTTTACTCTCTCTCTCTCTCTCTCTCTTGCTCTCTCTCTCTCTCTCTCTCTCTCTCTCCTCCGTTTTATGTACTCAAAGCATCCCTTGCAAGTTCAATAGAAACACCACATAGAACACGCTCAATTTTACAGCATATAATAACAATAAAAATATTGTATTTATCGAAAATTAAAGCTTTGAGTGCTCCCGTTTTGCCACTCGATCGAAGATCGCATGGTCACTCTCGCCTCTTCGGATGACTGAAGACATCTTGTGACGATCGATCGAGATTATCCCGTAATCCCGTCACACTGTTCACTGTGTCAGATAACTTATAACTTATATAATACGGCGTAATAAACGTGTGCAACGATGCGAGGAAATCGGCGCAAGTAATTGCGAAGACTCGTACGTTCGTTTTACATCTGCGAAACGGCTTTTGGCAGGGACGGTTCGGATTATAGTTAGTCCTTTTCCGACGAAGAACATCCAATCTTCTTTTCGAGTAGTACAACTTTCGACAAAATATATCTACATTGTTCACAAGAGAATACATTTATCCGGCATAACAAAATTATTATGTGTTTATTATGTGTAGACATCACATCACATCTTCTTTTCCATTAGTAATACAGACAATGGAATATTCCTGATCTTCAGGTTGGGGTCACTTCTCGTTGACGAAAAGTTGTGAGTCGTTGAATCATATTGGTTGGCGTCGGGTTAGTCAGCAACAGCGCTTGACGGAGACCATTGTTGAAGTAGAGGGTGATCAGTCTGCAAAACTGGGCTCAACTTCTTCTGTCTAAACCATTTTGCAAACGTCTTCGGTTTTTTTCTCTCATTCCGTATGCAATGAATCATTAATGTGTCTGGCACTGTTCCCTAATGTGGTGATAAACGTAAACAATAAACATATGGCGCACTTGCACATTGCACAAAACTCATTGTGTCAATGAAAAATATCATAATAAACGTATTGTATTGTATATAATGATTAAATTAATTAAACACACCCATCCACCCCGGTTAGCACAATCCAAGCGAGTGTCGTCAAAGAAAATTTGGCATAGACGTTGTCGAACCTGATATCGGAAAAGTCAGCACGAACGTTTTATGGTTTAATCTTAACTAGAATTGCTTTTACTTTGCCTGATAATCTAACAATTTTTCAGCTTAGTCAGTTACTGTGTTTATTACTGTGTCGCACCGTGGAACCTGTACTGATGAGCATCAGCCTAGGGCCCACCACGGTGCTTAACTAAGATGGTAGCTCAGCTACTGTAATGATTTGTTACTTGTGTATAGAATCCTGTCTGCAGAGTAACGGGCCGAAACAGGGTAAACCCCTCTTTCTACCATTAACTGTGTCTCTCACTATGTAGTTATGTCTTGGTCACGTATTGTGTACTTTTCCTTTCCTTTTATACTATTCCTCATTGATTAACCAAGATGCCATCACAAAGTAGGCGAAGAGTTCGATCACAAACGCCACTGCATGCAGGCAAGCCTGAAAAACGTAAAATCAGCTTTTCAAAAATGTCGACGAGATAAAGTCCTCTCCAATTCTCCAAGAGCCCAATTTGTGCGCAAGCATGTTGTATACGTTGTGACAAACAATTTACGAGGTTTGGATCATGTTGGATGACAAGGACGTCGATCAAGGATTGCTTTCGTATATATTCCAAATTGCGCGACATTGAACAGTATGGGACCTAGGCAAGACCCCTGTGGTACACCACAGTTGACAAGCCGTGGAGAGGAAAGCTCATCACCGACCATTACTTGTTGGCGACGGTCGGTCAAGAAACTTCTAATCCATCCCAATACGTTACCGCGAATTCCCAGCGAATGCAACTTTTTGTATAGCAAGTTGTGATTAATAGTATCGAATGCCTTCTTGAAATCAAAGTATATACAATCGATAACCATTCCATTAGATAGGTGTTTCAACCAGTGACTATGACACTCAATAGGTTGAGCGTTTGTGGATCTATTCTTGCGAAAGCCAAATTGCCTAGATGTAAGAAGCGAATTCCTCTCAAGAAATTCCGTAATTTGCTTGACGCATATGCGTTCCAGAACTTTCGCAACACTACTTATAAGGCTGATAGGCCTGTAGTTGAGTGGATCATCACGAGCCCCCTTTTTATAAAGAGGTTTTATATACGCCAGTTTCCAAATCTCAGGGACATTGCATACGGAAGTAGACATTGAAAAAAGAATAGAGAGTGGGACCGAAATCGTATCAACAGTATTTTTCAAAAAGGCCTGCGAAATATTGTCAGGGCTCGTGTTCATTTTAGATGCTAGTTTGGAAATAGTTCTGTGTACATGTGCATACGACATCTCAATGGTGGAGAGCTGACTGACAGCACAAGGAAGGGACGCACCGGCAGGGATAGGACCTCGCTGCGAAAAAATCGCATCAAAGCACTCTGCGAACAGCTCCGCCTTCTCCCTCGACCCGTGAATCAACTCACCCTCACGAGAGAGCGAGGCGACACCATCACCAGGAAACAGTTTGGCGCGTACATCCCGAAATAGAAATAGTGCGCTTGTTGTTACCATTGATTAATCTCGCCTCGCGTTTGCAGTTCCAAGAGAATAACGCCTTTCGTAGTTTATTTTGTGCTCTGTCCGAAGCACGACTGGAAGGCTGTTTAACCGAATAAGAGCTGAGCGTTTCAAATTGAGAATATGACTGGGAAGGTTAGTATTTTTATACGGGGGCAGAACGGGAATGTGAGTGTGGATGAGGTGTTGCATTCGCTGGTTGAAAAGCGCGGTAGCCTGTTCTAATGTCAGTCCTATAAAGGCAAGTGTCCAATCAGTACAAGCAAAGTTTTTGTTTATCTCATTCCAATTCGCCCTCCGATATGCGAAACGCGGCCTCTCTCCAGCGGCCCCACTCACCCCGAGTCGCAGCCGATACTCAACGGGCAAGTAATCGCAGACAGAAAAACGCGGCATCACACGGACACATTGGAAAAGCGAGATGGAATCAGTGAGAACGATGTCGAGAGTGTGCGCCCTTCGCCCCACTCGTCTCACCATCGTCGCATGGCGAACCATTTGAGAAAGTGAGTGGAGTGAGACGAAGTTCATCAAAGATCGATCAAACGCCTCAGTCGCCCGGAACGAATTCCAGTCGACCGATGGCGCATTGAAATCTCCTTGAATTATAATAGGCTCGCACTTAGCTCAGGATTTTCTGTTGAAAACATTTTCGTGGAAACTTGTGCTGACGCGTCGCGTGTCCACACGCGACGCATCTAATCGAACCAGCTGTTTCTGTTCACTGTTGTTTTTGTTGGTTTTTGTTTGTTCATATTTCGTATTCATGTTCTATTTTTGTATACTCTCGCAAAAGTGTCTTATACCGTACTATATCATCTTGAAGGCCACTGTTTTTTCTGTTTTATGTATGCTCGTCTAACCCGTTGTTCTAATCTTTCAAGCCAAATCGGAAACTCGCATAGTTGTGCAGATTTTAAAGGAACTCTTAGGGATACACTTGTCATAACCTTATCACAAAACCTGTTGTACATTTCATTTAGATCGCAATTATTGAACAGAGAGAACCAGTTGACTGAACTAAGATCGATTTCCATCGCAGCATAGTCCGCCTTGCGGAAGTCACGACTTTTTCTCACTGATCGCGGTGCAGGTAAGTTGAAACAACGGAAATCCGCTTCTACCATGAGATGGTAGCTGAACGCTATTCCTGTACGCAAATTTGTGAGAAGCTGATTGTCATCCGTTAAAATGAGATCGAGTGTGTTTTGACCTCGAGTGGGGAAATTTACAACTTGAAATAAAGCGAGAGTGCTGCACAGATTTAGGAAGTTCCTAGCATGACTTGTCGTTGCATGGAGGTTTAGCCAATTCACATCAGGGAAATTGAGATCTCCCGTAGTTCCCCCTACGAGGGAAGCGCATATTGTGAGCGAACTCACAAAATTTCCGAATGACCCAACAAAGTTCACATCGGACCCAGGTGGTCGATAAACGCCTATGATGGTCATATCCTTCGCGCCGTATCCAATGGTGAGACCGCGTCGAAAGAGCGGCACGAAAACTGCTTCACTATTTTACTCCGAAAGATGTTGGGTACGGATATCAAAACACCACCACCGCCTTTATGAGACCGAGAGACCGAGTAAGATGTTCTATTAGAAAAAGTAGGAACCGCGTCGGTTGGGGATAACCATGTTTCAGTGATTATAGCTAATTGGTTGGGATTTAGAGAGAAATGATGGATAACATGGATTTATGATTTAAAGAACGTGTATTACTTATAGACATGCTTAGTTCATCGCGTGACATACTATTCAGTGATTGGTTATCACCGCATCAGGTTTCCCCACTCCCCCACCTCCAGCTTCCTTGTCCACCGAGGTCTCCTTCCGAGCGAGCGCGCTTCCCTTGAACCGTCCGCGTCCGGCCAATCCCACCTCCAGGTCCCGCACGCAGTGCCTGTAACTACCACAATCAATGGAAACATAGTGCCTAAGCTGCTTATCCCTCTGACGCTCCATCCACGTGAGATCCGCACGAACGAAGCGACCGAGCCCGGAAAGCGACCGAGCCCGGCAAAGCGACCGAGCCCGGAGTTCAGCTGCATTCTCTTTCTCTCTCTCTCTCACTCACTCTCTCTCTCTCTCTCTCTCTCTCTCCCCACCTCCTGGATTGTCCGTCTGCACAGTAGCCAGGTGAACGAGTCGCACATTGTTCCATCCACACTCCATGGTACTCGCCTCCCTCGTCCATTCCCAAGTCACCGGGCCTCAGTCCGCGGTTCAGCTGCATTCTCTCTCTCTCTCTCTCTCTCTCTCTCTCTCTCTCTCTCTTTCTCTCTCTCTCTTTCTCCACCTCCTGGATTGCCTGTCTGCACAGTAGCCAGGTGAACGAGTCGCTCATTGTTCCATCCACACTCCATGGTACTCGCCTCCCTCGTCCATTCCCAAGTCACCGGGCCTCAGTCCGCGGTTCAGCTGCATTCTCTCTCTCTCTCTCTCTCTCTCTCTCACTCTCTCTCTCTCTCTCTCTCTCTCCCCACCTCCTGGATTCTCCGTCTGCACAGTAGCCAGGTGAACGAGTCGCTCATTGTTCCATCCACACTCCATGGTACTCGCCTCCCTCGTCCATTCCCAAGTCACCGGGCCTCAGTCCGCGGTTCAGCTGCATTCTCTCTCTCTCTCTCTCTCTCTTTCTCTCTCTCTCTCTCTCTCTCTCACTCTCTCTCTCTCCCCACCTCCTGTATTGTCCGTCTGCACAGTAGCCAGGTGAACGAGTCGCACATTGTTCCATCCACACTCCATGGTACTCGCCTCCCTCCTCCATTCCCAAGTCACCGGGCCTCAGTCCGCGGTTCAGCTGCATTCTCTCTCTCTCTCTCTCTCTCTCTCTCTCTTTCTCTCTCTCTCTCTCTCTCTCTCTCTCTCTCTCTCGATCACCTTCATCTTGCTGCCAACATAACACTTCAAATAATGTCTACTTAATAGTAAAATCTCACTACTGCTCTTTTTCTCTAACTCCCGATTCTTCTCCACTCTTTCTTCTCCTTCTCCACTCACTGATCCGCGCGGCTCTCGAAAAGAAGCACTGCGGAACCTGAACAGCGACCCCCCCTCTCCCTGTCTCTCTTTCTCTCTCTGTCTCTCTCTCCTCTCTCTCTCCCTCCATATCTTCCTCTCTCTCTCTTTCAACACGATCAGATGTCAACGAAGCAAGCACCCTTCATCCTCACGTTCTTACCACACTTCGTTTCACACTTCCACCTTCCCTCCACCCTAGACTGTAGTCTGTACTCTCCCTTGGTTGTGGAGTGTTGTGCCCACGAACATCCCATTTGAATCGGAGCCGCGGGCAAATCCGATCACTGCGACTCAAGGAGGTAATTGATATTTGAGTAGGCAGGGTGCCACGGGCAGAGTTACTTCCGATCATCCCTTCTCTCTCCTGACACAGTTTAGTTATTCTCATCCTGTAACCTGTTCTACTCGAATCGTCCCCTCATTATTCTATTTTCGTTCCCCTCTCAACTTCTCACCGCCCAATTGATTTATTGTATCATTGTTTCCCCGTTAATATCATGTTTCGTGTTATATCACAGGATATGGAAGCAGATACTCGATACAGTAGTGCTCCTTACTCTTCTCTTTTCGAAACTGCTTTGATCAAGTTTGACTAATCTATGTTGCTCTATACGTTGCTCCATTGTTTGTGTTTGATTTTCGATTGTTCCTGATGACACTTTTCCAGTTCGTTAATCTCTATCACACCTTTTATATGTTATTGTTTCCCCTGTGTTATTATAGTCTGCGTTATACTATTCCAATCCACGTTCTTCGCGTTGAACGTTATAATGTGTCTGACTCAGCTGGCTGGAACAGAGTGCTCTTCCGCACTCGCCGCCTGTTGCCACGCCGCCTCTGCGCCCACACAGTACTCGTCCGCCCCTGTCCCCCTTCTAAGGCGCGCCAACCCGAGCATCACCTGCCGCAGCTCACTCGAGGTGCGACATTGCTTGTGGGAACACACTGAGAAATATATTCCGTTTGAACTCGTGTCCAATAGATCTACAGTGCACGGAACAGTACTGACATTAGAAATATTCTCTCTCATTCATACTATTGGCAGAATAGTCGCCACTGTGCCTTTAACGAGCTCTGATCTTTTTCTAACCACTCAATACGCAATTTTGACAAGAGACCATCTACGGTGTCGATGATTTTCACGTTTTTCCTTCCTTTTATTGTCGTTAACCTTTATATATAGATACATATAGTTTTGGGCGCCGATGACACGCCAGGCTATTCGGCCACCACCGGCATACCAGCAACAGCCGCCTCATCTACATCACCAAAACCAGCAGGTGCGCGGCATTCTATTGCACGATTTCGGTAATGAGAATGTCAATCAACTCTAGCTTCAGTCGTAAGGAATGTTTTTGAGTGTGGGAGAGAAAAGAGAGTGAGAGAGAGAGAGAAAAGAGAGAGGTGTGGAAGTGATCGATAAATTTGTTTCCGCCAAATTAGTTGAACGACGTAACAGGAAAAGTGGCGCGAAACAGATGAGACAAAAGTGACGTCATCATGCTGCAGTGCCATGTTTTCGAAATTTCTATTTGTCGTGTGTTTTATGAGTTTTTATTATTTGTTTTACTATTTTGTGTTTATTATAACCGCTCTGCGACATTTGAAAACACGGCTATGACGATCATAGTGACGTCATAACAAGCTATTGCGAAATGTGCGAATTAGAGGCTCTCGCGGAATCGATTTCGTTTGCTGCGCGTTTGTTTGGTCAGATTCTATTGTTCTAATTAGAATGGCGGTTCCGCCACGTCATCTGACCGTCCGTCTACCGATTTCCGACGACAGAAGCGACTTTAACAAGCAGCTAGTAGGGATGATTGATGCGGATATCGATCGATCGATGCCATGTTTCTAGCTCGTGCTCCTGCATGGCTGCGGTGTCTCGCAGAACAGCGATGAAGCCACCATCGACGTCTCTCGGACCGCCGATTGGAGAGCTGTCTACCTGCACATTGCACAGGTAAGTGGAGGAGGAGACAGGTACGACTGGGGAGTGTACGTTTCAGCTGGTGCAGTCTGCTGGCAACGGGGCGAGTGTCGGGTTCGAGTCGGGTCAGGGAGGAGAGGAGAAGGAGAAGACAGCATCTGAGGTATGTGTCGTGATCACGATTGGATAACACTTTGTGATTCGGGTGAATTTGCAGAAGAGCGCTGGCGGAAGGCGCGAGAGCGCGCGGGCGACGGCTGATGATGACGTCACTGCGGAGGTAGCATGAGTTCATGTATTGCTTCGTTCATTGAAAGTTGTATCCTTCTAGGCGAACGTTTCAGCGAACGTTTTTTTTTCAGTGTACGTTTCGGCTGGTGCAGTCTGCTGGCAACGGGGCGAGTGTCGGGTTCGAATTCGGTCAGGGAGAAGAGGAGAAGGAGAAGACAGCGAGGGAAGAGCGGGTGTGTTTCGAGCGTGGCCAAAATGTGTCAGCGTTGTGACCAAGTATATGAGGGAGAGAGATAGCTGGAGACGTGGGGTTTGTGAGATTCGAGAGTGTACAGTGTAATGACAAAAAAATCACTGAGTTTTGTGCGGCGTTAATAAAACTAGCAAATTGAGCAGAGCTTAGATAGTAGCTGTTCTCGAAGCTGAAGACAAACAGTGCGAAATCGATCGTCGATCTTATTTGATTCGAAAATGAGAAATCAGACCCGAGATTCCGTTAGGCTTGTCCGCCGAAGCTAAGCTGGAGCGAGGTTCGCGCAATCCCACCGATCGAGCTGCCCCCCCCCCACTGAAATATTTCAGACCGTGTTTCATAGTGTATGACTCTAGAGACGAGTTTATCACTATGCAGTTATTTTCGAGAAAATAATGAGGACCTTTGCTTTCCGATCCGGTTTTTTTCTGTTTGTATGCATGTATTATAGTATATAATTTGTTTTAGAAGTTAAGAGGAGAGAGCTCAGGCTCCAGCTGATCTACTGATCGGCTGTTGCTTCCATCGAAGACTCTGGTAAGCCGGTCTCGCTCATTTTAATTTACTTGTGAATTTGGTATTGTGGTGGTGTTGGTGGTTGTTATTTTTTAACGTGTTGTTTGAGGTGGTGGTGCGTGCAAAGGCCGATCTACTCTGCTGGATGCGAGCCGGCGACTGCAGCAGCGTCTACGAGACCTGTTTCCGGTAAGCCGGTCTCGCACATTTTAATTTACTCGTGCATTTGTTTTTTTTCTTGTGGTGGTGGTGGTTGTTATTGTTATTTGAGTGTTGTTTGAGGTGGCGGTGCTGTCCAGGATGCTCTCCGACGATCTCAAGGCTGTCGACCAAAATCGGTGGGTGAATGCTGTTTGATATATGGGCTCACGCTTGTATGTGTGAACGTATGTGATTCATGATCAGTAATCATGGTTTGTTAAATACTACGTTGTTAATTGTTATCGCGATCTATATCGGACACCGTTGCCACCTGTTTTGTATCGATAATTATAGATGTGGTCAGATATTGGCCAAGTTGGGAAATGTAATAGCATTGTCTCGTTTATTCCGTGTTCAGTAGTGATAACAGCGTTTATTTCAGACCACGTTTACTTCCGAACCGGCTGATGACTCGAACCGCTCTACCTGGTGTTCAGAACAGATTAGTGCATTTTAATTTGTTTTGAAGGGGAAGGAGGAGAGATGTATTGTTTGAGGGACTTGTGGGAGACTTCCATTCGCAGTCTGGAGGTGGTTGCCGCCAGCGCCTACGCTGGAATTGTGCAGGAAGACTCGGCATGGACCGCACGAAGGTACACGCGTACACGTAACGGTTGACTTTATGGATCATATTTACTTCATTCCAGGCTCGTCAATGTCGCGAACGGACGTTACCTCTCGGCGGCCGCCGGCCGTTCAGCTGCTCTCGTCTGTACCCGCCTACAAGTTCGTACTCGCCAGCCACGTGGCTCACCGCTATCGGTTCGCAGCGTTGGATGACACTGACAAGCTCATCTCGTGAGTGAAATATGTCTCTCTCTCACTCTCTCTCTCTCCCCACCTCCTGGATTCTCCGTCTGCACAGTAGCCAGGTGAACGAGTCGCTCATTGTTCCATCCACACTCCATGGTACTCGCCTCCCTCGTCCATTCCCAAGTCACCGGGCCTCAGTCCGCGGTTCAGCTGCATTCTCTCTCTCTCTCTCTCTCTCTCTCTCTTTCTCTCTCTCTCTCTCTCACTCTCTCTCTCTCTCTCCCCACCTCCTGGATTCTCCGTCTGCACAGTGGCCAGGTGAACGAGTCGCTCATTGTTCCATCCACACTCCATGGTACTCGCCTCCCTCGTCCATTCCCAAGTCACCGGGCCTCAGTCCGCGGTTCAGCTGCATTATCTCTCTCTCTCTCTCTCCCCACCTCCTGGATTGTCCGTCTGCACAGTAGCCAGGTGAACGAGTCGCTCATTGTTCCATCCACACTCCATGGTACTCGCCTCCCTCTTCCATTCCCAAGTCACCGGGCCTCAGTCCGCGGTTCAGCTGCATTCTCTCTCTCTCTCTCTTTCTCTTTCTCTCTCTCTCTCTCTCTCTCTCTCGATCACCTTCATCTTGCTGCCAACATAACACTTCAAATAATGTCTACTTAATAGTAAAATCTCACTACTGTTCTTTTTTCTCTAACTCCCGATTCTTCTCCACTCTTTCTTCTCCTTCTCCACTCACTGATCCGCGCGGCTCTCGAAAAGAAGCACTGCGGAACCTGAACAGCGACCCCCCCCCCTCTCCCTGTCTCTCTTTCTCTCTCTGTCTCTCTCTCCTCTCTCTCTCCCTCCATATCTTCCTCTCTCTCTCTTTCAACACGATCAGATGTCAACGAAGCAAGCACCCTTCATCCTCACGTTCTTACCACACTTCGTTTCACACTTCCACCTTCCCTCCACCCTAGACTGTAGTCTGTACTCTCCCTTGGTTGTGGAGTGTTGTGCCCACGAACATCCCATTTGAATCGGAGCCGCGGGCAAATCCGATCACTGCGACTCAAGGAGGTAATTGATATTTGAGTAGGCAGGGTGCCACGGGCAGAGTTACTTCCGATCATCCCTTCTCTCTCCTGACACAGTTTAGTTATTCTCATCCTGTTCTACTCGGATCGTTCCCTCATTATTCTATTTTCGTTCTCCTCTCAACTTCTCAGCGCCCAATTTATTTATTGTATCATTGTTTCCCCGTTAATATCATGTTTCGTGTTATATCATAGGATATGGAAGCAGATACTCGATACAGTAGTGCTCCTTACTCTTCTCTTCGAAACTGCTTTGATCAAGTTTGCCTAATCTATGTTGATCTATACGTTGCTCCATTGTTTGTGTTTGATTTTCGATTGTTCCTGATGACACTTTTCCCGTTCGTTAATCTATATCACACCTGTTATATGTTATTGTTTCCCCGGTGTTATTATGGTCTGCGTCATACTATTCCAATCCACGTTCTTCGCGTTGAACGTTAGAATGTGTATGACTCAGCTGGCTGGAACAGAGTGCCCGTCTGCACTCGCCGCCTGCTGCCACGCCCCCTCTGCGCCCACACAGTACTCGTCCGCCCCTGTCCCCCTTCGAAGGCGCGCCAACCCGAGCATCACCTGCCGCAGCTCACTCGAGGTGCGACATTGCTTGTGGGAACACACTGAGAAATATATTCCGTTTGAACTCGTGTCCAATAGATCTACAGTGCACGGAACAGTACTGACATTAGAAATATTCTCTCTCATTCATACTATTGGCAGAATAGTCGCCACTGTGCCTTTAACGAGCTCTGATCTTTTTCTAACCACTCAATACGCAATTTTGACAAGAGACCATCTACGGTGTCGATGATTTTCACGTTTTTCCTTCCTTTTATTGTCGTTAACCTTTATATATAGATACATATAGTTTTGGGCGCCGATGACACGCCAGGCTATTCGGCCACCACCGGCATACCAGCAACAGCCGCCTCATCTACATCACCAAAACCAGCAGGTGCGCGGCATTCTATTGCACGATTTCGGTAATGAGAATGTCAATCAACTCTAGCTTCAGTCGTAAGGAATGTTTTTGAGTGTGGGAGAGAAAAGAGAGTGAGAGAGAGAGAAAAGAGAGAGGTGTGGAAGTGATCGATAAATTTGTTTCCGCCAAATTAGTTGAACGACGTAACAGGAAAAGTGGCGCGAAACAGATGAGACAAAAGTGACGTCATCATGCTGCAGTGCCATGTTTTCGAAATTTCTATTTGTCGTGTGTTTTATGAGTTTTTATTATTTGTTTTACTATTTTGTGTTTATTATAACCGCTCTGCGACATTTGAAAACACGGCTATGACGATCATAGTGACGTCATAACAAGCTATTGCGAAATGTGCGAATTAGAGGCTCTCGCGGAATCGATTTCGTTTGCTGCGCGTTTGTTTGGTCAGATTCTATTGTTCTAATTAGAATGGCGGTTCCGCCACGTCATCTGTCCGTCCGTCTACCGATTTCCGACGACAGAAGCGACTTTAACAAGCAGCTAGTAGGGATGAGTGATGCGGATATCGATCGATCGATGCCATGTTTCTAGCTCGTGCTCCTGCATGGCTGCGGTGTCTCGCAGAACAGCGATGAAGCCACCATCGACGTCTCTCGGACCGCCGATTGGAGAGCTGTCTACCTGCACATTGCACAGGTAAGTGGAGGAGGAGACAGGTACGACTGGGGAGTGTACGTTTCAGCTGGTGCAGTCTGCTGGCAACGGGGCGAGTGTCGGGTTCGAGTCGGGTCAGGGAGGAGATTAGAAGGAGAAGACAGCAGCTGAGGTATGTGTCGTGATCACGATTGGATAACACTTTGTGATTCGGGTGAATTTGCAGAAGAGCGCTGGCGGAAGGCGCGAGAGCGCGCGGGCGACGGCTGATGATGACGTCACTGCGGAGGTAGCATGAGTTCATGTATTGCTTCGTTCATTGAAAGTTGTATCCTTCTAGGCGAACGTTTCAGCGAACGTTTTTTTTCAGTGTACGTTTCGGCTGGTGCAGTCTGCTGGCAACGGGGCGAGTGTCGGGTTCGAATTCGGTCAGGGAGAAGAGGAGAAGGAGAAGACAGCGAGGGAAGAGCGGGTGTGTTTCGAGCGTGGCCAAAATGTGTCAGCGTTGTGACCAAGTATATGAGGGAGAGAGATAGCTGGAGACGTGGGGTTTGTGAGATTCGAGAGTGTACAGTGTAATGACAAAAAAAAATCACTGAGTTTTGTGCGGCGTTAATAAAACTAGCAAATTGAGCAGAGCTTAGATAGTAACTGTTCTCGAAGCTGAAGACAAACAGTGCGAAATCGATCGTCGATCTTATTTGATTCGAAAATGAGAAATCAGACCCGAGATTCCGTTAGGCTTGTCCGCCGAAGCTAAGCTGGAGCGAGGTTCGCGCAATCCCACCGATCGAGCTGCCCCCCCCCCCCCACTGAAATATTTCAGACCGTGTTTCATAGTGTATGACTCTAGAGACGAGTTTATCACTATGCAGTTATTTTCGAAAAATAATGAGGACCTTTGCTTTCCGATCCGGTTTTTTTCTGTTTGTATGCATGTATTATAGTATATAATTTGTTTTAGAAGTTAAGAGGAGAGAGCTCAGGCTCCAGCTGATCTACTGATCGGCTGTTGCTTCTATCGAAGACTCTGGTAAGCCGGTCTCGCTCATTTTAATTTACTTGTGAATTTGGTATTGTGGTGGTGTTGGTGGTTGTTATTTTTTAACGTGTTGTTTGAGGTGGTGGTGCGTGCAAAGGCCGATCTACTCTGCTGGATGCGAGCCGGCGACTGCAGCAGCGTCTACGAGACCTGTTTCCGGTAAGCCGGTCTCGCACATTTTAATTTACTCGTGCATTTGTTTTTTTTCTTGTGGTGGTGGTGGTTGTTATTGTTATTTGAGTGTTGTTTGAGGTGGCGGTGCTGTCCAGGATGCTCTCCGACGATCTCAAGGCTGTCGACCAAAATCGGTGGGTGAATGCTGTTTGATATATGGGCTCACGCTTGTATGTGTGAACGTATGTGATTCATGATCAGTAATCATGGTTTGTTAAATACTACGTTGTTAATTGTTATCGCGATCTATATCGGACACCGTTGCCACCTGTTTTGTATCGATAATTATAGATGTGGTCAGATATTGGCCAAGTTGGGAAATGTAATAGCATTGTCTCGTTTATTCCGTGTTCAGTAGTGATAACAGCGTTTATTTCAGACCACGTTTACTTCCGAACCGGCTGATGACTCGAACCGCTCTACCTGGTGTTCAGAACAGATTAGTGCATTTTAATTTGTTTTGAAGGGGAAGGAGGAGAGATGTATTGTTTGAGGGACTTGTGGGAGACTTCCATTCGCAGTCTGGAGGTGGTTGCCGCCAGCGCCTACGCTGGAATTGTGCAGGAAGACTCGGCATGGACCGCACGAAGGTACACGCGTACACGTAACGGTTGACTTTATGGATCATATTTACTTCATTCCAGGCTCGTCAATGTCGCGAACGGACGTTACCTCTCGGCGGCCGCCGGCCGTTCAGCTGCTCTCGTCTGTACCCGCCTACAAGTTCGTACTCGCCAGCCACGTGGCTCACCGCTATCGGTTCGCAGCGTTGGATGACACTGACAAGCTCATCTCGTGAGTGAAATATGTATTGTTGTGTGTGTTTTACTAGCTAGCACAACATTAGATTTGGATCGAGAAGTACGTGGTAGGAGATTGTATGTGTGTGTTCTAGGGCCCTATTGGACGTGTTGTCCGTTCTGTCCGTGAAGCACGCTCGAGTGCCGTGTCCGGTGTCATATCTTCTCGATCTGAGGGAGTCTGTCGGGCGTGCCCTTCCCGCATACAGGAATTTAGAGAAGATGGTACGGGAAAAGAGGGAGATGAGAGAGATGGTGAAAAGGGGGCGGATGCTTAAAAAAGAGGTGTTATAGGACACCGCTTCTCTATTTGACGCTGTTATTCGTGCGGCGAGGATCGAGGATCAACATTCACCGTCCTTCCACATTGTCGTGTCGTGTCATGTCATGTCCTATGGAACCGGTGAAGATTATTCTGTCTATACGGCGCAGTATTTCACTTATAATCTATCGGTGTCTCTACTGATTGGTTTTTTCCGCTTTTCCTGTGTATCCGTACCATTTTTTTTGCCATATTGCTCAATTATTTCAATTTTCTTTTGCATTTCGCTCACTTTATTTCGTTCAGAGATAAAATGTCTATCCCTCACGTACACGATTTCTCATGCAAATAATAAATTATGATAAATAGTAATTACGTGTTTTATTTTTGTATTGATTATGAGGTTCCCGTGATCCTGATACCATATCTAAAATTCATTCCTTTTTTCTATGTTAAAAAATTTCGCCGAACGGTTGGTGTTAAAGATGTCTCATCCTGATCGTCCCCCAGATGCCCAAGAGCATCTGACGCAAGGTATTTTACTTTTTATTTCGTTGTTCTAATGGCTACAGATTATGATGGCGTATTGTTGTTGTTGTATACGAGCATGACGTTCGTATACATAACATCAAATATTATTCATTTCAGTGGTCAGAATAAATGTTCGTGTCACCAGAAGGTAGTAGGGAGTAAATACACCGAAACATAAACGGGTGGCGTTTGCATTCATTTATTAGTTGACCTCTGATATTACATACTTCTGTCTGTCTGTAGCACATAAGATCAAAGTGACAGCATCCGAGCAGATCAGCAAGATGACAAGATAGTTAGACAAGATAGAGCTACCCTTATATGTAATCATGGTCAGATGTTGACGCAGAAGAAGTGACAGCGCGGCAACCGGCGACTACTAAGCTTCCCAACCCGTGCCCGGCCACTAGACGGTATGCGTTGCGTGCGACGACTCTTGTGGTGAGTATTCAACTGACACATCCGAGCAGATCAGCATTCGCGTTTTGTACAGTTTGTTGAACCTCTACTAACCACGTAACTTATTCATTCCAGAAGACGGAGCTGTCGAAAAAAAGAAGTGAGGATGAGGAAGCCGCTCGCAAGGAGGCTGCCGCTCAAGTGCGCACTCGTCAAACGCTGCGACAAGTGAAGGACAGGGACATATCTGATGACACAGGGGAGGAGATGGCTGTGTCTGTTGCGAAGAACTTGATCACGAAGCCGGTGAAAAGACAGAAGAAGACGGAAAGAGCGAGAAAAAGTGGACTAGCCACGAATCGAGAAGAAGACTCTCGACGACGAGGCTGACCACGCTCGCTCCCGCATTCACCAGGTGATTTCCATTGCGACGTGCATGCAATGTTGTGTGTATCGTTAATTGCTTTGTCTTTCAGGTGAAAGAGGGTGTCACCTTGACGAGGACAGAGGCAGATGACAACTTCCACGCCCTCAACTCGCGCACTCCTGCGATTACCAGATCTGCTTCTCCAATTGGGCGCTCGTCTGCACTGAATGCGCGCACGCCTGCCGTGACTCGCGATTCGGACGAGGTGGGGTGTGTGAGAGTGGGGTTGTTCTCGTGTCCCCAGAACTTGTTCGTTTAATGTGTTTTGCATGTGAAGTCAAATCCGTTGGAATAAGTGCGGGTACGTAAGCAGATTATGCTCAATTTTGTAGGTCTCATCATCACCTCCTCCGCCACCCCGTCGTCAGAAACCGCTGTTGCCGACGAACAAGAAGGCGCCGCCGCCTGCTTCGGAACAGAAACAGGCTGTTTTGCCTCCGCCCAAGCAGTCGACGAACCTGACGTCGAGAGCGGCTCCCTCTCTAGCACAAACGCCCGTGTCTTCTGCAGCTTCGCCCTCACATATATCATCACAGGTACGCATTCTCTTTTGTTCAAATCTTATCCGCTTCCTACTGCTCTGTCATGGCGGCAAATGCAAGCGACATCACCACGATCCGGATAGTTGCACAGTCAGGCCCCATTATACTTATATATCACGCTGACGCTGATCCTCCCGTGCAAAAGATGCACCTATCGATTTTGATCACGCTGCGTCAACGAAATCAATAGTTGCATCTTTTGCACGGGAGCGTCAGCGTCGCGTCAGCGTCAGCTCTTTTGCGACTTTGCCAGCAAGCGGTGGAGCGCCATAATTTTTTGCTTGAAATCGCTACGCACTCATACACATGCGGGGCAGCCTGCGCACCAGCCGCTCTCTCTGTGAGGCGCGCTGTGCCACTATCCGGGCCGTGATCACCGGAACGTGTTTGTTCTTCATTACACTTGTTGTTGTTCCTCTCACGCCCATTTTACAGTTGGCTCGTAAAATACGCACACCTGCCCCCATTCCCTGCTCGACCACCGGCGCTCGTGGAGCATCCCCGTGTCGGAAAGGCATCTTCGCCCGCATCACAAACATCAAGACTATCTTCCTGCAAATAAAGGTGCGGGTGTCGTCTGTGTGATAGTGAATGTTTCATTTGCTCAGAGTTCAGAGAGTTCAGGGATTTACACGGAATCGTTATAGCTGTACATGGCATTTCAAGCACAATATGAAACATGCGGGGGGCTAACGCCGGGCGATTACAGTTTAGCGATGCGTTGTGCTAACGGTGGTTTTCGGCAAGCTCGTATACAATGCTACGGATATCGAAAGAGATGTTCATGGTTGTGTATGTGTTGTAGCCCGGAGCGACGACTGGAGCAGAATGCGCAGACGAGCAACAAGAAGAAGAAGAAGAAGAAAAAGAAGAAGAAGAAGTCGACAACGGCGCGCACTCCAGCCAAAGGAGATTCGAGTTCCGAATGGTATTCGAACTCTGGAAGTGACGGATCTTCCGTGGAGTACGAAGATGGGAATCGTGAGGCGGAGGAGCAAGAGGAGATGTGCTCGCCGGCACAGCAGACGTCACCAGTTCACCTGTCTGCTGCCATATCGAGTGTGCAGGAGTGAAATGAACACAGCCAGCAGGAAAGGAGCGGCGACGAGGATGCCTATTATGTCCAGGAGGAAGCGAAACGGCGACAAATCAATGTAAGGAAGAAGGGGGAAGAGGGGAAGATGAAGCGACGTGAAGCCGACGCTCGGAAGGAGAAAGACGTGGACATGGTGGAGAGCCTGAGTACGGCGGGTACCGCGCACACCAACCAAGAAGCGATAGCGCCGGTGAGTGTTTATTTAAACTTGTTCGCATTCAATTACCCTTCTCATTCGATTAGCATTACTGTCTTGCAGGGTCTTTGTCACGTCACCACTGCGGATGAAACGCTGAAGATAGAACGCGAGTTCCAGAGAGTCTCGGTGTGTTTTCCTTTATCTTTTAATCTTTTATTTTGAATTGTCTTGCAGGCGGCGCTGGGTGCGGTTCGCGTGACCACTGTCCACGCGGCCAACAAGTACAAAGAAGAGCTGAAGCCGGACATGCCTCTAACACGGCAGTACATTAAGTCAGTTCTAAGTTACATTCCTTCTAGCTTCTGACAAGTAGCGTTCTATTCGCCTTAACTGGATCGAAATCATAATTCGTTCAGACGGTGCTCGGTATGTATGTGAAGAGCGTGTTCATCGTAATTGTTTATCATGTTCAGCGGTTTGAAGCTGCCTCTTTCGGAGTACGTGTACGGGCAGAAGGCGCTCATCCCACTCCCGCACACCTGCCTTCTCCGGCGCGCCGGCCTTGAGTCGATGCTGGTTCGCGCACAGCAGTACTCTGACGGACATGACTGGAGGCAAGTGCTTCTAGCGTCTTATTTTCTGTTTGTGAGGTGTAGTGTGATTGTTGCTGTTGAGTTGTTGACAGACAAAAATTTGCTGTCGTTTTCAACCACATATGTGTTCTTTACAGACTTCGCTTCGAACTCGGTGAGGGGTCTGAGGTGTCGGCTCGCGTGATTGTCTCTAATGGACAGGTGCGTGGAATACGCGTTATTGCATGCATTGTTCTTTTGAACGATGTTTAGGTGTCGACGACTGAGGGTGCGCAACTCATCGACGAGCACGTCCACCATCTCAGAGACACTGCTATCATGAGAATTCGCGTGAACCACGAACGCGTCCAGGTAGCGAGTTGTCCACTGTCGGCACACCTTGCGGGCGCAACAGTAGTCACATATTTCAAAACAGTGTAGATATAGAACAGTTCTGAAATTATATCTGCACGACTTGCAATAAAGTATGTGCGTGTGTGTGTCCAGATATGGAGTGTTCGCAACGCTGTGTTGAATCTCGTCATTTTATGACAATAATGAGTAGGTCACAATGTTGGTATTCAGATCCGTGTCAACGGAAAGACGTATCTGACAGACAGGGACTATGCCCGACCCCAGATGCAGGTGTCGTGCACGGGTGCGCACGGATTCGCGGCCGAGTTGTTAACAGTGAGTCCTCCTATGATTTGTTTATTCTTTATTCACTAGTACACTATTCTGGCAACCTTGCCGAACACTTGCGCATTTCTAGCCGAGGCTCCCGCGATGTGCGACGACGTGCGCTCGGAGATCGTATGCCTGGTGAAGTGCGCCGACGCGTTCGTGCAGGCTGCTGCGCTCTCCTACCGTTTGGCGGCGCTGCAGGACGAGGCGGTGAGTGTTGTGATTGGCATGTATGCTTTGTTGTAGTAGGAGTTCGTTCAGTTTGTGTTGTGGGGTGCGGTGGAATGCAGAAACGACATTGTCGCGTTTCAGTTCGACCTGGATGTGCCGAACTCTCGACACTCGCTGCGCGATCAGCTCGTAAAGGTGGTGCCGCTACTCGATAAGGGCATCAAAAAGCTGCGCGTAAACACGAAGCGTTGCGCGGCGCCGGTGAGGAATGAGAGAAGGGGTGGGGGAGAGGGGGTGAATAGGTATGTATACAGACAGGAATAAAGTATCAATAAGAAGCGAAAGAGCGGTAGAGATGGAGCAGGGAATACATCAGAGAGGGAGTGTGTCTGTGAGTTTGAGTGAAAGAGAAAGAGGAATAAGACATTTGTTTGAGCTGGCTCGAGAGTTGGAGGAGGCGCTGGTCGCGTTGTCGCGTGTGCTGATGTCTAGCTGTTGCACAACGCGGCTGACGACGCCGGCAAGACGTCGGTGTTCGCATGTCCGTCAACGGAGAGCAGCTCGAAGTGAGTCATATCGACGGTCGCGCCGAATACTGTTTATGTCTTGTGTGTTTCCATCTAACCCGATTTGTGTCTTTCTCCTTTCTTCCGACATTTATGTATTGTTTTTTTCAGACCATGCCCGGTCTGGTGCATTCCGCGCGTCTTCTCTTCAACGCGCTGCCGGGAGAGATGTTGCCGAATACTGTTTATGTCTTGTGTGTTTTCATCTAACCCGGCGTGAGTTTTTTTTTATTTTTTTTATTTGATGTTCGTTGTCGTGTATATATGATATGCTAGATGATATCCTAGATCCGACGTTGTTCACGCAGTAAATTCTTAATTCAATCACTCACCTTCTAGCTATTGGTTGCAGGCTGAGCGGGCCTGTATTGGAGGAGATAGAGCGTCGTCTGCTGTGCGAGCGTCGCGGACAGGGCGCTGTCGCCACCAGCCGTATTGGACTGTATTGTATTCACATTGGATCGGTGGGTGGGCGTTTGCCATGGGAATGGAGTACAAGATGGTGGTTGCTTTCAGTTGGCGCTTCGCCCCGAGCGTTCCGACTGCGCGCTCTCGTGTGATGCTGCAGCTGCGCGCGTGCCGAGTATCTGAAGGGAAAGGCGGAGAGAAGACGAGGAGACGGGTGCAGCTAGTGGAGCCGTGCACCTCACACGCACACGTGCACATTCTATCCTTCTCTAGCTCAGGTTTATTGGTTTTCCCCGCCCTTTGATTATGACTTATAACAGCATTTACCTTGACCTACTAGAATCGATCTATCAGAGTGTTTTGACATCAGTGCGTTTCGATTTGAGATTGTGAGTTTATGAGACTAGACGTATTAAAAGTTTATTTAATAACTTATTTCTTATAACAAAATGTCTTGACAGAAATAAAAATAAAGATTTTTATTCGGAAAATGGTTTTTGGTTTGATCATGATATTATTTGATAAGTAGCGGACCGGTGTGTGGTGTTCGTATGTGTGTGTGGTGGTGCTATTCCTCCATCTCATACGCGCTCTACTCCTTCTCATAGTCCATGCTCCGCAGCTTCTCCGCAGCTTCTCGTGTTCGATTCCGATGGTGAAAGAGGGGGGAGAGAAAGGGGAATGGAGAGAGAGAGAGAGAGAGAGAGAGAGAGAGAGCGAGGGAGAGAGAGAGGGAGGAAGGAGAGAGAGAGAGAGAGAGAGAAAGAGAGGCAGAGAGATGGAGAGATAGAAAAAGAGAGAGGGAGAGAATTCGCTGTGGTGACGTTTTTTTTAGTATTGAAAAAATATGTGTCGTGTTACGTCGTGTCGGAAAAATCTTGGTTGATTCTTACTAAATAGACCCCATTATACTTTCACGCTGACGCTGACGCGACGCTGACGCTCCCGTGCAAAACATGCAACTATCGATTTTGATCACTCTGCGTCAACGAAATCAATAGTTGCATCTTTTGCACGGAAGGGTCAGCGTCGCGTCAGCGTGAAAGTATAATGGGGCCTATTGTTTTGTTGTTGTTTACTTTTGTGCACGTTTCATTTTCAGGAAAGGAGAACGCAGTGATGAAAATGAAATGACCAGCTGATGTCTCACGTCAAAACGATTTCTACAAAAGTCTCTAGGTCCGTGGCGGGACCAAGCTGGTATCTAAATTTCCATTGGAAACTCGTGCCAAGTTTGTACCTTACCGCGAAGGAAGCGCCGATTGCCTGATTTTCAAATTTCATTTTATATTAAATATTACGTTTATATTATTACTAGAATTTTTGTTTCAATTTAATCACCACATCAACACTGATTATGTCAACCACTTGTTATTATTCCGGATAACTGATTTTTCATATTATGGTTACTATACGTCGTAAGGACCTTGGTTTCTTTGATGAGATAACTGTTGTTTTTCGAGGTTTCACAATTTACTGTATTATTCAAGTAGCGGTCAGTCTTCTCAAACTACGCTCGATTTGCCTTCTCACTGCCACGGAAATGCCTTGAAAAACGATTTTTCCCCTGTACTTCAAATTACACACTATCGATTAGACCGCAGCAACCTCAAACCACATGCTTGCACATACCCTCCAATTTTTTGTTGTTGAATTATTTCGACTATGGTTTCCTGAAATTCGCGCCACCCACAAAAATCTCCCACAACACAACAACCTCACCTCGCCGTTCTCTCGACTGCATCGCGGAAAGGTGAAAGTATTCAGCGATCGCAGCGCCCGCTGCGCCGGTCTGGCTAAATGCCCTATGGTGTCCGTCCATACATGGCTCCACAAAGGCCACCGATGCATGGATCCGGCTAAATTTGGTATGGCTGTAAAGCCCTCGGTCTCGAGATGCTCCCAAAATCTTTATGTTATCATATCTCTCATATCCGCGGAGCTATAAGCTCGAGAAAGTCCGACGAAATAGCGCGTAATCAGAGAGCGTCAGACAGAAAAGCAGCGAAATAGTATGTGAGGCGAGGAGACGGGTAGGTGGTTGAACGGTTGCATCGAGTAGGCCTTACAAGAACGAGTACTGCGAATCGCAGACTCCAGCTTTCGAGAAACGGTTTTGACGTCACTCCTCTAAACTCCCTTACCTACAAATCTGCCCGTAATCTTTTTATAACTCTTTCTGGTTTCCTTTCACGAAATGATTTAATCGAGGCGAGGCGACACCAAACAATTGTCGCGGGCTGTTCAAGAAAACTATGCAACCGTGTAACATCTCCTTTTACTACAACATGCATACAGGTGGCCACCACACTTCTACCAAAATTTGCATCTTTTTGTGACCTCTGACGCCCGCTATCAATTAAATTCCTCTAATCGACGCCACTTTATTGCCCCGCGACGAGAGAGCGTGGCGAGGTGAGTGTGCGCCAGCTGCCAGTCTGTCTGCTGTTAGAGAAAGAAACAGTAAATTGTGCAAATGAGCGATAACATCACCACGCACTACGAAACAGCTCACCACACTCCAACAAACTGCGCGATTACTATATTCTGAGTAAATAAAATAAAACATCACTATATGCACTCACGTCCTTCTATATTCAATCATAGAAGTGAGGCGAGGCGAAATAGTATGCAACATCCTTTTCTCATCCCTCTCCTTTTCTTATCCATCATTTTCGTCTCTCTCTCCTTCTCTCTCTCCCTCCCTCTCTCTCTCTCTCTCTCTCTCTCTCTCTCTCTCTCTCTCTCTCTCTCTCTCTCTTCTCTTTCTCTCTCTTTTTCTCTTTCTCTCTTTCTCTCCCTCTCTTCCTCTATCTCTCTCTTATATATTATGATTTTAGATTAGTGATAAATATGAAGTCTACTTGGATCTAAAATCAATAATAATTGTCAACCGGCTGCTCATCTCTCTCTCTCTCTCTTATATTTTATAATATTAGACCAGTGATAACTATAAATTATACTTGTATCTATACTAAATAGTAATTGTCAACCAGCTACTGATAGGCTTTTACCGCGAAGCGTGCCGGAGCGCCCTCCATGTGCATACGAGAGAGTGAAAAATCAAAGAGTCGGAGAAAATACATAACAGTAGCAGTGATCAATATATTCTTATTATTACTGATCTGCTGATCGACTTTGACCGCGGAGGGTCGCGGAGCGTGCCGGAGCGCTTTCTATATGCCAAACGAGATAGTCAAAAATCAGAGAGTCGGAGAAAATGCATATCAGTATCAGTGAATAATGTATTATTATAATTACTGATCTACTGATCGACTTTGACCGCGGAGGCGCGCGAAGCGTGCCGGAGCGCCTTCTATGTGCATACGAAAGAGTAAAAGATCAGAGAGTAGAATAGATTGCATATCAGTTTCAGTGATCAATGTATTATCATAAATACTGATCTACTGATCGACTTTGACCGCGGATGCGCGCGAAGCGTGCCGGAGCGCCCTCAATGTGCAAACGAAAGAGTAAAAGATCAGAGAGTCGGAGAAAATGCATATCAGTATCAGTGAATAATGTATTATTTTATTTACTGATCTACTGATCGACTTTGACCGCGGAGGCGCGCGAAGCGTGCCGGAGCGCCTTCTATGTGCATACGAAAGAGTAAAAGATCAGAGAGTAGAATAGATTGCATATCAGTTTCAGTGATCAATGTATTATCATAAATACTGATCTACTGATCGACTTTGACCGCGGATGCGCGCGAAGCGTGCCGGAGCGCCCTCAATGTGCAAACGAAAGAGTAAAAGATCAGAGAGTCGGAGAAAATGCATATCAGTATCAGTGAATAATGTATTATTATAATTACTGATATACTGATCGACTTTAACCGCGGAGGCGCGCGAAGCGTGCCGGAGCGCCCTCTATGTGCAAACGAAAGAGTAAAAGATCAGAGAGTAGAATAGATTGCATATCAGTTTCAGTGATCAATGTATTATTATAAATACTGATCTACTGATCGACTTTGACTGCGGAGGCGCGCGAAGCGTGCCGGAGCGCCCTCAATGTGCAAACGAAAGAGTAAAAGATCAGAGAGTCGGAGAAAATGCATGTCAATATCAGTGATCAATGTATTATTATAATTACTGATCTACTGATCGACTTTGACTGCGGAGGCGCGCGAAGCGTGCCGGAGCGAATTCTATGTGCATACGAAAGAGTAAAAGATCAGAGAGTAGAATAGATTGCATATCAGTTTCAGTGATCAATGTATTATTATAATTACTGATATACTGATCGACTTTGACCGCGGAGGCGCGCGAAGCGTGCCGGAGCGCTTTCTATGTGCATACGAGAGAGTGAAAGATCAGAGAGTAGGAGAGAATGCATATCAGTACCAGTGATCAATATATTATTGTATTTACTGATCTACTGATCGACTTTGACCGCGGAGGCGCGCGAAGCGTGCCGGAGCGCCTTCTAAGTGCATACGATAGAATGAAAGCTCAGAGAATCGGAGAAAATGCATATCAGTAACAGTGATCAATATATTCTTACTATTACTGATCTACTGATAGACTTTGACCGCGGAGGCGCGCGAAGCGTGCCGGAGCGCCTCCTATGTGCATCCGAGAAAGAGATCAGAGAGTCGGAAAAAAGCATTTCAGTATCAGTGATTATTATATTGTGATTTTTTTTATTACTGATCTACTGATAGGCTCTGACAGCGAAGCGTGCCGGACCGCCTTCTATGAGCATAGTAAATACAGTCAACCAGATAGACTGTGACACTTTCTAATTATTTGAAATCTTCTTGATTTTTATCTTCTTATTTTTTTTATAAAATTAAAAAAATAAGAAGATAAATAAAGATGAGTCATCTACTGGAAGACTGACAACAGCACTTCTAGCACAGCTCCTAATAGCACTTCCAGAGCACATATCAAGTCAATCTATATATCAATCGATAGATAATTTTCTCCTCTATTTTATACCTATATTTCTAGCGCGCGAAGCGCGCTAGTCGCCTTTTCTACTAAAATGTCCTATTGTCTCTGTCCGTCATTCCAGAGTCATAACTAGCTTCAAACTCAACCAATTCACATGAAACTTGGTAGAAAGTTGTATTCCTTTGCAAGGACGACGACAAAATTCAGGCACCTCTCAACTCCTCCTCTACGTCCATATTTGGTCAAAAAACCACCAAAAATGGTCACTTTTGCACTTTTTCTTGTGTGTCCGCGAACATAACTCCGTTCCTACCGAACCGATTTGCGTCAAACTTTGCAAAAAGTTTACAAAGTACTTCAGGATGCAGTCCACTTTGTGATTACTCTCCAATTACACTCATTGCCTTTATTTAGTAGAAAAACCTCAAAATTCGCCGATTTTGGTGGTGTCCGCTGCAAAAGCTTCTCACCTAAGAAACAGTTTCGCTTCTTGTTCTGTAATTACTTTCAACAAATAGTTCTGTCACTAACCTGCAATTTTCATCATCATTGGTTACGGTGTAAGGAAAATATAGCCAAATTAGCAAGAGCCGCGCGCGCGCTCTCGCCTCACTTTTGCGATTTTTAGTATTTCCGCGGTCATAACTCGATTCATACAGAACCAGTTTGCATGAAACTCATAAGATAGTTGAGTTCACGTCTTCTGGTGCAGTCCATTCTGTGACAGTTCTCAATTTTGCTTTCATTACCTTTTTTTATGGTCGAAAACCACCAAAAATAGACACTTTTGCACCTTTTCTTGTGTGTCCGCGGGCATATCTCCGTTTCTACTGAACCGATTTGCGTGAAACTTCTCAGAAAGATTACATATTACTTCAGGACGCAGTCGACGCAGTGATTACTCTCCAATTACACTCATTGCCTATATTTCGAAGAAAAACCACGAAAGTAATCGATTTTGTTGCTGTTCGCAGCGAACTTGTCTCATCTAAGAAACATCTTCGCTTCTTTTTCCGTAAATACGTTCAACAAATAGTTTCAACAAAAAGAGCGTACCTGCCAAATTCAGCGTTATTGGTTACGGTGTGAGGAACATATTGTCCAATCATCAAAAGATGCGCGCGCCCTCGCATTTCTTTACGATTTTGATTAGTTCCGCGTTCACGACTTGATTCATACTAAACCAATTTGTATGAAACTTTGCAGATAGTTGAGTTTACGTCCTCGGCTGTAGTCCACCTCCTCAATTTTGCTTTCAGTATCCGGTTAAAAAAACATCAAAATCTCGCTGTCCGGCAGCGGAAGCTCCATGTCCAAGCAAAAGTTTTACTTCAATCTCTAAAAATGCATTGACAAAGAACGGAGAGAGAGAGAGAGAGAGGGAGAGAGGAAAAGTTAGAGAGAAGCATATAGATATATATATAGAGAAAGGCAGCGGAAAAAGAGGAAGAGGGAAAAAAGGAAGAGTAAGATAAAAAAGGGAAGGGAGAGATAGAGAGAGACAGAGAGAGAAAGAGAGAGAGAGAATGCGAGAATAAAAGAGGGCGAGAGGTTGCAGTAGCAAAGCTCGTAGCATTAAAACTAAAAGAAATACGAAGAGAAAGAGAGAGAAAGAAAGAGAAAAAAGAGAGAGAAAGAAAGAGAAAAAAAAAAGAGAGAGAGAGAGAGAGAGAGAGAGAGAGAGAGCAGAGAAAGAGAGAGAGAGAGAGAGAGAGAGAGAGAGAGAGAGAGAGGGGAAGAGAGAGAGAGAGAGTTTTTATGAGCAAAGGAAAGTATAGTTCAGAAAAAAAAGTATAATGATTATCATTGATCTATGTATTCATAGATATTGATAGCGGAGCGGGAGCGCGCGGCACCGTGCAGGTGCTCTTTCCGTATACGCGAGGACATTCAAATTCAAAAATATACATAGATCTACTGACTTGTACAACGGAGGTACGCGGCAGCTAACCAAAGCACTTGCAGACCAGGTATTATTATTGCATTGCCTCTAGACCACATTATCAGTGCAATCAATACATCAATCGACTAATCTTCTCTACTTTAATAACCAGTTTCACTCGAAATGTTATGAAATTGTAAAAAAAACACACAGTATTATTGATCATAACAAAAACTTGAGTTTCTATTCTATTCTATGAGTTTCTATTCTATTCTTCTTATTTTCATGATCTAGCGCGGAGGCGCGCGACAGCGCGCCGAAGCGCTAGTCGGTTTCAACAAAATGTTTTACAAGCATATCCGGAGAGCGAACCCACCGCCTGCTGCTTGACAGTCAGCCGCTCTATCCACTTGGCCACCGCCGCTGTTTCACAGCTCGCGCGAATGGAGTGACAGATCGCAAAAGCAATCCACACGGTTTAGCTTCAAAATTTGAAACGTAAATATCTCGAAACGTATGGCCGGTCATGTGGATTTGAAAAGGGTTTTCGACTAGTGACCTCCTAGGGTATCTCTGATATCAGTTTGGTCACCATCGGATTCTGTGACCTAAACGACACTCCTTGTTAGAATATCGACTCCAACCGCCGTTTCCAAAATCAGGCGACCCGCATAAAGAATAATAATGAAAGATAAAATTGCACATCAATAAATAAAACTTGCATGATCAACGTCGCGAACACTTTATCATCGTCTCTCATCAATCGAAGTGGTGCATCACAAATTAAAAACACATATCAACAAGTCTCTCTCTCAGTTGTGGGATAGAAGAAGAAGGGGGGAAAGGGGCACAGCAGCGTGCGAACAACTGGCGTGTGTGAGTGATGTCTCTAGGAGCGCTCGAAGGCAATCGATACGGCGATCGATTTTATCGATTGACTCAGCCGAATCGGATCAACGGCGCAGAGTCCGGCGCCCGGCCGAACCTGAAGTGACGTAATTCATTATGCAAATTAGATGTTATGAACCACCAGGTGATATGGAGCTATTTCTGTGTGTGTACAGCTTTACCATGAATAGTGAGTGGGAATTAACAGCGTGTTTCAGTGTGGTCAATGGAATTACACTAACTTAATTTGTAACAAAACAACCTTTGCAAGCTGAACACGTGAACGATGTTTGTTCAACCGTTTGTCACTCTTTTTATAACTCTTGTTCTCGTGAACTCTATTGTAGCGACCACTGTTTCCCCTGCAACCTTTTACATCACAATGTGATAGTTATAATGACATTGCAAGATCACACGCGTTCCGAAAAACCAATTATTTCGTAAAATGTATATGCTAATATGCTTTTGCGGCCTGAAGAAGCCTGACGCACTTCATTTATCGTCATTCAAAGCGAACGGTTCAGAACGACTAAAGTACAGCTCAAGGAACAGGCAATGTCATACCTTCACGAGCTGTATTTTTCGACAATTTGGTGACATCTTCTCTCTCCCTCCCTCTCCCTCTCTCTCCCTTTTCCCCTCTCTCTCCCTCTCCCTCTCTCCCTCTCTCTTCCTCTCTCTCTCCCTCTCCCTCTCTCTCTCTCTTCCTCTCTCTCTCTCTCTCTCTCTCTCTCTCTCTCTCTCTCTCTCTCTCTCTCCCTCTCCCTCTCTCTCTCTCTCTCTCTTCCTCTCCCTCTCTCTCTTCCTCTCCCTCTCTCTCTCTCTCTCTCTCTCTCTCTCTCCCTCTCACCTGATCAGTGGTGCAGACGACGGCGACCGTCCGAACCGAATCAGCGGCGTTCCGTCCATCGACCGCTTGCCGAATCGAATAAGAGGCGCGGAATCCGGCGCGCGACCGAACCTGCACATCATACGAGGTTACGGTACATTTCAAATTTGTCGCGGATGTGTTTACCTGATCAGCGGGGCTCCATCCGGCGAAGGCGACCGCTTGCCGAATCGAATGAGCGGCGCCGATTCCGGCGCGCGACCGAACCTGCACATCATAGATAGGGGTACTGTATTCGATGTGTTACTGTAGACAGAACCAGGGTATACTGTAGTTAGAATGAGAGTTACGGTATGTACCTGATCAGAGGGGCGCCGTCGGGCGTTCGCTTGCCAAAACGAATAATCGGACTGCCCATATCCTGCAAAGGACACAAATCGTGTTGACTTCGTCAAAGGTAATGTGATTTCGGCACTGCCCTCTGGCTATTTTTAGAGTGCTGCTCCCAAGATAGATGTAGCTCCGACCGCTCACGCCCCGCTTATGTTTCCGTTAGCCCCCCGCATGCCCCGCCCACTCACCTCATCGTTGAGTGCGCGCTTTCCGAACCGGATGAGCGGATTCTTGAGCGTGCGCTTGGTGAGGCCCACTGGAACCGGCGGGTTAGACAGGGAAGATAGAAATAGGGAGAGAAGGCACAGTAAGCAAAAAGCAAAAGCAATAAGCAGGGTCAGTGTGCGGTACCGTAAATCATGTCTGTTTCCTCCAAAAGGTACAAGTACTGGTCAGTCTCTTCATGCCACGCCCGAAATGGCTTCTTTTGATTTCAAATGGTCTCAAAAATCACTGCGCCAATGGTGGTAGCCCAGAAATCATATTCGAACGATGTTTAGCTTGAAGTTCGCCGGCGTGGTTTGAAGAGACTGACGCGGTACCGCACACAGGACACACACAGCGACACAAAGCGACAAGCAGCCGGACTCACACTCCTCCTCCAGCATGCGAATCTCACTCGAGTCAAAGGCGGCGGCGGCGGCTGCCAGCGAGAGCAGCACCAGACACAAGCGGTCAGCCATCGGATGAGAGGGGGAGGGAGGGGGGGACCCGAGTACGAGACGAGCTGAAAGAGAGAGGGAGGGGGTGGGGTGAGAGAGGGAGGTCATACGAACTGCGAGGTTGTTAGCGAGAGTGAGTGAGAGAGAGAGAGAGAGAGAGAGAGAGAGAGAGAGAGAGGAGGAGAGTTATTTCACGAAACTGCAAGGTAGTTAGAGAAAGAGAAGGGATGATAAAGTCTACCGAAATTAGCAGCTGTGATTCGTTTTTTCAGAATGTTGTGGCATGCGGAAAATATAAAAGTGATCTAAACGCTGGTTCCGAAGCATCAAATTTGAGCGGCTTCAATTTGAGCTTTCAATTTTTGAATGTGCACAGAAATTGAAAAGTAAAGTGGGGAACTGGTCAAAATGAGAAAGTGTACTCTCGCGTCTCGCGAACCGAAAACCTATCGTGGCTTGAATGTGAATGAGTGTATTGGTGTATTTTAGGAAAGGGGAGAAAGAGTAGTTCGAGAGAGAGAGAGAGAAAGAGAGAGAGAGAGAAAGAGTTACGATAATGTCATTGGATCGGCACGCGTTCAATGTTCACTGGAACTTGTAAAGGTAAACATATGTTGCAAATATGGGCCGTTTTCCCTTTTTAGCCTATAGAAAAGCGTTTCGCTGATAGAAAAAGTGCGATCGGTGATTTACTGCACAACAATACATCACGTCGTCATAATGCATAATCTTCGAACATGTCGGAAATCGCTCACTTAGAAGACTCTCTCTAACGCATATAGGATTGCCTCTCTCTCTCTCCTTCTCTCTCTCTCTCTCTTTCTCTCTCTCTCTCTCTCTCTCTCTCTCTCTCTCTCTCTCATTCCTGTCCTTCGAAAGCAATCGGAAAACAGCAAACAACATACTCCTTGAAAACATATGATATGCGCAGATGCGCATTCGAAAAGCGTAAGGGATTCATTTTGGGTCAAACCGAATGTGGAACTGGCAAAACCAAATTTTTCGAAAGTACGACGTGCGTACAACAACCTCGGAGCAGTGGAGAGGCTCTATACAACTGCGGGAGACACCTCTTGCAGAATATGAACCCTCTGCTTCAATCATAAGACCCAAAACTCATTTCCAGCGAGTATTAGCATATTGGACAGCGTGGCGTGTCCACGAAATGAGCACGAGATGAGTGGGTGGGAGGTGGACGGAGAGTAAACATAAACAAATATCCAAGCGCACGCCACCGACCGACTGACTACCCCGCCCCGAGCACAATCCACCGGTTATAACAGCCTCAATACGCTGATTCGTCTCCGAGCCCCGCCCCTTTCGAGGGGATCGGCTCCAATACAATCGCCCGCCCGCCCCCGATCCGCCAATCAGCGATGGAGGAGGGAGGCGTCACAACACTATTAAACTACGCGCGCCCTCAAAATTGGATGTGCGCAAGAGTGAAGGATCCAAACATCGCGCGAGTAATTTCGCAAAGAGTACTAAGTCGAGTCAAATACTTGACCGTTCAGCTCACAAACTCTGATTGAAAAGCAAAACTCTTTCACACACTCCCTCGCAGTTTCAGCTGTTTTCAGATTCACCGAAAACAGTATGTCATGACAGCGCCAGAAAAACCATCTGCCGCAAAGAATCAGCATGTTCCCAGTCCGGCCCATGCAAAACACATACTGTAGGCGACTATTAGGAGAGAGTGCCGTGTACACCCGACAATACGCCGAATTCGATTGCCGCGCACTCTACCGCGATTGCTTTTCGATTCTAATTAGCATAGCCCAACCACCCACACACATGCTATTAGACAAAAGAAGGGCACTGGGTACAGTAATAGATACAAAACAGTTGTCTATTTTCTATAAACATACCTTGCTCCAAAGAAACAATAGTGTGCTATAAGAGAGAAACGTGAGCTACGGAAATAGTTCGCGCTTTCCCTGTATGTAGGTTGATAACAGGTAAGCGTGAGAGGAAGCTATTTGAATACGCGGTCCATTGTCCACTTTCAACTAGAGCTGCTGCCAAAATACTACAGACGCGTCTTTCCCCAAAACTTCCTCGAAAGCACGGCATCATTTTTTCTCTCTCAATACTGAAGTGCAGCCCAGAAATATTATGGGTATGGCTGGACCAGAGAAATCATCTTGCCAATCTCTGCTAGTGACAACGCCCTCTCTTCTCTCTCTCTAGCGTCATAACAATCGACTGGCTAATCAACAACAATCCTCTGCGGATTCTCTTCACTGAATTGTCATTCGCCCACACACACACACTACAACTCGGAGCTTCGAACATCGTGTTGTTCCTTCGTCCGAATTCCTGCGAGATAGACATGTATCATACGCGTGTCTGCGGGGCTGATGCCTAGGTAGCGTTGATGAATTACGCACCTGCACATTCAAACACAATCAAAACAGCCTTTCATCAACGGGGCCGTAAATAGACACGTCGTTAGACAGGTTACGCAAACTCCATAGTACAACACCCCCGTCACCCCAACCCCAAAGAACCCTTCGGCAAAAAGAACACACCACAAATCTCTCCGAGCATAATTTATTGTCAGCGAGTCACTTCGATACATAGGACAGCGCGGCAAGAACAGTAAATCACAAGCGCTAAGTAAAATCAAAACGCCAGATTGGCAAGCATACACATACGAGACGGCAAGACATACAACACAACTGCAAGTTTGTTCGGGGCGGGTGGCAAGAGAAATGCAAATCGTTATTTGCTGTTGGTGAAGATTCAATAAATATAAATATAGACTTTGTGCAACAAAACAGGGGAAGGAAACCGTCCTGAGGAGAACTCGCTCACATACACACTAGAACAACGGGGAATCTAAGAGAGGGGAATCTAAGACTGTCTGACACATACTTCTCTTCTCCTCCTCCTCCTCCTCCTTCTAACCAGCCTTGGCCTTGGCGTAGATGTTGGCAGGGCCGTTGCCGATTCCAATCTGGCACAGAGCCTGAAACATTTACAATTTACAAATTATAGTAACAGTTACACAATGATAATGCAAACGCGTATTCTGTTCGTGTGAAAGCCCATCAAATCAAATGTTTCGTCGTAATCGCATGACGAAGAACCCATATTTGCCAATAACACAATAACATTACTAACGAAAGCTCAGAACGCAACAACACAGTGTTCGGAACAATGTCGATCGCCGAAAATAGCACATCCGCTAACATTGACTGCCTCGTGGATGATGTGTATCATCCTCCGACTACTCACAACCAAGTCATTTATTAACGAATCACACACGTAGTAGACTATACACTTTACACTAACGAAACACGGACAGATTAAGCCCAGAGTGCATGAAATACATGTACTAGAACTTAGAACTGAAACTGACAATACCCTTCCTTTCCAAAAAAAAGATTGGCGCCACAGAACATCCACGTTCACAACTCCATGACATCATCACACCACTATCAATCGCACAACCTCAGCGATGCAATTCAGAATTCACTTTGCCTATTGACACTCAGATTCCAGGCCAAAGTGCAAAACACAATTACAGCATGTCCGCGATTGCAAAAGAACGAAAGTTGAAGTTAAATTGAAACTGTCACCAAAACATCTAATCGCGATTCCGCTAGCGTATTATGAAACTGTCCCTTTAAATATAACAGGTAACAAACTGGCTGACCTTCTGGACCGACTGGTAGACGTTGCACGTCTCCAGCGGACCCACGCCGTAGAACTGGAACTCGTCGCCCTGAAACAACAGGTATCCAGGTATCCAGGAATCCAGGTATCATATCACCAGATATCTTCTCCCTCCCCTCTTTCACCTCAAAACACCATAACTATGTGGATTTGCATTAATCTCTGGACGATTAATTCGTTTCCCGAACCACACTTCACGTTTCCATGTTCTATCCATGTCTGCTGGGAAATGGGTCTACGGGTATCACTCGCTTCCAGATACACCAATAGTCCACTTCCAAATGCGAGAAAACCACCAAAACTTATCACCAGCAGGTGAAACATACAACTCACAAAATCAACAAACACATCCAAAACTCAATCTGCCCATAAACCCCGCCCCTGCCCACCTTGGCATACTTCCTCTTGACGCGACTGCGCAGGCTCATCTTGGGGTCGGTGATGAAATCGTAGATGAGACGCACCCACGAGGTGTGAGAGCACAGCGAGTCGTAGTACTCGGGCGCAATCTGGCGAAGCTAGAACAGGGGCAAATCAATAATCGATAGTCAATCGATAAATCAATATTCCATGACCACAACTTTCATGCACCCACACCCACACACCTACCACCGTACCCCTCGCCCTACACTCCCTACCCACACAAACAATATCCACTTAGCGTCTACCCCCACTCCACTATAGCCACTACAAATAATGCGAATGTCTACCGTATCCAATCCACTCACTGCTCCATTTACCCAGACACGTATAACTGCTCCAGCTCCTTTTTCTCCTCCCCACCCTGCTCCTGCTCCTGCTCCTGCTCCTTCTCCAATGACCTCTTCAGTGACGCGCGCCATTGATATCACTCGTCTCATTGCGATCGTTTATTCCGAAGAGGGAGGGCGGAAACCCGATCCCGATTACATTACCTCCTCCAATTGTTGGAAGAAAGCGGGGGGTAATTTCGAAAACCCCATATCCTCCATATCACTCTGCGCCCTCTGAGTATGACTCACACTCTAAAGAGGTGAAACACAATCGGCCCCTATACGCAGTCATTGCACCGCCTACGGATATCATTGTCCTCTCTTTCTCGCTATCTCTCTCTCTCATTCTCTCTCTCTCTCTCTCCCCTCCCTCTTTCTCACTCTCTTTCCACCCCTCTCCGGAGGGCATCTCACTCTCGCCACACCGGCAACACTCAAATTCCACCAAACAACGCGAACGGGTATTTTCTCTCTCTCTCTCTCTCTCTCTCTCTCCCTTCCTCATTGAAATGAAACTGAAATCCGAGCATAACGTCACGCGAGTGCGGCACAAAAGCAAAACCTAAACTCACATCTAGCGAGTTATAGGGACTAAAACATCAGCGTGCACTTTTACATCATTTACTTTGAGAATGAAAATTGTGATATATGACTAATACGCACAACGCATTTTTTTGTATTTTTTGTATACCGGTTTTGTATACCGCCACATCAGTTTCAAGATCAATCTCCAATCCGCACCTTGGACGAATTCCCCACACATAGACTAATCAGATAAGCAAAGCACTAATCACCATTACTTATACTTTGGACGTGGCGCCGCAGACCATAAAGTTGGCAATTGCAAAATGTTCACAGTATCCCTTTCACTTCACCCCTACTCTCACACCAAGGCACAACAATCTGCATTATAACGACTACTCGACTACAGATGTACCTTGGACAGTTCACCCCGCATACCAAAAAACCCATTTCATCATTCCAGACAACTTTCCCATACCCCGGACAGTTACCTCCCCTCCCCCTGCATGTCAGGGAACCTAGCCATTTCCTCATCTTCCTTGCACCCTTGCAGGCTCACTTCCCCCCCCCCCTCCCTCCCCCGTACCTTGGGCAGGTTGGCTCCGCACACGAAGGGAAAGTCGTGGTGCTCGACGTGGTGGCCGACGTTGAACGTCACCAGGTTGATCGGGCCGTAGTAGCTGCAATCACCGTCTTTGATACACAAACTGATCAAAGTCACTCGTTTTGAAAACCTTTTTGTAATCCGTGTTCATGTTGATCGAACCGTGGTAGCTTTTTCTAGAGTCGACACCACCACACTTTTTTGAAATGGTCAAGAGCTAGAGTCGTTGTAGTTGCAGCTGCAACTATCAACAGTCATCCTACTAGCAACAAGACAATTCACATTGAAAACATTTTTGCCTAACATGTCAACTATTCAAATAAGGTGTCATTTTTCTTGAGGGGGGGGGGTATAATCTGTCATGCAGTCAATTTGCTTTATGAATTGCATGACATAACAAATAAGTTTCATCGATATTACATTATCCAATGAAATGCATCTTTCTAATTAATGAGCACGGTGAATGATCTAATAACTAGACAATGCATTATTCAATCTTGAAGTGTCCTTCCACACGTCTCCTGTTTCTCGCTGAACTAAATAGTTGCAACCTCTATGTGGAACCCATCTAACCTTATGTGGACCTCATCGCCCTCCATATTGAACATTATCGATAATCTCAATTAATCGCATTCTCTCCCCCCTGTACGCCTTCTGCTACTTACTACACATGTTTGTTATTCCCATTCCAACATGTTGTGTCTATTCCAGTTCCCACTCCCCACCTGTACGTCTCCTGGTCCTTGCTGAACACGTAGTGGTCCGAGATGTAATGGCCGGCCAGCGGGTGCATGCCCAGACCCACAAAGAAGCCTGCAACATGGAATTCCAACTCGAGTACGTTTCAACGCCACCGGTCCATCAAAATGCATCATAACATTTTACGAACAAGAAAAAACGGCACAGATAGACCGATACCGTGTCAATACCATTTCCAGAAACACCGCCTAGACCACAAGCCACAGACTCCGCCCCTCTCAATCCCGCCCACCTCCAAAGAGGAAGACGAACGACTTCCAGCCCATAAAGTGGATGATGGCGGCGTCGAATACGAGCTGCACGAGCAGATTGGCCAGCTCCAGGTCAGTCACCGCCTGAAAAGAACGCAGTGGGAGTGGAGAGGATAAGAAGGGTTGTTGATTGTACAAAATTATATTGGCTCAAAAAGAACCATTAGAACCATGCAGAAGTTAAATAATCAGTAAATCTATTACAGTCACTGTCTGCAAATACAGTGGAGAGCAACTGTGAGGGAAAAGTACAAAGGGCTGCAGGAAGACCCGAAATGATTTGTGTGCATGTGAAAAACCTTCACGAACAATTTACTCTACTATTTTCTACATTTCAAGGAGATGGGATTCGTAGTACAGCCATACAACTATGAACACAAAATCACAATCCCACATTCCCAGATACAATACATTTCACATAAAACAGAAATACTCATATCAGCGACAAACTCAATTCCGAGTACTTCTGTTTCTGTATAGTAATGGCTAGAATGTGCACCTTCTGATAGATGGCAAAGGGACGGAGGGCGTAGAAGATGGGCTGTAGGAAGACCCAACTGAACAAGCCGTCAACCAAGGTATCTTCCTCTCTCTCTCTCTCTCTCTCTCTCTCCCTCTCTCTTCTCTATCTCCCTCTCTCCAACCCACAGAGCCTTTCCAGCAGTGGTCGTGAACGTGTTCGCCTCAAACTCGGTCGGCACATCCGTGTCGATCACGTCCTCGCCTCCAATCAATCAATAAAATCTCGAACCAATAAAACGCAAATAACAATTTGATTGGAACCCAACCAAGCCAACAACTAATAGATAATCAATCAATACCCCTCTCAACTCACCGAGGTTTCTGTGGTGTTCGAGGTGGTACTTCTTGAACGACACCGACATCGGAATGCACATCGGAAGGTTCGCCACGAAACCGAACAGACGGTTCTGCAACGGGGAAAAGATGACCAGATATCGATAACATATGGAAGCCTTGCTTGAGAGCAATAAAAGTAAAATTCCAAAATCCATTTAGAACGTTGCCCGACACACCAACAACTACTTCACTGGAAAATCCACTTTCCCACTGAACCGACTAGTGGAAAAGTGCAACAGGCTGCATGATCTTTCATTCATCCTAGCGAAACGATCAGTGCACCGCCAGTGGCCGGGCCGCTCTATTGTGATCTATTCGAATTTTGAACGGGTGCATGATCTTTCATTCAACAAACAAAACAGAAAAGTGCACCCACCCACGCCAGAGGCCGGGCCATTTCTATTGCAATCTAATTGTTGTTGTAACTGAATAGATAAAGTACCAAAAAGGTATAAGAGTGCACCCACGTCAGGTGTCGTGCCGTTTTATTGTCATATAACTTCTATTCAACCAAACCAAAAAGAGCGTGCGCACCGCGAGTGGCCGTGCCGTGCCGTACGCCTGGTTGTGGCTGACTTCGTGCACGGCGAGGGTGAGCGCGTGGTTGAGCGTGCCCGCCACGCAGTACGCCTGCAGCGCCACGAGAAGCCAGTCCGCGTCTGCAACCGAGAGCGATCAAAACATTTTCAAATGTATGATTGGTTTATGGCATTCTGAAAAATGGAAGGCTCAAGTGGCATTCTGAAAAATGGAAGGCTCAAGTGGTAAGATGCTAGGAGTCGAAACCACTTGATCCAAATTCGCGTTTTTCTTTGTGATTACTTAATTGCGTGTTATTGATTATGATTTGTGTTACGATCAATCCGCGTCTGAGAAAAAAATATGAACATTTCGCTCTTTGTTCACATATCACAGACACAGTTTAAGTTTTAGCTAGCAAATATTCCGTGTCTACAACATGGGAAAACCTCCTCCAAAAACACATCGATAATGCTCATCTCATCCCTTCATATCCAAGACTACCAACGAGCAATAATCGTGAAAATAATCGATAAATCGATATTAATCGATATCACCCACCGCGGAGCAGCCATGCGTAGAGCAGGTTGAGCAGCACCATCGCCACTACCACCGGCTTGAAGGCGGGGTCCTGGCCGAACAGATCCTTGATCTGCGGGTACTTCTCCAGCATCTCGCGACGCCTGAAAACGTGTGGATTCGGGAATCTCTCTTAGGATCCAAATCCAATGCCAACCGCGTTGTTCCAACATACAACTCTCTCTCCATCCTTTCCTCTCTCCATCTCTCTCTCTCTCTCCTTCCCTCTCTCTCTCTCTCCTTCCCTCTCTCTCACCTGGTCGCATGCGGCTCCTCATCGTACGACCATTTGAACTCCGCCTTCGCCACCGATTGACCCATCTGTGAAGGAAATTGTATTCATACAACAACACAACATTCGAAAACACGCGCAAACAAAATGTACTGTCGCCTGATTTCGTAGGCAAGAGATTATGATAAACCGTTCACCCTATCTATCGGTCGAAGTCGAAAACCGGAACGCTAACTGACTCACTCTATCTCTAGCTCTCATGTAACAGCATAAAAGTGCATAAACCGAATATAAAAAAAAACGTGCTGCGTGCAAAATTTCACTTCTTCGAATCATTACTTAGACCAGGAAACAATGACTGTCTGTATCAATGTTGAAACATAAATCAAGCAAACTCGCACTAATCACGTATCGCATCAAACTGACGAATTTGAAATCCACTCAATCAGATAATAAACATATTTGAACACACACCAAAACTCTAATCTTCGACAAAATATGCTTCAACATTGCCTTGGAAACTGAATGCGAGGTGAAAAAACCCTAAATGAACAGGAGAACACTGAACTACATGCATTGCCTATGCCAACGCGAATAGCGCATAGAAACCACAAAGTGAATCATGCTCTATTCGATCTAGTTAAGCGAAGAAACTGAACCTTCCTAGTTACAAGCAAAGTGACAAGTAGTCGGAATTGTCAGAGATATGACGCCGCGCGTTATCGATAGACAGATGCTGGATAAGAATCTGGGCTGGGGAGCAGGTAGGAGGCATGATAGAGAAGAGGAGAGAGAGAGAGAGAGAGAGAGAGAGAGAGAAAGAGAGAGAGAGAGAGAGACTGCCGAGCGACCCACCGCCGCATATGATAAGCGCAAAGCAGGGCAGGAACACCGATTTCCTTTCCACAAACATCACGCATATTCGCTTCCGATCACAGTGCAATTGCAATCAAATAAAAAGTGTGAGAGATATCAAAGGGTGCAGTGCTACCCACAACACCATAAAACAGGCATACTGAAATATTGAAATGTAATATTTACTCATATTGATAAACTCTCGCGCAAAACTACTTCCACAACTCCTCCACTTCAAACAACAAATAACAAAACAATTCAAACGATACGCTACGCTAGCTAGAATCTACTATGTTACAAATCAACACACTGATGAGACACTCCTGGTACATGACGTCATGATCCACGCAGATGACGTCATAATCCTAAGCCGTGGCGGCGACAGCCTCCTGCTCCGCGTCCTCGTCGCTCTTCTTTTCCTCCTTCTTCTTGCCCTTCTTGTTGCGGCGCTTCTCCAGCTGCAATGGAATGACGTCAGAGAGAAGAAAGAGAGAGAGAGAGAGAGAGAGAGAGAGAGAGAGAGAGAGAGAGCATACCTTTTCTAGCTCCTCCTCGCTGGCCACCGGCATATACTCGTCCACGTTGATCGCGTAGTGCTCATCACCCGGCACAGTCATCAGCAGCGCGCTGAAAACAAAACGATACGAAAATACCACGAACTCATAGATATATCACAGCTAACTAACAATTCGAAATTGACAAAGACGAGAAGTTATCACACGTAAACAAACCAAATAACCAATTAAAGACCAACTACCTGACAACACGCAAGACTCACCGGTTGACAAATGGTCCGAGGGCGGCGTTGCGGTGCGCGCACACCGCCCCGACCACCGCGCCAATGTTCGCCGCCAGCTCCGCGTCGCCCATGCCCAGCTGGAAAGGGAACGAGTCAGGTAAATAGGTAAAAGAACAGATAGCCCCCGAGTGAGGTGTACCAAGTATCATACTACACAAACGTGCAGCTGGAGAAACGAGTTGGAGTCAGGTAAATGGGTGAAGGTAGCCCAAGGTGCAAGAGTCAGATACGCAAAGGAAAAGACCACACAAAGGCGCACAAAAGCCACTATACTAATCATCGAACCCCAAGCCAATAGGGTCACATCAATTCGATACATTTCCAAAGTGCCAAACGCACCCTGCCCACGACGGCGTCGCACAGTCCCCACACCGGGTACACCGGGTCGCCCTTGATATTCACCTGCAAGAGTAGGAGGTACAAAGTGATTGAAAGATAGGACGAGCAGTCTATGTCTATTGAAAAATTGAAAATATGAACACTGGTATATACTACAACACAATATCAAATACCAGTAATCCACGCACCTTCACTCCATTCTTGAACTTCTCAATCATCTCGGGCAGGTTCTCGCCGAGACCGCCTAGAAAACAGTAATGTTTTTTTAAATATAAAAGATCAGTCATATTGAATTGCATTCAGTGTTAGTGCGTGTTTCTCGTCTCCTCCTAACGACTGCCCGACCGACCGTTATATTCAAACTAATTTCGACGCAACATACAGACATACAGCATCAGCAACATGGCCAAAACCAACATGTGACAACAAAAAAAGTTCTACACCCCAGTTCTACACTCCTACAACCCACTGGCCCACTCTCCACGTCTCCACCCCCCACGCACCATTGTTCCTGGTGGGGAAGCGCGTCTTGAGGATGCCCCTCAGCGGCAGGATGAACGACGCCATGTCCATGTGCGACACGCAAAAGTCGTAGTCGTCCGTGCGGAACTGACCCTTCACGATCTGCAACCAACATGTGTGTGGTGTGATTGTCATTTTACGCTCATAGTAAAATCATATTGATTCAAGAACTGATTCTCAGAAGGAGATTTAATTGGACAACATTCAGCAACAGTTAACTGTGGAAAACGTCAGTGTCAAAACCATATACCCCCTTATCATCTACGATCTCCCCGATAAGTAACTAACATCACAATTTCTCAGTCGGACAGGGACAGAGCACGCCTCCAATGCACCGACTCAACTCGTCAGTCCGCCCTTCTCACCTTCCTGATCATGTCCTGTCCGAGTGCGATCTCGGCGCCGCCCTCCACCGCCACCTCCTGCAGCTTGGGGTCGTTGACGAAGGCGAGGATCGTGCGCTTCTCGTTGTGCGAGAACGGAAACGGCACGGGGACAATCTCGTCCGTGTTCGGTACCATCTTCGTCTGCAACGCACACATGTCAAAGTATTTTTTTTCCAGAACATGTTACACTTTTTGCAACCAATTCGATTCTGCAACAGAACGGACACGTGGAGAAGTATTGTTGAGCTACAGAAAATGTTAACATTTCAAAAACAATGTGTTTCTCGAATTCTATGAGGCTATGATCATATTGGCACAAACTTGACGATTTTGAAGAAATAATTTGAACTGCTTTTCAGGCACCTGTCTCTCGGTGCTCATGTTGAGCTCGAGTCGCAGTCGGATGGGCGCGTTCTTGTTGTTGTACACCGACGGGTGCTGCAGGTCGCGGTGCATCGCCAGCGCCTCCGCCACCGTGTAGAACTGCTGCTTCACCGTCGACCTAAACGTGTCCAGATACAATCAAGAGAGGTAGGAATGGGGAGAGGAGCGCCACTTTTTGGCACTTTGCTTCAGTCCAGCTTCTCGGCGGCAAGAGTCTATGAAATGTTATCACATGGGAATGGGAATGTATCAATCATCAAAGCTCAATAAAACGTTCCAAAAAGGTGGTACATGTCAATTTTCCAAACATGCGGATGGTGATGGACTAGACATACCTGATGTAGACGTCGGTGAGGGGTTGGTCGGGCAGGGCCAGTTCGTCCTCGCGAATGAGGCGACCCGGGAACTGCTGCGACGGCGACAGACTGAACGAGGCATGTTTGGGACTCCCAAAATCCATAATACGATTAAAAAAATTAATCAAAAGGTCTTTCTTATCGAGAACATGAAATTTCTTACTTTTTGATATTGAAACTACGAATTAAATATAATTTTATGAATATAACTGACAGGCTTTTCATCCTGCGGATGTTGATGCGCTCCATGAACGAGTACTGCTTGCGAGCCGCCTCCTTCTCCTCGCGTTTCATGCGGCGCTCCAGCTTCTGCTGGCGCGTCATCGTCTGCTTCAGCGCACGCTTCCTGCCTACAATGTTATTTATAACATTTTGTTCAAAGAAACAAATATATAACCCAAATAAACACACCTCTGACTTGGAGAGTGTTGGCGGCGAGCGGACGGAGCATCTCCGCACCACCGGCCAGTGAGCCCACGCCTCCACCAAGCAGCGAGGCGTGCGCGTGCCGCAACACGGACAACATCCTAAAACAGTTATCAACATTGAAGCATTTTGAAAGCATGAAAACGCGCAAATCCGAGAAAAAACTATAATCACATACTGTTCAACTGTGAGACGCGGAAATAGGTTGTATACATTTGCAATATTACGTCAACTAATATGTGAAGAAGATGAACGTGAAAAAAGAGGACAAAACAACAAGAAAACAAAGAAAAAACACAAAATTTCGGGCGCACCTCACTCTCAGTGAGAATCAACAAAGATTGTGCACACACCACGTAACACTACGCGAAGAACTTACTGTGACGTCATTAGACATCCTGGAAAACTCATCACTTCATCACTTGTTTTTTGTAAACTTTTAATCGGCAACGGCAACAGATGTCCGTTTGTTCGCTTACTCATAAACTACATCATAAAGACCAGTACAAGACCAAGATGAAGAGTCCATACGTGCTACTGTAGAAATGGTACAACAAGATCGTTTTGTACCAACTGAGCCCTTGCCATACCAACGAGAGATGACGACGTATTGACGACGTCAGGATACGTTAGTGGATGAGTGTTTGCTTGTGTCCGGCGCGTAATTATTCCAACAAATATTTTCTCTCTTTCTCTACGACAAAGCTATTGTCAGTGCGTCCCTCAAACACGGATGAGGATGAGAAACATGAAATAGGAAGAAGAAACATCCCAGGAACATCGTTCTCTTCCTCTTTTATGTAAATTGACAAGATATCTTCCGCTTCACTTCATCACTTCATCACTTCATCACATGTGATGAACGCGAACGAGAGATACAAGAGAGGCAGGTAAACTAGTGATGAAGTGATGAAGTGAAGCGGAAGATATCTTGTCAATTTACATAAAAGAGGAAGAGAATGGAATCCTAAAGATGTGGGGTCGGTGAATCTGATTGAGTCGGTACAGAGACATTTTACGCGCCGAATATGTCACCGTGCCGGCTTTTTCTCGCTCACTTATCCCCAACGCCTCCAGCTATTAGATCTCCAAACGCTCGAAGAGCGACGCTTAATAAACAATATTGCGTATATTCATAAGGTTATGACTAATCGCACTAGTCTAGAGTATTCTGGCCTCTTCAACATTGTACCTTCCCGGTCTCGTGTTTCTCATGGGTGGCGCCTGATTCCTTGCTTTGACACAACTTTAAAGAGCAGCACGTTTTTCAGTAGGGTTTTTGCACTATGGAACACACTCCCCAACAACATCATTTTATCTGCGAAACATCAAACAGTGAAATCGTACCTCCTAGATAACCCCCATTTGTTCCCTCCGTCCAAAATTAGATGAGTACTCATTTGGGAACCTGTGTTATCTGTTTTATCCTATTTTTGTGTTAATTTATTTTCCAATGCCGTATTCACTTTAATTATGTATTTGTCCTGTCCTGTGTTCATATATATAGTATACGCGGTAATAAATATTATTATTATTATGAAGTTTCCAGAACACCACGTCACTATAGAAATATTGTGTTTCGAATCTCCCATCTGTTATTTATTGTGGTGTAGAAACTACAACGATCCCCTAAAAGCGGGCAAAAAGATGAGAGGGTGAGACTCTAGTTATCCCATTTGCCCTGGCGAGCAAATACATCGATACAAACGAGGGATACAAGAGAGGCAGGTAAACTAAAAGATACATAAAAATGCTGTGTTTTTAACCACCCATCTTGAATTAGTTGTGGTGTAGAAACTACAACGATCCCTTAAAAAGCGGGCAAAAAGGTGAGACTGTAGTTATCCCATTGGCCCTGGCGAGCGAATACACCGATACAAACGAGGGTTACAAGAGAAGTTGGACTGGCAGTACTTGGCTATTGACATCCAGAAGGGCAGCCGCACATGTGCGGGGTCGTTCTTGTTATCCCGATGGAGGAAATCTCTTTCACGGTACGACCATTCACGGCCGATCGAACAGAAATAAAATTTCATGAAATCATGCGTAAGCGGGGTCATTTTGTAGAAACCGTGTAAAATCGGCAACCTGGAAAGTTCAGCCGTACAGCCGTACAGCCGTACAGCCACGAGTACACCACATGACGTCATGTGGTGTACAGTCACTTTCTGGGCCTTAATCCGTGACAGACCCAGTGGTGCCCCGAGGTCAAATGATCACTGATATATATTATCTTTCAAAAGTACTTCCAAGTAAAAGTAGTTGGTTTGTACCGTTGTCTCAGTTGAGCAAAAGGACTGACATGTTTTCAATGGAGACATGTGCCAACAGGCTCTCTCTCTCATACCAGTGCAAAGCGGCCATATGATAATGAACGCGTTTACGAGGTTATGCAGTTATTATTTGAAAGCACAACTTCTGTTGTAACATAACACGTCGAATTATGCTGAGAGCCTGTTTGCACATGTCTCCATTGAAAACATGTCAGTCCTTTTGCTCAACTGAGACAACGGTACAAACCAACTACTTTTACTTGGAAGTACTTTTGAAAGATAATATCTGTCCTTTTCTTAAGTTTTGTTTCACAAAATTACATTTTCATACACGTTCGCGATTCGCTGCGAGGATACCGACGCGCACCCGCTATTCGCCTCTCTCTCTCACTCACACACAGAGGGGGCGGGGCGAAAGCGATTGTCCGACGCCCGCCCGCCCGCCCGCCCGACACCAATCTCAATCCGCACTCGAATGCGGACTCTCCGTATCTCGCTTCAAATTCAATCAAACTCAATACAACTTTTTATAACTCTATCGAATAGAGATGTGAATGCAATGTAACAGTGGAAATCACTTCAAAATGAGGAAAAGTGCTTCATCCGGGAAAAGTCGTTTTTGAGCATTCTAGCGCGCGGGGACATCCAGTACAAACGAGAGGGCGCTGGCGCGCCCTCTCTAATATCAAATCACACCCACGTAAAATCGAATAGGATATTCGAAATTGTCATCTTCGAATCTGTCTAGAAACACCTTCAAATCCTTCCCCGGGAAGATATATGTAACTTTCAATCTACAGTAAACCAGTAGGAGCTACAGTAACCCATTAGTAGCAGGAGGGACCCGGCAGCAGGCATACAGAGCAAGGTGGGATGGGAGTGGGTGGGGTTTTGTCCAAAGGGGCGAGGATCGTCGACTGCTTTGAACCAAGTGGATGAGAGAAACCCAGACATTATGTGTCTGTCAGTTCGTCTTGTATTGTGTGGGAGAAAAAAGAAATAAACTGTATAGAAATATGCACATTTCGTCGTCACACCTATGTATGTGTTTTGTGTTTCAGACGAAGGCTGCTCTGATGCGCGCGCTAAGGAGCACCGATTGCTGCCGTAAGCAGTCGGGGAGATTGTCGAAGGAGTCAAGAAGAGGACGGCGGAGAGGGGTGAGTACTGAAAAGAGATAGGCGGGCTTACGCCTACGACCTCATGGAGCCGGTGATTGAGTGCTTCCGTTTTGTATCTGATTGAGGCGAGGGGAGGAGAGTATGGTATGATATGGCTGTAATTCTCAGCAGGAGGAGAAGGCTGATCTTTTTTGATATATGTTTTGTTTGATAGGTGGAGGTTGAAGAAGGACTCGTTGAAATGTGCCAACGGGCGCGAAATACTCGCCCCAGTGCCAGTCTGCCGCATGTCTTCGTGTTGAGACCAATTTCACTATTTTCTACCGTCACTGGGTCAGCCCTCGTTTTGCGTGGGAAACCAACAGCACTGAGGGAGAGTGTGCGTGACTCGCGCGGCTTCTTTCATCTTGTGCCAGCCAAGCACAGAATCGATCTTTAAAAAGGCGCGAACTCGTCTCGTGAAGGCAATCTCGTGTCTCTGTGATTGCGCCTACCCAGCTGATTGGGGGCGGTCTTGCGGCACTGGCAAAATGCCGAAATCTTGCGCCCAAAGTGACTGTTAATAGTATTCGTACTGCCGAAAAAAATCGTTATGCAAATTTTGGTGAGTAAAAAAATTCTTTCTTCTGTAGATATGTTAAAATCACGATATGCTATAAATAATGACCCCTAATGTTGTTTTCCGTGGAGGCCTTCTCTGAGTGAGGCGTGTGAAGCGTGTGGGAGAAGGGGGAGAAGGACGAAAAGCCAGTCGCTGCAAAGGTGAAGACGACCCGGCTAGTGAGTAGGAAACAGAAAGAATGTGGCGAGATGGTAATGTGGCGAGATGGCAATGACTTCATAAACTTTGAGAAGAGTTTGTGAAATTGAGGTGTGATTCTTTCTATACGACTGTAATAGACCGCACCTTGACTGATTGCGGCGGGGCGAGAGGAGGACGAGGAGAACGGGCGAGCAAGCGCGGGCGAGGAGCCAAGTGAGGAGAAGGAGAAGTCGCTGTGTCACCACGCCTTCATCCTATGCTCCATTGACTCATGTTTTATCCGCTCCACCCTGTTTCTACTGTTGCACCATGTGTTTTCATAAAAATCAAATGTTAAATCTAATATTTGACCAGAATCGTATGTACATATAGCAACTGGGCAGATATCAGTATGACTTTATTCTTATGATCAATTTTCGTAATTTGGTTTGGACAATTTCGCGGACAAGCGTGCGTCTATATAAATGTAGCACCCTCACGCCTCACACAACGACGTTGGAGTGATAAGAACCTCAACTCGCCTAGGGTTACGCTAGGACACACATGTTCCAATCACCATAAAAATAGATACTACAGTATGGTAGCCAGTCACTTCTAGGCATCTACGGAGAATCGGCCGAGGAATCAATAGAGTGAGTCCCCTGTTTTGACGTCTTGAAACACAGATTGTAGTATGGTATTAATTAAAGGTACACTGGCGACTTATTTTTGACTCGGAATGATCGAAAGAATCATATTAACCCAAATCTCAATCGATTTGTGAGAAAGAACAACGATTATCCGTTGCTTTCAAATGTTGCAACTCGCTGTTGCAACATTTTTTTTTCAAACTCAAAAAAATTGGTCTCGCCACGACTTCCATTCCGTTGAACTCTTCAATACTGCAGAACTGGCGATATAACACGTAATCCGAGACGAAAGAAGCTCGTTCACTTACTATGTGGCTCAATGCGTGTGTCCGCCGTATTGGCACAGACCTCGCCGGTTCGAGTCCTGTCTACGGCAAATGTTTTGCATGAGTGGTAATGCGCGTTCAAGAGAGCTAGTTGCAGAATAAAGTCGCCACTGTTCCTTTAATTATCTTCGACCGAAGAAATGATCTCCATGCTGCACATTAAATTGGCGGCTGAGAAGATACTTTAGGCCGACCGCAGAGCGTAACGGTTCTGTTTTTAGAATAAGGTTTGTGAGTGAATTCATCTTACACTTTACAATAGTTTAAAAATACGCAGTTTAAGTCAGTGTTAGTCTGGCGAGCAATCGTCTTAAAGAGACAGTTTCATAATACGAAAGCGGAATCGCGAACCGTTTTTGAACTCATTCTAGTTTTAGCAGGACGATTAACCGGGGCCGCGCGTAAAAATCGGCGCCCGAATGAGGTGCCATGCATCATTCACTCACTGTGACATCCCAACTTACTTCTGACGCATTGCAATGTACGTACTACATTGATGTACTAGTTTACACAAAGGTGCACACAGTCAGAGTAAAGGGTCTTCTTAGATGCACTTTTACCCTGAACTATCGTTCGGGGTGGTCCAAAGAAGGTCCAAACAAGCCCCGAACAGCCTCGTTTTCAATGGGAAATAGTTTGGCCCAAACACCTCTTATTGAGGGCAAACTTTGCCCGAACACGTCCGAACATCGCTCGGCAGCCCCAAACAACCCCGAAAGATCAGCCCAAAACAATGTAATGAGAGAGAATCGCTTGGAGCTCGCTGGGTCCCGAAACGAGTGACCTTTCATGTGATGATATGATAGCATACATCATGCCAGCCTGCGCGACCGCTCGGTCGAAACAGCTGATCGACTGCGATGAGAAAACGGATGTTTGTGAAGTTCTTGTTGATAATATCACTGTGTTTGAAGTTTTTTTTTTCTTTTTTGTGAACTGTACTCCCTATATTTGCCTTTTCTTTGTGCGATTCGTGTGATATGCCTTGAGGCTCCAGTTTCCTCCATTTCGAAAGTGATTTTTGAATTCAATCACTTGATTGTGTGTTTGAGGGGCTGATGATTACATTTACATATCAGAAAAAGAAACACTATCAGAGCACATTTAACTCGAAACACGGTCACAAGTTAATGAAGTAATGACGAAACAATCAAAACCAGAGACCACTTTCTACACGTTTTCTCATTGCTTTCAATCAGCTGTTTCGACCGAGCGGTCGCGCAGGCTGGCATGATGTCATGCTATCATACTCTATCATCACATGAAAGGTCACTCGTTTCGGGACCCAGCGAGCTCCAAGCGATTTTCTCTCATTACATTGTTTTGGGCTGATCTTTCGGGGTTGTTTGGGGCTGCCGAGCGATGTTCGGACGTGTTCGGGCAAAGTTTGCCCTCAATGAGAGGTGTTTGGGCCAAACTATTTCCCATTGAAAACGAGGCTGTTCGGGGCTTGTTTGGACCTTCTTTGGACCACCCCGAACGATAGTTCAGGGTAAAAGTGCATCTAAGAAGACCCTTAAACCGCATCGATCTTTATTACATCGAACCAAAATAACAGACAGTCAAAAATACAACGAACCAAAACAGTTTATGACATGACGAATATCACAATACAACAACAAAGGAAAACAATATACAAAGATTGTTCTAGGAACGAGAATTGAGGGGTCATGGTGAGAATTGATACGTTGATTGTCGAAGTCGGCCGCAGTCATCCCGGCCACGACCTCCAAGTTGTCGTCGTCGTCATCACAGTCCCACCCTGAAACATCACGTAGTTGCATTCAATTATACACGTTCATATTACGGATATGAACATTAATAGTGATACCATAGAAATTACAAGACATACCCATAAAAGGCATACCTTTTCTCACATTTGACCATGGCGAACGTGTCGTTGGCGACGTTGTTGTCGAACTTGAACTCTTTGGGCATGGCGGCCAGCGGCCGTCCATCCCAGGTTCATCGCGCGATCGCAGCGGTGATGTAGATCCTGAAAAGAAGAAAACTGAACCACGACTATTTGAACAAATGAAACATGAAAAACAATAACAAAAACATTGTAACGTGAAAACAAGACTCACGTTGATCGACCCGGCGCGGCGTTGGTGATCTTGCCCTCCAACATATTGTGCGTGGTTTGTGGGGAATTGACTAAATTTTACACAGCACTCCGTCAAAAGTGTGCCGCCGTGCCGGGAATCTTTGCGCGCCAAATTTGAAACTTTGTGTTTTGCATCTTACTTGATTGATCCTGTCAGCGGTCATATGCTCATTTCAAAGATTAAGCCACGCATGTCTTAGTTCATCGAACGAAGTGAAACTGCGAACGGCACTACAAAAATTAGGGTGGCAGTGCTAATGTCGCTATATTATCTTAAATTTATCTTTTAGGCTCATTTAGTGTGGCTGCAATCCTTTTCTTTTCAAGAAAGGGTTTAGAAAAATATATGTGCATGTTGAATCTTTGAAAGCAATTCCGATGTATTTCGAAAGGGTAACAAGCCCGAGAGTATTTGGCAGGCAACCCGAGAATGTTTTGATTTAGGAAGATTAGGAAGACTAACACCTCTGATAGCATGTTAAAGGACACGATCAGCGAGGATCAGAGACTGTATGGTTAGACAAAGATTAAAACCCATCGTATGCTGTTTTCAATTTGACAAAACTTTGCGTGGATACCCAAGGTCGAACCCGCGAACCGCTGCTTGTCTTGTCACGCGAGAGCGTTACCACTTCGCCATGGGATCTTGTGAGAGGAGTTGAGAAGTAGAGATATGAACGCCGAAGAAAATATGCGATGCATTTCATTCAGTATCACTCACTCACTCACTCCTCGGCCGATTCTCCGTAGATCATCTGGAGCATTGTCGCTCCTTAGCCGGCGAGTATCGTGTGAACCAGTTCTAACCACTTGACGCGGTCTTGTACCATGTCCATAACAACGTCCATCCACTGCCCGTTGCGAGTGTTCCAAGCTCTGCGGAACAAAGTGTCTCTCGAGGTACATAACCTTGGCGCGCACGGCAGGCGTGACCCCGACATCCTCCTTCAGCTTCTCGTCCCATGTAGCGCGTTTCCTTCCTGGGCCTCGTCTCCACTCCGGCGGCGGTAGTGTGAGTGCAGCTTGCTTCACAATCCGATGGTCTTCTCTTCGCAGCACGTGTCCCAAAAGACGAACTCTCGTTGGAGGGGGTTTGGAGGGGCACTTGCCGCGAGGGGGTTTGGGTGAAGTAGCCTAACACCCGGCGCAAAAAATTGCGTTCCGCCGTATCCAGCTTCTCCTCGAGCTTATTGAGAGCCCAAGTACCGGATCCGTAGAGCATCGCAGGTCGGATGGCGGTGAGGTAGATCCGCAGGGGGTCAGACCGTACGAGGCGGCGAGGAGACTGAGACGGTCGACAGCTTTTTGCAGGTTAACAGGGCCTTCTCCAAGAAGAGCGATGTCATCCGCGTAGTCGAGGTCGGTGACTTTCCGTCCTGTCGGGTGCAGCTCCACTCCTCCTCCACACTCCTCCACAACACGTCGCATCACGTCGTCGATGACATAGTTGAACAGGAGCGGGCCGCAGACGGATCCTTGGCGCGCTCCAGTCCGGACGGCAAAATGCTGCGTGATTCCGCAAGGAGTGCGGACAGCGGCAGTAGTACGGCTGTATTTCATTCAGTATACTGTAGTTAATAGTGGAAAGTGCGATAAAAAGAGTCGCAACCTGTAGTCAATATTATCGTTACTGTGAGGTTCGAACCTAGCACATTATTCTATTTCACTACTAATGCAATTTGAAATTGTCTAGAATCTTTTACGATATCCATAGTTGATATAATACATCTCACACGCACTCCTCTTTTTCCCCATATGTGAGATGCCGATAAGAGATGTCATGTAAGGTAATAGGTGATGCTAAGGTGAAGTGTCGCCACTTGTGCTGTGAGAACCTAAGCTATCGTAATTCAGAGATATTGATGGCGGCGTCGTTATGGTAAAAAAAGAAAATAGTCAATCTTTCATTGTAGTAGAGGATCATTCAAAAGTGAAAACGAAAATGGAGTAAGCGCACCCCTCACCCCTTTATTCGTTGTTTTCACAGTGTTGTGCTAAATGATAACTTGACTGGAGCTGACCGAGGTCATGCAACTGATCCTGTCTCAATTCGTATAACAGACATCCTCATGTTTCCATTATGTCATTTTCTCGAAACTACAAGATACAACTTGAGCATTCGTGATATTGCAAATTAAGAAGCCGTTTGCAGTTTCACTTCGATCGATGAACTAAGACATGCGTGGCTTAATCTTTGAAATGAGCATATTACCGCTGACAGGATCAATCGAGTAAGATGCAAAACACAAGTTTCAAATTTGGCGCGCAAAGGTTCCCGGCACGGCGGCACACTTTTGACGGAGTGCTGTGTAAAATTTAGTGGGGAATTGGTAAGATCTGAAACGTGAAATCATTGAAACAAATGCAAATAATATTCATCACAAACGATGATGTCATGATACACAAAAAACAACGCGCAACACAACACGCGCACAACACGCGTACGTCAATGTTCAAAGGGTGTTATTACATATATGTGGCGTCGAAAAAAGTTACAAAACAACAATATGAATCACACAAACACATACTTAACAACAACAACAATCAACAACAACAACAACAACAACAACTGATCGAGTGATCGCGCCGTCGGCCGTTCTGACAAAAAAGTTCCGGGCCCACACGGCGAATCGTAAATGCCCCCTAGTTAGAGCACGATTGTTTTGCGAGGGAATTCGAACACAGTGCGCGTTTCATCGCCAAACGCGGTTCGCGATAACGCTTGAAATTTCAGTTTTCAGGTTTAATTTATCATTTCTTATGTTTATATGTACTTTAAATAGGTTCCGGGGCGTTAGAACCGTGAAACTGTCCCTTTAAAGATGAAAGGAGGAATGGTAGTCAAACCGACCAAAGCGCGGGAAAAGAAGAAATATACATAATAATTACAGGCTTATGTTTTATCACAACTGGCATAACATCTAATAGTACATACACTCGCAACGGTAAGTAGTTAATAAAAAATCGGTCTAATTGGTTTGATGTTGCTTTTAATCAATTCTGCGGTAATAAAATTTCTTCGCCTCAAAATGTTTGAGACGTTTCAGTTGTTGCACGAGATAACCATTTTCGAAGCTGCAACGTCTTTGCTTCAATATATAAGCCCGATACAGTAATTTGTTGATCCAATCAGACGCAAACCTCTATTTTCACGAAAACCTCATCATGCTGACCATCAAATCGCATTTTAGCAAAAAAATAAATCGGTGACTGCAAAAACCTGGCTTCTGCAAAACACGAAAACGTGGTCATTGATGCGTTGTGATGATGTCTTCAAATAGCTCATCTCGTGGCCAAGAATACGCGCGCGTCTTGTTGGCCAGGGCTGTCAGCTAGCGCGGACTCTTGGCCAGCACCGATCGCCTGCGATCGGGATCAAAATGGCGGCAGACCATTCGATTAGCACACGAATGATCAACCACTACACCAAGAAGGCACGGAATGGTCTGCGACAAAATCAATGATCCAAGGCCACGAGATGAGCTCTTTGAAGACATCATCACAGCTCATCAATGACCACGTTTCCGTGTTTTGCAGAAGCCAGGTTTTCAGGCAAGTTGTATGTTAATATATAAGAACGCGTTTTTGAAGTTTTGCGTTTACATGGTCCATCATTCTCAAATTTCAATTTTCGCGTCTGATTTTCTCAACAAATTACTGTATCGAGCTTATTTCCAAACGGTTATTTTATATTATGTAGAACTTACTAGTAAACGTTCTTAGTGTAGGTGGTCTTTGTTTTGTCGTCTTTCGTGTTCAGATGCTCTTCATACAATTTCCCTCCCACTACTGTGAACATGACGAAGCCATTGACGGGTTCCATGTTCGTCATTAGCTTCCCAATCTCCACATCTTGGTAATGAACATTTTTAAACGTTTGTATTTTGTAGTCGAATTTTCGCGGATCAGAGGTCTTCAGAAAGGCAATTTCGTAGGATTCCCGATAACCTCCAGTGTACTGTCCGAAAAATTCGCTTGGAAGCGTAGTGACACACTCGTCGCCGCAAACTGAAATCTCTCCGCCTTGCAACTTTCGGACCAACTTCACTTACACTCTCCACAAATAGCCTTCACATTTGCGTCATTTGCGATTTTCCCATCTATCGACCAGTTATTGCCCTTTTGACAAACCATGTTCTGGGTGGAAGAGATAATGAAAGGTTCCGACTCAACAGAGTAGTAAAAGTTCGCTTCGCAGATAAGTCTAAATACTGACAGGTGAACAACATCATTACTCAACCTTGTTCTTGACAATCTTCGTGATATTACGAGTCACTACACTCACTCAGAACATCCATCATTGCCTTCAAACTTGATAGGAGTCAAACAGCTATACCCCTTCTCACACGTGTCAATAGGCAACACACATGTGGTACATTCTGAAAAAAACCACACGTGCTACTAAAGAGAACAGTGCTTACCTTCTGCACAGGTAATCAAAACTTGTCGCGACTCTTCTTGGTTAAATTTCCACAATCCATTCGTGCCACAATGTACTTTGTTGTTTTCCACTGGTGCATCCGAGTAAAATTCATCGTACTTTATTTTTCGGTACATCTTACCCTCCACACACGACAACCTAAATGACAATGTTAATAATCACTTAATTGATTAGGTTTTTTTTAAATATTATAATGACCCTTTCGTATTTATACAATATAGCTGCTCCATCACACATACAAAACATTTTCCCGAAAATTTATGGTTCAATATTTTGTTTTTGTTTTTGTTCGAACAAATGATTGACGTAATGTAAAACGCCGTGCGCCGCACATTTCAACAATTTCGAGTTTCAACAAAATTCAAAAAATCTCAATTCAACAAATTTCAACAAAATCGAGTTTTGGAGGGTGACCTGTTGCCATTTGCTTGTAAGAAACCAGCGTTGCCGCGCTGGTTGTAATGATTTAGCGCGGACCGATAACTGGCTATGGATATGTAAAACAGTTTCAAACAATTTTCGGTTGTTAGTGGTGAGCAAAAAGACTGCAGTACGACCAACGTAATTTTTGTAATTGGAATCGTTCACTCACGCACTGCATTGTCCCTCGTAGCTTTCGACTAGTCTTTCATTGCAGACATGGCCAGGCAAACATGAACCCCACAACAAATCAGACTGATTGCAGCCATCATCACAAGCTAAACACTGTGTTCAAATCATTAGCGAATAAAATCAATACAAAAAACCTGTTCCACAGAAAACTTTTTGAAACGAGACAGTTTGCCCTTTGCTTTTCCATTTTTTGTCAGTATCGCATTGTATAGTTTCGTGATCGATATCAATGCCAACGCTTGTAACCAGTGATAGCGTCTTGGTAGGACAGCTGATTCTAAACACGAATCATCATGGTTTACAAAGCACACTGTTTCAACTCAAGGCATTGATTCTTCTCGTTTCTCACGATTCTTTCGCATTCATACTTATCCGAACACTTTTCTTCATATGGGCACTCATTACATTCTGAATAATAATCGAATTATGTTAGTTTCAGCTTGTATTCATTCCTTACTTTTTCCGCACACCACTTCCACACTCTTCACACTTTCTTTGTTAATCATCCAATTGTCGTCTTTTTCACATGTGATTTTGCCGGATTCAACTTCAGTCCACATTCCAGCATTGTTGTAAAACAAGCCAGTAGAACAACTTATCCTTAATTTCGTTCTTGTGTGAATTCATTAGTAATGAAAAAAACATACTCTTTGCACTTTCCTGCTTGTACACTTGTTTTTAATTCGCTTTTACTCCCACATTCCATTCCATCGGGACACGTTGATTGGTAAACAGGGTCTTTACAAGTGTCGCATTCTAAAAAAAACAGTGAAAATCTTACATACGTACTAATCAGTATTTGAAGATACAGGGGCCTATTTTTGACGATTTCAATCGTTTATACGTTTATAATCACTACACGGTTATTCAAACTTAGATGAAACAAAACTTCTACGCGCGCGCGGTGATCAGAAACGATCAGCAGACCGCCTTGAACGCGTATTTTATAATTCCCGCCACTCTGCGTTCTCCTCTATTCGCGTACTCTCTCGCACTCTATTGCATGTGCCGTCGGCAAAGAACCGATGAGCGGGCTGGGGAAATCGAATAGCCCCTGTATCTATAAATTTCAAGCGTTATTTTTAAAGATAATCATTTGCTCACTTTTTCCGCACAACAGTTCCACACTTTTCACACGTTCTTTGTTAATCATCCAATTGTCGTCTTTTTCACATGTGATTTTGCCGGATTCAACTTCAGTCCACATTCCAGCATTGTTGTAAAACAAGCCAGTAGAACAACTTATCCTAAATTTCGTTCTTGTGTGAATTCATCAGTAATGAAAATAACATACTCTTTACATTTTCCGGATTGAACACTTGTTTTCAATTCGCTTTTACTCACACATTCCATTCCATAGGGACAGGTTGTATGGTAAATCGGGTCTTTACAAGTGTCGCATTCTAAAAAAAAAATGAAAATCTTACATACATACTAATCAGTATTTGAAGATACAGGGGCCTATTTTTGACGATTTCAATCGTTTATACGTTTATAATCACTACACGGTTATTCAAACTCAGATGAAACAAAACTTCTACGCGCGCGCGGTGATCAGAAACGATCAGCAGACCGCTCTGAACGCGTTTTTTATAATTCCCGCCACTCTGTGTTCTCCTCTATTCGCGTACTCTCTCGCACTCTCTTGCATGTGCCGTCGGCAAAGAACCGATGAGCGGGCTGGGGAAATCGAATAGCCCCTGTATCTATAAATTTCAGGCGTTTTTTTAAAGATAATCATTTGCTCACTTTTTCCGCACAACAGTTCCACACTCTTCACACGTTCTTTGTTAATCATCCAATTGTCGTCTTTTTCACATGTGATTTTGCCGGATTCAACTTCAGTCCACATTCCAGCATTGTTGTAAAACAAGCCAGTAGAACAACTTATCCTAAATTTCGTTTTTGTGTGAATTCATTAGTAATGAAAAAAACATACTCTTTGCACTTTCCTGCTTGTACACTTGTTTTTAATTCGCTTTTACTCCCACATTCCATTCCATAGGGACAGGTTGTATAGTAAATAGGGTCTTTACAAGTGTCGCATTCTGAAAAAAGCAATGAAAATCTTACATTCTAATTAATATTGAGTTACATAGAGGGCCCTATTCGCCCTCCTCTCTCCGCTCATCGCTCATTTTGCATTTTGCCTGTGACACACCACTCACTGCGCGAATGAATGAATGAGAATGACCGCTTGCAAAAGCGAGAGAGCACGCAAAATGAAGAGGATCAGACGGTGTGAAAGTAGCGCGTGAATTCAAAATATTGCGCTCAGAGCGTGCGAAGATCGATTCTGATCGCCACGGGTACAAGAAAATGCGTTTAACTTGCAATCCAAATCCAATGTTCCAATGACCGTTTTGTCACTTTTAAAGGAAAGTACCACTCTAAATTTCATGTCATGGATATGGATTCGCTTCAAACTCATGTGGTATGTACTTTGAGATGTTAGGACTCTGAACTTTCCTATGTGAGATTATAAAATCAAGATATCGATTAGTTTGAATTTTCTTTGTACGACACGCCTATTGACGTTTGCACATCTACGTTTAGCGCGCCCGGGTAAAACGAGAATCGCATTAAAGAATCAACATTTAAATTACGCATAATACATATTACTACACAAACTGAAAAACATAAAATACCTCATACCGAACATATCACAACAGTTCGTCAGAAAAAAATACAATCACGCCAAACAATGCGTAACTGAAACAAATTTATCTCCAACTTGTAATTTTAAACACTTACAAAAACGAATGCAGTACACAACGACATAAACAATTCGAGAATACCAACCATAAAATCACATACTAACAGTCCCCCTTTCATACTAAAATTTACTATGGTGTCTGTCTGTCTGTCTGTCCTTCCGGAGAGATATCTCTTTTCAAAGTCTACTCTAACTACTCATTTTTTCTAGAAAGTTTCTTCAATACCTGAGAACGCAAAATTCCAAATTTCTCGTCAATAGCGATCTCCTAATCATAGTTATCACCTAATCTCTTAACTATGGAGAAAAATTTCAAAATACTTCAATTAGAACCAAATTTGGAGATTAGGTGAATCGACCTGGAAAAAGTCGATAGCCGCGATGCCAGCTGCCTGTGACCTCATCTTCATGCCCAAATAGGCGAATGTACCCAAAATGCACCGAAAATTCATGTTCTTCGATTTCTATAAAAATTGAATAGAAGAAAGAGTACGTATAGTAGATTATAGAAACTGGTTTCCTTTTTTGAAAAGTCACCAAATATGGCGAATATGATCGACTTTTTGTACAGACGAGATAGAGGGTCCAATTTGTAAACTTAAGCTTTTATGGGCAAAAAAGCCCTTCTGTCAAAGTTTCAGATCGATCGGACTTTGTCTTCATACAGTATTAGAAAGTTTCTGAGCTCGCGTTACTTGCTGGGGTCGCGCCCACCGGATTGCTCGCTACCAGCCGCCAGGTCAACCGATCGATATCGAATAGTTGGCATTCGCAATCACTAACCCATATTCACTCAGTTGTGTCTTTTTTGATAGGAATGTGTCTAAATATAACAATAATGGATTGAGTCAGTTGAAAAAGACAAAATTTCTTATTTCTATCTTCAACGAATAACTTTGACAAAACGAAAAGTTGAAGGTTGAAAGTTAAGTAAAATGTTTTGAGACGTCAATAGAAAGTGCTTTTTAACGATCAAATCGACCTCAAACTGTTTCAAACTCCTTCACACGTACGCACAACGTGTTAGGGCGCGCCAGCCGGCTTCTTTTCTCGAAGTCATTGTAGACCTAATATAGAACTATGTACTGCTTCTTTTTTCAGTTGAAACTAAGTTCTGAGTTTATTACTTGTACTCTTGTGCATATACAGCCTGAAGTTCCGCTTTTCGATGTAGTACAGTGTCGAGTGGAAGTGAGGTGAGGTGAGAATCGAGTTCATCTTACATGTCATTTGGCAAGCACAGACGGTCAAATTATATTTTTAGAACGTGAGAGAGTAGACAGTAGGAAGAAAAGACAGTAGAGAAGAGAGTAGTACTTTCTGTT